>CM048826.1:24130465-24477052 GCA_026586065.1 Dioscorea zingiberensis
TTTTCTCAGAAGCATTATTGCACTCTAGTGTCAACTCATATGGGAATATCATGCATTGAAAAATGTATAGTAATACCAAGTGAAAGAGGATTCAAAAACGCAATAGAACTCAGAAGGAGAGCAACATTTCGGAATTGGCAAGCTAAAGTAGCAGGACAATGCCATGGACCGGCCAGACTTCTTTGCTTCTTAAATAGAGGAGAGAAACAAGTACCAGGTTTTGGCATGGCCTAGAAAATGACATTTTTGAACTCATTTGTATAAAATATCATAAATTTTCTCCGATACCATGATCACCTTGTCACCCTATCACCTTCTGCTTTCTGATCTTTCAAGTCCTGAAGTAGAACAAAAATGTAACTGACTGAAACTGTTTCGGAAATCTGAAAGCATTTTCAAACTTTTTATGTATAAATTAGCAGGTTGTACGCTGCAACTTCAGTTAGTCTTGCCCATTTATGTATGCATTTTTAATTGTTGTAAACAATAGAACCTGCTGTGGATCTATAGCTCCTGAGATCTTTGTATGAATTCAAGCTTTTTATGAACTTTTCTTATTCAATCATCCCCTTTTCTTCATTTTAGCCTTCCCTATTAAATTACTTTCAAACTTGCATATATATTGAGAATTCAATCCCAGAAAGAAACACTTGTACAGATGTTGGCCAAAAATACTTTTATCATTAATCGCAAAACATAGTCAAGATTTATAGTAAAACCGTATATACATCAAGTTGAATGTTCCTTGAAGCAAAGTTATACTCTAAAGGAAATAATACGAAAATCTCTCAACAAAGTTTGCATTTCAATCGCCTCAGAAATCTCAAATTGAAATGGCAGTGGCTTTTCTTCAAGGCTTCCATGCCCAGGGGAGTCTTGGAGTGAAACAACTCGCTTGCCAAGTGGTCTACCAGCTTCATTAGTCACGCATAATTGACCCAGCTTAGTATGTACAAGACATAAATAAGCAAGAACCAAACAATCAATCGCTATCATTTATTGAATTTTTGAAAGTACCGTGGAATAGGCTAAATTACTCGTAAGTCAAGAAAATTTAAATATTTTTCTAACCCAATCATATCAGGCATTTTTACTACTCACCAGGTCTATGTGTGCATTATCACTAAGGAGCATTCTCACACCAAAAGCCTTGGCTAGTAGCGTGTGGACCCTCTATGATATTTGCGTATCTTCCTTCATCTCCGGCTACATGTGGGACTATGTGTATATATGCTCATTCCCTTCAACATTCCCTCGCTTTTTTTATGTGGCCTTGTCAGTTGAGCCAAGTACTTTCCTGGGCTTTAGCGCACTAATGGGTAATGTTTCTTGTTTTTGCTTCTGAGCCTTTTTTGTTATTGTTTGTTTGAGCATTTTTTCACTCTAATTTGCGTTCGTCGTGACATTCACATCAGTTAGAGGCCCTACTTTGCAGGTCGAGGCTACTTTTGGCTTGCTACGCCGTAGGTCATTTCCTTAGTTTGGTTCGGATGTTTTGGAGGTCGAGACTATCCCTCTACATGTACTAGTTCTGCCTTTTGCTAGGGTCGAGGTCGCCTGTACCAAGTAGCTTGTCTTTTTCGGAATTTTTTTCCCTTTGAGGATTTTCTTGGTCATCTTGTATAGGGGTATTTTTGTTCTTTCTTTGAAGAAACCCACTATGAGAGACATGATATGCAAACGAAAGACAAAGCATTAGGAAATATAAGGATGGATTGGAGTCCCAAAATGTAAAGAAAGCAAAGGTTAGCTATTATTTATAGGAAATACTCCAATTTTCTTGGAATTTAAATAATTCATTGAACTTTTATGTTGTTTTGCATTTTTAAATATAAGTGATTTATTAGTCTCAGAGAAGCATTTTTTCAATTAATCTCTCAGAAAACATTGATATTGCTATTATTCAAATCTGAATAGTATATGTTACTAGAGGTCCGATGCCATTCCTACTGTAATTATAAGAGTACAAGGAAAAGAATATAAAAGCATCTCTTTTACTATTGAACATGCTAGAAAATATGGGACCATGTGGATAGGGGAGACAATGAGATGAGGTAAATATTTGATTTGATGCTCCGATTGTGGAAAATTTGAAAAGAGCTACCTATTGGAAACCCGTATATCATCAAGTCATTTCGGAATTATAGCTATTAATTATCAAGATTTATATGGAGGCCATATAAGCCAATGCACCCTCACTAGGATAATTTCTTTTTCATTGATTATTAAGCCTTCTTAGTCTTCTAAATGATTTAAAGAATCTTTAAATTGGTTGTTATGCAATTTCTGCAAGTCATCTTGGATATCTTATTGTTCATAATATTCACGCTGCTTATGGAACTATTCCTTTCGTGGCCCAAACCCACTCTCATGCATGAAAAAGAAAAAGAAAGAAGGCTCCTCAAGTTCGCTTAATCGTAAATTTGTTGTCTCATTCTATTTTCTCATTCCCTTCGGTTTATCCGACAAAATCATGTTTATATGTGAACAATGTAAAAACTGTTTAACTTGGTTTAATTTGATAGAATATCTAGGACCTCATTTTTATTTTAAGAGGTCAATAAAAAAAAACTTATATAATGAATGCAGAAACATGAATGAAAACAAATTTCTAAATTAAAATGACAACTTAAATAGGAAATCTACCAGTTTAATTGTTCCCATGCATATTATCTTTGTTCTTCAATATATTGTCCTCGAAGTTTCTTATTGCCCTAAGATGAACATCTCCTTGTTTTATGTTCATTCCTCTTTTTTAAAAAATAATAATTTTTGATACCAAATAAATATGGTCAATGATCCTAACTGCTACTCTTTTCTCAGAAGCATTATTGCACTCTGAAAGTGTCAACTCATATGGGAATATCATGATTGAAAAATGTATAGTAATACCAAGAGAAAAGGATTCAAAAACGCAATAGAACTCGTAAGGAGAGCAACATTTTGGAATTGGCAAGCTAAAGTAGCAGGACAATGCCATGGACCAGCCAGACTTCTTTGCTGCTAAAATAGAGGAGAGAAACAAGTACCAGGTTTTGGCATGGCCTAGAAAATGACATTTTTGACCTCTCATTTGTATAAAATATCATAAATTTTCTCCATACCATGATCACCTTGTCACCCTATCACCTTCTCGCTCGATCTTTCAAGTCCTGAAGTAGAAAAAAAAAATGTAAATGACTGAAACTGTTTCGGAAATCTGAAAGCATTTTCAAACTTTTTATGTATAAATTAGCAGGTTGTATGCTACAACTTTAGTCTTGGCCATTTATGTATGCATTTTTAATTGTTGTAAACAAGAGAACTACTGTGGATCTATAGCTCCGTAGATCCCCTGTATGAATTCAAGCTTTTATGAACTTTTCTTATTCAATCATCCCCTTTTCTTCATTTTAGCCTTCCCTATTAAATTACTTTTAAACTTGCATATATATTAAGAATTCAATCCTTAAAGAAACACTTGTACGTATGTTGGCCAAAAATTCTTTTATCACATCGTAACATAGTCAATGCGATTTATAGTAAAATCGATATATACATCAAGTTGAATGTTCCTTGAAGCAAGTTATTTCAAAGGACAACATGAAAATCTCTCAAACCGGTTAGCATTTCAATCAGCCCCAGAAATCTCAGCTTGAAACGGCGTGGCTTTTCTTTCATGTTTAAATGCTGGGAGTCTTGGAGTGAAACAACTCAGCTTGCTATGGCTCCAGCTTCACTAGTCACGCATAATTGACCCGCTAGCATGTACAAGATATAAACAAGTAGTAACCAAACAATCAGTCGCTGCTGATGACACGGAGTACCGTGAATAGGCTAAATTACTCAGAAGCTATTGAAAATTTAAATATTTTTCTAACCCATCACATCAGGCATTTTATCAAGCCACCAAGTCTACGTGTGCATTATCACTAAGGAGCATCCTCACACCAAAAGCCTTGGCTAGTAGTGTGGACCCCTCTATGATATTTATGCATCTTCCTTCTTCTCTATCTCCCGATGTGGGACTATGTGTATATATGCTCATTCTTCAACATTCGCCCTGTTTTTTTTTTTTAGGCCTTGGGCAGCTGTTGAGCCAGCCACTTTCCGGGCTTTAGCGCAATTACTGGCATGTTTCTTGCTTTTTTGCTTTAGCCTTTTTTTTTTTGTTATTGTTTGCTTGAGCCTTTTTTCACTTCACGCATGTGGTCGATATTCATATCAAAGTTAGAGGCCGTGCTCATGAGGTCGAGGCTACTTTGGCTTGTCACGCCGTGAGGTCGCTCTTTAGCTTGCCCGATGGTTTTGGAGGTCGAGACTATCTTCTCTCGCTCAAGTAGCCTTGCCTGCCTTTTGCTAGGTCGAGGTCGCCTTTACGGTAGCTTGCTTTTTTCTGTTTTTTTTCTTTGAGGATTTTCTTGGTCCTCTTGTACAGGGGTATTTTTGTCTTTCTTTAAAGAAACCCACTATGAGACATGATATCCAAATGACAAAGCATTAGAAATATAAGGATGGATTGAAGTCCCAGCGAAAGAAAGCAAAGGTTAGCTATTATTTATTGGGAAATACTCAATTTTCTTGGAATTTATATAATTCCTTGAACTTTTGTGTTGTTTTGCATTTTTTAAATATAAGTGATTTATTAGTCTGTAGAATTATCATTTTTTCAATTAATCTATGTAAACATTCATATTGCTATTATTCAAATTGAATAGTATATGTTACTAGAGGTCTGGATGCAATTCCCACAGAATTATAGGAGTACAAGAAAAGAATATAAAAGCATCTCTTACTATTGAATATGCAAGAAAATATGGGACCATGTGATAGGAGACATGAGATGAGGTAAATATTTGATTTGATGTAGGTTGTGGCAAATTTGAAAAGGGCCATCATTGGAAACCCGATATCATCAAGTCATTTGGAATTTTAGCTATTAATTATCAGTATTTATATGGAGGCCATATAAGCCAATGCACCCTCACTAGGATAATTTTGTCATTGATTATTAAGCGCCTTTAGTCTTCTCAATGATTTGAAGAATCTTTAAATTGGTTGTTATGCATTGCAAGTTATCTTGATATCTTATTGTTCATAATATTCACGCTTTTATGCTATGGAACTATTCCTTTTCAAGGCCCAAACCCACTCTCATGCATGAAAAAGAAAAATAAAGAAGGCTCCTCAAGTGCGCTTAATCGTAAATTTGTTGTCTCATTCTATTTTCTATCCTTTGGTTTATCTCGACCAAATCATGTTTATATGTGAACAATGTAAAACTGCTTAACTTGGTTTAATCTCGATAGAATATCTAGGACCTCATTTTGATTTTAAGAGGGCAACAAAAACTCATTCCCCTCAAGGTCCTAGGAATACACCGTGATCTTACTACGGACTTAATCCCACGAGACACTCGACCCCACCAAGAAAAAGAACCCGAGAGGTAATGCACCCCAAGTAATTTCTCCCTTCATTCGTGAAATATTGAAGAACATGTTCGACGGGTTCAAAGCCGACCTACCATGGCGTAATCAACCCTCCCGCCACTTAAAATATTTTCCGGTCGTGGCAATGCTCCTCTCTCGAATGACCGACGCCGCAGATGCGGTGGCTTTTCCGCCACATTAGAAGGAGCCGCCCAAGATTGATTCATCGACCTTCCTACAAGTAATACGCCACCCCTCTTTCCAAATAATCGGACCTCTTCCTTACTCATTTTGCCAGCTTACTCCAAGCAAAAGAAGACACCTTCCACTCTTATGCGAAGCCAAGCGTACAGAAAGGTGAAAGCCTTAAACCGTACTCTTGATCAATTCACCGACGCAGGCATCAAAAGTTGCCGACCTTTACCCCCTCGGATGACCGCTACTATTCTAATAGGAATGGCTCCTTGATTCTCCGCTCCGCTTCTTACTCACTGAACCACCAAAACGCATGCCGGATCTGCTGACCCATGCCAAGAAATATATCAATTCCGATGAAATCCATGGGGGATGGGAAGAAGAGGCTCGAAAGAAAACTAAAGAAGAACAAACAGAGAAGCTCCCCTCCCACCTTGAAAGAGCCTGCAGAGAGAAGCCCAATAGGAAAGGCCATAAGGGAAGAACAGAGGTCGAGAGCTACCGCGCCCCAAACAACACGCCCTTCAACTATGAAACGCCCCAAGGCGGAAAATTGTAAGGTATGAACACCATACCCCTTTCAACTGCACCCAAGCCACATCCTCGATGCAAATCCAAGACAAAAGATTTTAACATGGCCTCGAAAGCCTATGAAGAATCCGCACTGAAAAATAGCAAGAGATTTTACAACTTTCACCTAATATGAGGCCACGCACACCAAAGAATGCACCCACCTCATGAACCCATAGAAGATGTTGTTAGAAGAGGTAAACTTGAACAAGACATACATTCACCAAGACCCAAAGGAAAATGGGCCCTCACCCCCAAAGCAATGAGGCAGTGAAGAGAAATCGCCTGGCTACATCAAGAGAGGACCCGGATGTGGTGGAGAAAGTACATCCTCTCATAAACGCTACTGAATGGTTGGAGCGAATCAAGAAAGGCAGACTCTGAAAAGATGATGACCTACAACACCCATCATCTTCTACGATGAAGAAACCGGAAAGGTCTGCCACCCTCATGACGATGCCTTAGTCGCCATCACTGTCTCCAATTTCGAGATGAGGAGGGTTCTTATCGACAGTGGGAGTTCAGTAGACTTCCTATTTTGGAGCGCTTTTGAAAGAATGAGGTACGACGCGGAAACCTACTTTCGGTCAAATCCAGTCTGGTCAGATTTTCAGGAGGAGTGGTGCAGCCCGAGGGAATAATAACCCTCCCACCATACTGAAGCTCCACCCAAACTATCCACAAATACTACAAAATTTTTGGTCAGATACAAGGCCCAGCCTACAATGTCATCCTTGGGAGGCCAACCCTTAACGCTTTAAGAGTCAGTAAACTCCACCTACTACCTTTGCTCAAATTTTTGATCGAAAAATAGCTGTGGAGAATTACATGGACATCGGGCCACCGTCTCTAAGCAATGTTATATCTCCACACTCAAAGGTAAAGATTAAGACAAAGGGAAGGCCCTAAAGACAATGATCACAACAGAGTCAAGAACAAAGTAACAGTTGAAGACCATCGACCAACCCCGTTGAAAAAACTTATCACGCCCCTTGACAAATCCAAACCACATCAAATGTACCCAAATTGGAGAAGAACCGCCATCGAAAACAAAAAGAGATCATGACTCTTCTATAGAAAAAATTTCGACCTTTTGCCTGGTCTTCAAAATGACATGCCATGGGTCGATCAAACTACCATCTAACATCACCTAAATGTGAACACCTCCTTCAAAACCAAATAAAACAAAAACGAAGGGAGTTTCACCGTAAAGACAAAAAGGCAGCAGAAGAAGAGGTTGTCCGAATCCAATCAAGTGTGGCTTTATCCAAGAGGTAAGTTACCCGTAATGGCTAGCCAATGTAGTCCTAGTCAAGAAACCCTCCCAAGAAATGAAGGATGTGTATTGACTTTATGGATTTAAATAAAGCCTGTCCCAAGGACTCTTTCCCTTTATCCTCGATCGACGACCGGGTAGATTCCACAGCAGGACATGAGATGCTAAGCTTCCTAGATACATTCTCAGGCTACAATCAGGTCCAGATGGCTGAAATTGATGAAGAAAAAACTTTATTCATCCCCAACAAGGGAACTTATCATACAAGGTAATGTCGCTTTGGCCTCAAGAACGCTGGGAAACCTTCCAGACTAGTAACTAAAGTCTTCCAAAACAAATAGGAGAAATGTAGAAGCTTACATGGATGATATCTTGGTGAAAAGTTTAAAAACCTGTGACCACTTAACTGACCTCAAAGAAGCTTTTCAATCCCTCTGGGCATATAGGATGCGCGTCAACCCAAGTAAATGCGCCTTTGGTGTCTGTTCGGGAAAAATTTTGGGTTTCATGCTGACCCAAAGGGGGATAGATGCAAATCCAGAGAAAATCAAGGCCATCCTTGAAATGGGGTCACCAAAAGCACTTAAAGAAATTCAGAGGCTTAATGGACGCCTAGCGCCTCCTGAGGCTTCATCCTCAAAAGTCGGAGAGAAAAATCTTCCCTTCTTTCACGCGACTACTTAAAAGCACCAAAATGAAGTGGCATGCACGCTTAAAAAGGCCTCTGAATAAATTGAAAGACTACCTCTAGTCACCATTAATACTGGCCAAACCTCAGAATAGAGAGGAACTCTACATATACCTATCCACTACCATCGGAGCGGTCTGTGCATTCTTTTGAAAGAAGAAGAAGGAATTCAGAAACCTATCTACTACAAAATCAAAGTCCTTAGTGACTCCGAAACAAGATATTTCCCCCTCGAGAAATTGGCCTTCACACATCACCTCAACCCCAAGACTAAGACCCTATTTTCAAGCCCACAAAATTACTATTCTAATCTCCACTGTACTCTCACCAAGCAAGTCCTCCATCGACCGTGATAATTCCTAAGATTGGCCAAGTAGGTTATAGAGTCAGGAGAATTCAAATCAATTACAAACCGCTACAACCACAATCAAAGCCCAAGTCCCGGATGATTTCATCATGGAACTAATCGCCAAGAAAAATTAAGGTTAAATACTCGTGAGGAAGATTTGGAAAAGATAATTTCAATCCTCACAATGGACCCTACATCGTAGATCTAATCCTCCATAGAGGAAAAAGTGTGAGTGTGGTTAGTCTTACATTCCCCTTCGGATGGCAAAATGCCACAATTCTAAAATTTCAGTTCAAAGCAAATCCAACAATGAGGCGGAATAATAAGCCCCTCATCATAGCCTCACGATTACCCAAGGCCTCTAATTCAAAAACCTACACGCTTCTATACCGACTCACAACTTGTCGCCTGGACACACAACGGGGAATTCGAGGCCAAAGAAGAAAACATGATCAAATATAAAAGACGTAATCCGAAAAGATCATCCCAAGCTTCACAAATTCCCTGATTACCAAAATCCCTAGGGACTCGTAATAAAGAAACCAATCTCCTATCCGTAAAGGCCACCTCACTAAATAAAGAAAACAAGCCAATCCTTCCAACCTTCATTACCTCAACAAAAAAGACAATTGAAAATCAACCGTAAGAAGAAATACAAGACATCAAGAAGAAGTGACACCAGCGGGATAGCGATCATCCCGCTGGCTAGCTTCGGGTCCAAGGACCGCAAGGAAGAACAAACGAAGAAGCAAAGAACCGTGAGAAAATACTCAAATTCGTGAAAATATTATTACTCAAAATTCAATAATGAAAAACTAACCCACAAGCCGGGTTAAATAGCCTCAAAAGATGAACCTAGAAACCTTATCATCTAATCTAAATTTGCTAAAATTGACAAATTATTATTTAAAACTAAACTTATCTAAATTTAAAACTCTAAACAAATAAGATAACTCCTAAAAATCCGAGATCTAATCGGATTCAAATCCTATCCTAATTTAGCATATGAAATATTACCAAAAATAGGAAAAAGACCAAAAAATCCTAATTTGAAAGATTAAATATTTCTAAAAATAAAAAAAAAAAAACTAAAATTCTCTCTAATATGACATCCCCATGTCGTGCGCGCCGCAAAGAGCTTTTCAAATTGGGGTTGAACGCCCGATTCTGATATCGGTAGCCAAAATTATGGCCAAAATACCGAACTACGTCCAAAACCGACCCAATCTTGGAATTGAGTCGATAACTTCCCCGCCTTTACGCTGACCGCCAACTTGGCACCAATATTTGACTCGAGCCTCCTCGTGATCACACCCCTGGTTGGAAAGAACTCACCCCGAAGTTCGACCAAGCACCTCCGCTGGTAGGTTTGGATCTCCATGCTTGATCTCAATCAAAACCCTAGAGACGTAAAGTAGGTTAGTAGTGTTGGTTACCGGGCCAGAGGGTTTTTCTCCCATCGAGATACCAACGCAACACTAGTCCCATCATCATCATAGATGGGCTCACCAATCTCTTCCTCGGCTCGCCAATTTCCTCCTCATAGTCAGCCATAGATGGGAGAGATCTCCCTCATCCACATCATCGCCAAGATGGGACAAATCTCCTCCTCCGTCATCATCGCTGAAGATGGGCGAGATCTCCTCCCTCCATCATCATCGTGAGATGGGTTGGTAGATGGGTTGGCCAAACCTGCGGATCGCTATGATTATGGTGTCGGACTTTCTCACCGAACCTTCCCATGACAACCACGCATCAAAATCGACGCCGCCAAACGCTTTGATAATTTCTTGACTTGCTTCTACAAATCCTTGATCATCAAGCTGGGTTAACTCCGCTGACTTTACCTTTGTAGATCCTTGTTCATCGCCTCCAAAGGCGCCATGTGTCACGACATATTGACTTCCCTCAATCTGGAACCTCGTCTAACCTCGACAACCACGCACCACTACCATTGATGTCGCCACATGACGCTCCCGTGAAGACGATGAGCCTCGATACCAACCGACGCGGAGTAGCCATTATCCGCTGGCTAGAAGGGTCCAAGCACCGCAAGGAAGAAACAAACGAAGAACCAAAGAACCGTAGAAAATACTCAAATTCGTGAAAATATTATTACTCAAAAGATTAACCTAGAAACCTTATCATCTAATCTAAATTTGCTAAAATTGATAAATTATTATTTAAAACTAAACTTATCTAAATTTAAAACTCTAAACAAATAAGATAACTCCTAAAAATCCAAGATCTAATCGGATTCAAATCCTATCCTAATTTAGCATATGAAATATTACAAAAAATAGGAAAAAGACCAAAAATCCTAATTTGAAAGATTAAATATTTCTAAAATTAAAAAAAACTAAAATTCTCTCTAATATGACATCCCCATGTCGTGCGCGCCGCAAAGAGCTTTTCGAATTGGGGTTGAACGCCCGATTTTGATATCGGTAGCCGAAGTTATGGCCAAAATACTGAACTACACCCAAAACCGACCCAATCTTGGAATTAACTCGATAACTTCCCGTCTTTACGTTGACCCGCCAACTCGGCACCAATATTTGACTCCGAGCCTCCTCGTGATCAAGAAGTTTCCTAGATCGATCTGATCAAAAACTACCAACAAAACGGGCTTCTCCCAACCGACGTAAAAGAGGTCCAATGGATTACAAACAAATCAACTCGACACGGATCATAAATAGTTGTCTATACAAACAAAAGAGGTACACACAACCCTTCCTCGCGATGCTTCATGCACTGCCAGAGGCCAATTTGTTTCTCCGAGAAATCTATGAAGGCATTGGCGGAGATCACTTTGGAGGCAAAGCCCCTCGAGTCACACAAATTTTAGGCAAGGGTACTCATCACAACACTCGCCGAGAAGCAATGGAGTTCATTCAAAATGCGATGCATGTCAACGCCACTCCAAAATTCAATCGACGCACTCACCAACGCCTCTTACCCCTAAGCTATCACCCTGTGGCCTTTTCCTTATGGGGGTAGATCTCTTGGGTCCGCTCCCTCACATCGAATCGCAAATGAAATTCCTAATCGCCGCTGCATCGATTACTTCCACTAAATAGGTAGAGGCGTAATCCATGGCTATAATATGTAAAAGCTTGTCAATGATTTCTGTGGAGAATGATCGCTTATCGATTTGGAATCCCCATTGCCTTTATCACCTATAACTGGACGCATAGTTTGACAATCGAGCCTTCAAAAGCTTCTCGCCCGAAGCTTGAATTGAATCCTAACTCACCTCAAGAACTCCACCCCCAAGAAAACGGTCAGGTAGAGGTAACGAATCGGACCTTACTCCAAACACTTAAAGCCCGAGTCCTCAGAGATGGAACAAGTTGGGTAGAGGAAATTATGAGCGCATTATGGGCGAGATCGAACTACTAGTCAACTCCCGACGGGAGAAACCCCTTTCCCCTTACATATGGTACTACAAGTCAGGCTATCCCGCTGAAATAGGAATGCCAACTCTACTAACACAAAATTTCTCCCCAAACCAAATGAAGAAAGACTCAAACCGTGAGCTCCTCGACCTCCTTTGAAGAAAAAAGAGAAGTCGCGAAGCAAACCACCACAAAGATATTGACAAAGAGTGAAAAGATTCTAAGATTCCCGAGTGAAAGAAGTTCACTTCCCAAATCGGAGACTTAGTCCTAAGAGAAAATGAGTTCCAAGGCAACAAAAGGTAACATGAAAGCTTACTCCAAATCGGGAAGGTCCAGATATTGTAAAGAAAAATTGTCCTGACAAGAACTTACTCTGCTCGCCAATGTAGAAGGAAAACTCCTCAAGCGCCCCTATCATGGTAGAACATCTACGACGCTATTACCAATAAAAAGGGAAGTTTTGCGCTTATACAACGTAAGGTTGAGGGTCGCTTAAAAGACCTAGACAAAAATCTCAATCAAAACTCCTTCCAATCAGATCCAAGGCAAAACCTCGATTAAAACTCCTTCAATCAGATTGGAGGCAAAAATCTCTATCAAAACTTCCTTCACTCAGATTTGAGGGAAAAATCTCATCAAAAATTTTCCTCTATCAAACCGGAGGCAAAAATCCTCAACTAAAAAGTCCCACCGCTGGGTCGAGGAAAAACCTCATTGGAAGGCTCTCTCACGTAACAAGAAGAAAAGCCTAAACAAAAATTAAAGGCCTAATCAAAACACTACAACAACAAAACATGTCAAGGGGATCTTCAAAAGGTCACTATAACCTAAAACCTAAAATTAAATCATCCCCAAAATGAAGGTTCGAAAGCTTCTCATTCCAACATCTTTTCAAATAAAATTACAAAACAATAACATGTGAAAACTATAAGCAACATAAAACCTCAATTGGAAGGTTCTCTCACGTAACTACAAGAAGAAAAGCTCAACAAAAATTGAAGGTCAATCAAACACTACAACATTAAAAACATTTTCAAGTGGGGATCTTCAAAAGGTCACTATGACCTAAAAACCGGAAATTAAATCGCCCCCAAAATGAAGGTTCGAGCTTCTCATTCCAACATCTTTTCAAATAAAATTACAAAACAATAACATGTGAAAACTATAAATCTACATAAAATGTAAAACCACATACAAACTAAATAAAACAAATAAAAAGATACACTCTATGATGAACTAGGAGCCCCCGTGATAGCTACTTCTTCACCTTCACCTGCAGACGAGGATCCTCATTTTCAGTACCAATCACATGGAAGAGTTTTCTCGCCACCCTAACATTTACGCTTTGAGGTTTACCCCTCACCTTTTACATAAAACTTTTTAAATACGTAAGAAAAGCCCCACCTAATAGAACGCCCATTATGGGATCATGACGGGCGACAATCTGAATGATCCCATAGATTTGAGTCAGCCAAGATCTTTCTCTCTTCCCTAAGTCGTAATATCTTGCCGAGCTGGATCTCCAGAGCTTTTTCCTCCCAGGCCAAGTCCCTCCACAAGGCCATCCCTTTCCTTCTTAACATTCTTAAGCTCACCCTCAACAAGGGCTTAGAGAATTTGTTTTGGATGCCGTGTGTCCTCAAAAAATCCTTTACTTTTTCTCCTCTTAGAGAGACTTGAGCTCCTTTTTTCAAAACCAACCACCGCTCAGCTCTAAAGATTCTTTTTAATTCGCTTCAAAGAACTTGGAGTGAACTCAAGATCATCTTTTATGTTTTTCCGGCCGTAAGCTAGCCTCTCCGTGGAGCTCATTATTTTCCCAAGAATCGAATTAAAAGCTTCGCAACCCTCTCCTTCTCCTCCTTAAGCTGGATCGTATAAGGTCTCCAAAGTAGACACACTTTAGCCTTTAGACTAGGGCGACTTACTCGCAAAGATCCTCCCTAAGAAGGCGACCGCCCATGATCCTACCAATAAAATGTACTCGGGACGCATTGAAAATAAGTAACGAAGTCGATAAACATAGAGTAATAGAAAGTTTAGTAAAACTTTGTTCTTATCAGTAGCATAAGAAAGGAGGAGTTAAGTAGCAACTTCCTCTCTCCCGCCCCTCCAATCGCTTAACCATATTTTTCGACCGCTGCTTCCAAATAATTCCGCCAATCACTACCACACTCCATCCCTCAAGAAAAGAAACTCATTTGAAGAAGACCCCTTTTCAAGGGTCGATAAACCCTTCCTCAACCTCTCCAACTTTTGTAAGGAAAGGTAGCGGCAAGATATTTGGTCCAATTTGCCTCAGAATTCTGCTTCTGCCACCACCCCCTGTAAAAAGAGAATTCCCAATTGTCTTAAAGTAGAATCATCAACCCAAGATTGTCCTTTTCCTAAAAAATATAAGGATCACGGCTTTACCTCCCTGGGAGCATCAAGAATAAAGATCGACCCTGGCATAGCAGCCTCAGGAACGGAACCTTCCAAGGGACGAGGAGATAACCCTTCCGACTGTAACTCCTCAAGCGACAAGCATACCGGGCTCCTCCGCAAAATCCTGGCTTAAAGCCCCAAAGATCTTCCGCAGAGAAGAAAGACCACCTGAAAAGAAGGTGAATCGGAACCTAGGGATCGAGAGGGACCTCCGCCCTCGGTAGATCCAATTCCCTGCTTTTTCTTGATTCCTCGGCTCATTCATCCCTAGAACCACCCTTCTTTTTCTCCTTCTTCTTCTTTTGGGGAACTCTCAAGGCCATAGTCACTTATGGCTCTCTTGGCCTCTAAGGACCCTCATCTTTCTTCTCCTCCTTTTTCCTCTTCTTTCTCTCTTCCTTGGAAGTACTTTCCCCTTTCTTCTCCCTCCCAGATCCACCCTCTTTCTTTTTTCTCCCTTGTGTCAAAGGAGCTTGGACAACACCTTCAAGATCCGCAAGAATACCCTTCGCAAGTTCTAAATATCCCATTTATTCACCTGTAAAACAAGAAAATCGACGACTCGTTACGACTGAAACCCCAAAAACTCATAAAACATAGGTATAAGCTTTAACCTTACCAAAGCATGGTAGCCTAAATAAATAAAGCAAATATTTATGAAGGTTTTCTATTGCCAAATAGGTATCCACCTGAAACCCCAAAACTCTTTTAAACTCTTGGAACTTAGGCTTCGCCAACGGTCATCCCCTGTCACAAGCATTGTCTATCCGAGGAACTTCCCATTTGGTCCGACATCCCTCCCGCATTTGCATTTTACGTAAGAAAAATTTAATCTTCCACCATTTAATAGAGGAAGGTACCTTACCTAAGAACTTTTTCTTAGAACGAGCAGAGAAGAAATATCACCAAGATCCCAGCTTTTAGGTATAAACTGAATAAAAAAAGACAAAACCAACGCATCTGGCGGTTTTTACACCATAATTATTAAGAATGATAACAAACCCACTAAGCAGTCTCAATGAATTCGGAGTCAACTGAGAGGGGCATAGCTGATAATAATCTAGGATCTTCTTAAAAATATTAGGAAACGGAAGACTAAGACCCCCTAACAAAGCATCCTGATAGATAGCTATTTCACCCTCCCTAGGCTGTAATTAGCTCGCCTCCCTGCAACAAGGTTCCCTAATCAAAAAAAGAGATAAATCAATTTAATAGCCATCTACTAAGTAAATAGATATTATCCTCGTTAAGGATGCTTAAAAAGGCATCGAATTCCCCACCCTCTATTTTAAAAGACGCCGGATGAACCTCAAACCTGTAACCTCAAGGACCTCTATGCGTCCACTTTGGACAAGAACAGAAGGAACAAAGTGGAATCGTAAGGAAATGGAGACAACGTATGAAGCGTAAGGATCAAGAAGAACTGTAAGAAATAGAAGGCCTAGAATCTGGTGGATTAATCTCTCATTACCGTAATAGAAATCTTCAATAGGTCAAGAACGCCACCAAATCAAGGGATCGCCAGAGAAGAAGATGTAGTAATCGAAGCACTAGATAAAAATGATCGCGTTGATTCAAAATGAAATAAACCCTCAATCGTGTTCAAAACCAAAAGATAAGGCATCCAACCGGCCGGATCAAATGAATTTCCCCCAAATCGACCATTAAAGAAACCACCCCTCAAATCGAACCGCCTAACCAAACGCCACTCTAAATCAAAACCGCTGAAAACAAAAAGTAAATGATTTCATACTCTAACGGCCTAGATCTCCTCCTAGGCGTATGGCTCACCAAATATCTAACACGATATAAAAATAGGTTATTGCGCCCCATCATCATCACCTTGACCCTCGCGACGCCAAGATCATCCCTCAACATAAATGCGTAATCAGTGTTCTAGACAAGACTTACGTAATAAAATAAAATAAACAATAAAGGGCTTATTAAAGATAAGAACATTGAGACTAGTTATGTACACGCTAGAATGTAAAGGGTCACCAAGTGACCACTTACAAAATTCAACATACATAAGAAAGACGTAAAACTTATCCTAGTCCAAGGATTCGTCCGACCCATCTTCTTCCCCCTTACTGCCATCATCACTAAAAACAATTGCCAGTTGAAAGGGACGAGCGGAAAAAACCCACTCCTTCCAAAGTTTGTTCCTTCCAAAGATAGTCACTCGGAAATGAACGGCTCCAGTGTACTCAAAGATCAGGAGATCCCCCACCTCTAAATGATGGTCAACCCAAAAATCTTGCCAGCCATTTTCAAACCATATTTCCCCAAGAACCAAGTTCCTAACCAAGGCGACGGTCCAAACGTGTCCACTGAGAACCTCCAAAATCACATTTCCAAAATTTCCACTTCGCTGTAATTCCATGAAATCTCCGACGGAATTTTGAGTCAATCGATAGGGACCCCTTAAACCTAATGACCTATAGAAAGAAGGATATGCCATAGAATCCTATTTCTTGGCGGAAACAAAAGATGCAAATATTTTAACCTCCCCAAACCCCTTTATATAAATGCAATACCCTTAAAGCCCCTTACACCTCCTTGGGAACTCTTCTTCACATGATACCTCAATAAAAGTGACCCGGGCCCCCATAAAATTATTCATGAAAACTACGCCTCTAAAAACCCTTAGTTCCTTGAAAAATACCCGTGACTTCTTGAATAAAAGCTTATGACTACACATTTCTCAAGAAAAGCATTTAAAGAACATCATTTAACAAAAAATATATAAATAGGCATCCAACCTCTGCTTTTTATTTCAAAATTTATTAATTATAGACCATAATACAAACTAAAAAGGAAACAAAGAAAGAAGGGCAAAACAAAGGACCTTGAGTGTGCACAAAAGGTCATACCTACCTCGCACCTAAACCGAGCCCACGTAAGACTCGAAGGAGTAACACTAGGGACCCCCACTATCCAAGGCCATTATCTCACTATCACCAGAACTTCGCCTAATCATGAGGGATCTAACGTCGTGGTCCACTTCCTTCCGACAGAAGTCCATCACAAAGATTTCTACTTCAAAATTTATGTCCCCAAGATAAGTAAAAATCAGAAAATCCCCCGCGTTCAAGGAATGGTCGGTATGAAAGTTCGGCCATCTTTCGGCAAACCGCATTTCGTCTATGTCTCCATCCATGTCAAGCAAGACATTCCAAACGCAACCATTTGGACCTATATGATTTACCACCCTTGATCCGAGCACCCCAAATGTTCATAAAAGATGATAGGAATTCTCAAAAAATGAACGGAAACACTAGGAAAATATACCTTAAGAAAAGACAAACGTGGAGGAAAAGCCATCTCAAAAACAAAACTAGAAAGAGAGGCTAATGACTCATCCTCATTTCCAAAACAACAATACATATAGACAGTATTAAGATTATTACGTAAATAAAACTTAAAAAACTGGGCCTCGATTTAATACAATGACAAGACCGCCTCGGCCTCCTTCTAAGATCAACAAGTATTTATCCAAAGATCACAACACCATGACCAAATCTCCTCCCCAAACTAGCGCTTCTAAATTCATAGACTAGGCAAATAGGCTGGACATTAGTATAAGGAAAATTCGTGGTAAAACTAAATGCTTTTCCCTTGAGCGCACCAAAAACAACCTCGGGTTTATTTATCACTGCGACTCAAACACAAGCATACCTTTAGGGGACTAATGATAAAGTCATATCCTAAGATCTACACGCATCGCGAAATCCCACATAAGAGCAAAACCGCCACTATGGCACAATCCTTGATGTCCACCGGCTAAATCTGATCGGACACCTATCATCATCCCAACCTTCCATACCCCAAAACCAACTGAATCATTCTCCCCCGGATGTAAGGGTAAAAGCAGTGTCCTGAACATTAATAACAAGGGAATAAAGAACATACCTGCATCTTTATTCCAAGCAAAAGATCCGGGTTTAGGAGACTAAACGTCATAACTACTCTTAAATGCCTGGATGGGACACCAGCTTGAAAACAAATGTTCCACTTGCACTAACAATTCCCCACTTGCCATATAACAATGGGTAATATATTTTCCATCGCTTCGTAAATCTTATATAAGGAAGGGAGATGAAGAAATCCAGAGGTAAGAAAAAGTTGAGCTTAAGAAACCCTCTCCCCTTAATTTCCAGCCCACCCACTCAATTTAACCGCTGAAGTTGAATCCGCTAAAGGTCCACTAAAGTCTGCTTTTTCTTCTTTTCGTGCGCTTTCTTCCGCCATCGTAAAGAGCGTAAATCACTTTCCATCATCAACCGTAAGAGTCCGCATCGTAAATCAAATACAAATCTCAACCGCTGGATCTCAATCGGATCTCGATCCCGAGGAAAGCTTGCCAAAGACCAACATATATATATATATATATATATATATATATATATAAATATATATATATATATATATATATATAGTTTCCTCCTCGCTTAAGTGGATAACTTGTTTAAATCAACCTAAACCTCAAGTGATTATTTTGCAAATGTCAACCTGCTTTGACCATAATTTTTTTAGATATTTAATTATTAGTCCCTGACACTGTTTCCATTTTACCTTGGGGTCCTTGGGGGATGTTGGAGGGTGTAGTGTAATAGTATTTTGGGTGGGTGATTTTTGTGGGAAAATGCCAAATAGTCCTAAGGACTAATAATTAATTTCCTCTTTCTTTTAAATTACACAAAATATGAAATATATAAGGGGAAACTATTTATTAGTTCATAGCATATCAAGATAATCATTGGGATGCGCTATGTAGCTTGAGAATTCTCGCCAAGGTGGAGAATTGTTGGAAGTTGTCTCAATTCAAGTCAAATTCATCAGCTTTTGAGTCTAACTCTAATTATGATTAGGGATAGGATTGATTTAGAGATAAATGTTCTCACCATAAATAGGATTGGGTCCTGTTAGAGATAAGATTTGACTTAGAGATAAGTGTTTAAGTCTTATTCATATCATAATAGGAGCTATCATCTCTAAAGAGCTATAAATAAGTGACGCTTCAAAGGTGATAGCCATTATCCCATGGCTAGTTGCAAAAACCTAAGGATTGTGAGGAGGGAAGACAAGGGGAAGAAGAACAAAATGTAAAAGAAAGTCTATGAAGCTTAAAAAGAAAAGTATTATTCAGAAATCAATGAATAAAATTCAACACACAAGCCGAGTTTATATAGTCTCAAAAGATAAGCCTAGAAACTTATCATCTAACCCAATTTTACCAAAATTGGCAAATTATTACTTAAAATTCAAACTTATCTAAATTTAAAACCATAATAAAACTAGATAACTCCTAAAAATCCGAGATCAAATCGGATTCAAATTCTATTTTAAATTGACATGTGAAACATTAGCAAAAATAGTAAAAAAAACCAAAAAACGAGAATACAACAGGGAAAGTAGTGGAATATGGGGATGAAGGAAAGGTCCACCAGGTGAAGTTGGGTGGACGCCACGTGCGCATCAAGACGAGCTTTCCAGATTGGGGTTGAACGCGTGAATCTGATGCCTGTTGCCAAAGTTATGGCCCAAACACCGAACCACACTCAAAACCAACCTAATCTCGGAATTGACTTGACCACCTACCGCCTTTACGTTGACCCGACACCCTGGAAACATCTGACTCTAGCCTCCTGCATCAATAAGGCTCTAGCCTATTGAGAAAGGGTATCCCAAAGTCTCCCTTTGTATCCTAGAGTAGTCCATTGACTCTAGTTCTTGGTGTCTAGTTAGAGAGAGCTTTACATCCGTGGAGGTAGGCGCTTCCTAACCACGCTAAAAAATAGCTAGGAGAGATTTGGGGAAACAACCTTGTACACCGCATATTGGTTATAGTTGATTGATTCTTTTGCACCGGCCTCGTGGAATGGTGGTAGGCAATTTGTTGAACTAATGAAAACTGCTTGTCTCTCTCCCCATTCCCTTGATTGTTTATTTTGCTTTGATTGTCCTTGTGCATATTGGTAGTTTGTAGATTAGAAATTAGAGATTAGAGATTGTTTGCTCTTTTGTTCATCCTGCTCCGCAATCTTTTTGTTGAACCAAATCCTTGTAAGGAAAGTCGAGGGTTTTTGCACAAATGTATATCATCAAAGTCATCTTTGCTATTAGGACATGGTAAGTTCTCTTGGTTGAAAGCCAAACTCCATTTGATGAGGGCATCGCCTCCATCAGTTTTATACCATTTGGTAGTGTGAACTGCATTAAATAAAAATATGAGATAACCAATACTAAATTTTAAAACAAACATGTTCATTTTAAAAAACATTTTTGAAGTTAACATGAAAGTCAACATTAATGTAGGATTTGTTACCAATTGGATTTTCAAAAATGAGATTTGGGTATCTTAATCTTAAGAGTTGAGTAAAAATTAGAGAGATTCTTCAAGGAGACAACAAACACAAACGCACCTAATTTCCTCAAGTTCATCCAAAGGTTCAGTCAAAGCTTTTAATCAGCTTCATTAAAATGGTCCATGAGAGTTCTCTCTATTGTTATCTTATCGTTGTTAGTGATGTAAAATCACTCTTTAACATGAAATATCTTTGTTGTTGGGAGTAGTTTGAATATTTCAGAACTGTGTGGTGTTTGTTTTATAGGAGACATTTGAATAGGAGAGATAGGAATGGTATTTAGTTTAAATGGGGCAGTCTTGTTTTTCCAAAGTTTTGTTTACTCACTTTATTCCTAGTTTCCTAGGAGGGTTGATTCCAAGTTATCAAGACCCTATTATTTCTCCAAAAAGTGCAAATTTTAATTAAAAAGCTATTTTATTGGGATTGGAGTAGGTAAAAAAAATAAAATAATAATAATAATAATAATATAAGAATATTATAATTGATCTGGATGAAGGTGTGGAGGCGCTTCAAAGACGCCGGGCGCTGGAGAAGGGAAGCTCATGATGGGTCCAAAGAAGGGACTGAACGGGCTAAGGGCCACCGGAAGCCCCTCGATGGGACGGAGTGACCTACGCCAAGGGCGTGTAGGCGTGAAGATGGCCTGAGGGTCACAGATGGCCGTAACTTCATTGTTTCAGCCTCACCACCCCTTTCCAACCTCAAGACGCAGGAGGCCAACGCTGGAGAATGGGAAGACGTCCGCTTCCAAACGGCGCTTCGGGCAATGTAACAGCAAAGAAGCCCCACAAAAGCTAAACCCCGGCCGAACGACCAAGGAGATCCCTCCAACGATCCAGATACGCATGGGCCTCGGGTCGTGTCTACGGCCAATGCCTCAAACTGTGGCACAAGGCATGAGGGCTACCGGGTGACCCATTATGTGCCAAAGATGCACCGGTACAAGTCACCGGCATATGAGTGCCACCTACCCCACCGCCAAAGTCTTAGAGCAAAGACTGGCTGCATTCCCCACATGCACGACGTGAGATGAACGGAGGCGCCGAGCAAAGGGGAAGACAAGGGAAGCCACCAAAAGACAGGGAGGTGGAAGAGGTTGCACCTAGCGAGGCTCTGTGAAGAGCTTCCGTGAAGCTGAAGCTTCCTTAAAGACGCCCCAATCTCAAATCTAGGGAGAAGACGTAAGAAGATGGAAGTCCAATATAATGTATACCACCTTTCCCTCCCTCTAGACAATATGATCAAGGGAAAGGAGATGTTATGAAGATTCACTCATTGCTAGTGACGGAGGTCCTGGCGGGAAGGGCGCCAATGCTTAGGCCATCTCTCAGAGTAATCAAGGAGGCCATGGAGCATCACGCCGTGGACTGTGACCTCAAACCTTTCATCGATGACCGGTTCATGGTGGCATGCCCAACGGTGGAAAAGGTGCGTGAGTCGAGCGGCTCGCGCTTCTCCATCTCCCAAACTTCAGCCTCACCTTTCGGCCCCGCGGGACCCTCGACCTTTGGGAGCCGTGAGAAGGCGGACGGGAGCCACGGGTGGGTAAACCATAACCCGTGCCGCCATGTTTTGTCCGGATGGGGATGCAGCTAAAGAAAGCTTTCTAAAGCCTGCAGTGACCTTGTCTCTCGTGGGATGTGAGAGGAACAGCAAAGAGTCGGCCTACAAGAAGGGCAAAGCTGATGAGAGCGCGAAGAGGCCGCCTCTCCCCGCTCACATGCCAAAGGTCAAGATCTAATCAAGAAGCATGTCTTCACCGCTGAACTGGGGTGGTGAGCCGCCAAGGCCATGGAGCGCCGACAAGAAGAGCCGGCCGACCATTCCCCTGTAAGGTGGAGAGACGCCAGCCTGGGCCTAAGGGAAACACATTGTGGAACTAAACCAACATCGGCCCAAATGAGGGAGTGATAAAGGTAAGGGGTCATGGAAGGATAAACCGCCTCACCAAAGAATCCTCGGACGCAATTTCCGGACGAATTTAACGGAATCCTAATCATGGACGACATTTGAGAGCCGCTTAGATATCCGGGAGAGGGAGCACGCTTATGGACCGGGTGGGGCTCGCTATGGACCGGGATAAGGGCCACGCCATGGATCGGGGAGAAGGGGCACGCCTACGAATCGGGAGAAGCACACCAAACCGGGCTAAGACCGTTTAAACTTTGACCTGTATGCAGGAATCCGTAACCTCGATGATGTTACTTCTAGGACGAACTCTGATGCGCGCAAGCAGTTGCAACATCGATGCGCCAGACAAAGTCCCTCGGAAGGAAATGGGCACCGCCAAGGCACACACACACACACACCAGCCGGCAAAGGGTCCTACCAACCATCCAACTCCAAGGAAGACCGCTGGATGTACCGATCACACACTCACATCTTACCTACACCCCAAGCATTCAATAGGTGGGGTCAAACATCTCCAAAAAATGGAAAGTAAGGACCAGTGGAATCAAGAGGGGACACTCGGAGAAACAAATGTTTCAAAGGGTATTAGAATCCGCATATCCATTGTTGTTCAGAAAACCAACCCATGGGGGCCCATGAGTCAAGCCCATTCAATGTAATCCCGTAACCCATCAATGAAAAATGTAAGACCCAAATTGACCATTTGAACAACATGAATTTCCAACCAAATGGCCCAAGCCCATTAGCCTATATAATCCCTAATATTGCCCAACCCAATGAATGAATTAGGCCCACCAGACTCTATCAATGTTAGCATCTAAATGACCCAGTGCCCAAATAATGATCTAGGCTCATCATGATTATTTGGAACCCTATCAATGCCCAAATATAAGCCACCAAACCTTTTGAACACCTTCAAAGACCACTCAATAGACCCAAGCCCACTCAAAACCATTTGGACCCCCTTCAAAGACCACACACAATAGATCCAAGCCCACCAAATCATTTGAACCTCTCAAAGTCAACACAATCACCCTGCCCATCAAACTATATGAAACATTGAAACCTATCAAGGCACATATAAATAGCACACCCACGCCCTTCCCCACCATCAACTGAACCATATCATTCCCAAGACCAAATAGCACTCCAATCACATCCTATAAATGATGCCACAAACCTCACAAAGGAAGACCATGGAGTAGTCAACACACCCAATGAAAACATTCAGACTACAAAGGAGCTCCAAGCCTTCTAAGGAGGGAAAGGGCACCCCAATTGACTTAAACAAGATGAAGCCCAGAACATTGGAGGAACATGGATCCTCGGCCCCGTGCATTTAAAAACATGGGAGCTGATTTCTTTAAAAGGGTGAACAATCCCGAAATGCAAATACATAGATGTGAAGTCCAAGATTTTTTTAGAAAATTATGTTTCTTATTAGATTTTAATTAATTATTTTCTATTTAGTGATTTTCTTAGTTGTTGGTTAAATAACGGAGAGTCTCCCAAGGTTAGATTTGTTTTAGCTTTTGTTGGAATAAAAAGGCTCTTAATTTTTTTAAAATTAATTAGAGAATAAAGGTTTCTTGGTATTCTTTAATTAATTAGTTAGTTTGAATGAATTCCCCAAACTTGGAATTAGTAAAATTCATTTATATATATATATATATATGTGTGTGTGTGTGTGTGTGTGTGTGTGTGTGTGTTGATGCCAAAAACTGGTCCACCTCACGCTTTCTGGATACATCAGTGGGCCCTGATCCGTCTCAAAATTTCTCTCAAAGAAATGCTTGAAATTTATAGAGGTTGTGTGACGCTTACTTCAACTTCGAATGAGGAACACGGAGAGTGCTTTAGAAACTGCCTCGTAATTATCTTAGCTTTCCTATAAGAGTGGAGAAAAGAGTGATCGGAATTGGGTCTTTCCTCGCCCGGATTCACCGATGCTTAAGTCAGAAAACTCGTAAACAGGTAGTTTTACACATGAGTCAGCTCTTTTTATCATGATTTTTCCGATCCTCCTCCTTCCCTATTATCGCCTTCTTTTATAGCAACCTTCTAAAGACGGTTTAGGGAAGGCGTGTGGAGCAAGGCTAAGAATGCAGAAAATATCTTCTAAGGCGTGTAAGAAAAATATCTCTACTAAGGCGGTAAGAAAATATATGCCTACCGTGTAGGTGCTACGTGAGGTAAGTAGAAAATATCTACCCATCGTAGGTACTACGTGGTGTAAGTAGAAAATATCTACCCACCGTAGAGGCAAGTGGATAAGATCTACTTATCAGAGAGGCGCTAGATACGCCTACTCTAAAATGGCCACCACCTTCTTGCTTTTGTTTAATTCCGACGACTTTTTTGTAGGGTGAGCCCCTCTTTATTTGCTCTGGATGGAATTATATAAAGAACTTGAAGTGGTGATCTAACCATCTCAAGGCTGCCGTAAATGTAGCCCCAGTGGTACCTATTGTGTGGCCATTTAGGCAAATGTGACATACTTGTTTTTACCAAATATTTCCGTAACACTAGTCCTCTCTAAAGTGTACTTGTTCAAAAATTTGAATGCAGGAGTGAGTCAATTTGCACTTTCGCTTGGTTCGAGAACAAGTATTTGCCTTTAGTCGGGCGGTCTATGTGGGTGTAGGTTTCTTTCTAGATACATATGTGTTTTAATAGGTAACCTACACTTGTTGTGTTGTCTTCTTTCGTTGTCTTGAATTGAGGTAGATTTTTCTCCTAAATTTTCGCCTATAGTGCCACCAAGTTTTGCTATTTAAGGAGCTAACGTGGATAATGTTTTTATCCAAAGATCCTTGCGCTTTGCAAAATTGCCTCGCCGCTTGTCCTTTTAAGTTTTTTACTTTTACCCAAGTTGTTCTCATCACTCTTACTTAATTCCAAGTTCTTTCATGAACACTTATCGGAATTAAGGATCGGGATTATCCAAATTGGTAAGTCCTAACGATCGTGGTATGGCCATCAATGCCGGGTTAAGTTGATAGGGGATAGGTTGAGATAAGCATCGAGGAAGCGGTGGGAAACCTTCCATGTTGATCATGACGTAGAGGCAGTGGATCTTCTAATTATCACTTTAGATATTACTTATGCAGGGATGTGTGCTTTGAAGTTGAAATGTTTGGGAGCCACTCCAGAGAGACAAGTGGGTCCCCATCTACAAGGCTTTGGCCGTGGATTTCCTAGCTTATAACGAGGACAAAATGGGACGCGTGGAAGTCCGTAAGGCCTCCTCCGAAGTCTTGTTCGAAAGTGGTCCCTCGCATGTGCATCCGCTGGATTGTTAGCTGGGGAATTCTGACACAAAATATGTTTACTAGGGTTTGCCCTGTTGCTTTGTTGTGTGTTTTTAATACTACCGCCGTTGTAAAATGAATAAAGTTTATTAATTTGCTCATAAAGTTTTTGATTTCTTTCAAGAAGAAATGAACACTAGTGATCCTATGTCGGGATGTGTGCGCTTGTCTCTTATGGTGTGGCGCTCTACACGACGCTCAAGTATTCCCCGAGACGCCACGCCGAGGGGGAGCACGGGTCGGGTTTTACCCCGCCCTCGAACCGCCCTAAGAAACCCAAGTCACCATCGGCCAAGTCGTGCCAGAATCTTCACAGAATCGCCCGGCTACATAGAGCGGCCTACGTCAATGGTTTCCTAACCCGCGACTGGACCGTTCGCCAAATGCTGGACCGGTCACCCCGCCTATTTTTTTTAAATTTTTTTAATTTTTTTAACTTTTTAAACATATGTAAATATCATATATTTTTAATTGATTTTTTTTAATGTTTGAATAATTTGGTAATGATAATAAATTTTATAGATTTGAGTTTGTTTTCCTTAAAAAGAGATTTTTACATTTTTTTGATTACCAATAATTAAGGTTTTTCATGGTTATTTTCTTATTTTAAATAGCTTGCCATTTATATATTTTGTGATTTTATAATTTTTTTTTATTTTTATAAAGTTTAAATAATTAGTGTCGAATAATGAATTTTATATATTGAATTTTTTTTGCTTCAAGAGAGATTTTTGCATCTCTAGTTGTCAATAATGAAGTTTTTTTTTTTTGTTATTTCATTATTTTTTAAGTAGCTTGCCATTTATATATGCTTTTTATTTTATTTTATATATATTTTTTGGTTTTTCTAATATTTGAATAATGAGGGTAGGATAATGAATTTTATAGTTTTCATTTTAAAATTTTTTCTCATTCTATTTTAATATCAAAATTGTAAAATCCTAGAATTTCTTTCATTTGGAATAAATAAAATATTAATTTTGGAGGTTAAAGTAATTTTCCCCAAAAACATGAATTATTTGAAAAATGGAGATTTAATAAGTTAAAATCCCTAATTAGATTTAATAGTGATCACCAAGGGTATTTTGGTAATTTAGAATTTAATTGGAAAACCTAAAGAGGAATGAATCAAATTATTGGCATGATTAACCTAAATTGCATGGATGATTAATTTAATTAACTAAAGGAAAGATTAGTGATTGGTATAATTTAAGGAAAGATGGAGTAATTGATTAAATTCCTAATTAAAATAATTGGGGCTTTACAAAAATAACATAGTTTTTTTTTACATTTTTTTTACATTTTTTTGTAATTTTTTAATATACATTTAGATATTTTAAAAAAAAATTTAAAAAATAAAATCCTACGTGGGCCTACCATTAACCGACGGGTCATTCTACCGCCGCTCTATACTATTGCTCGGCCGGTTTCACGTCACTATATGACCCTGCGTGACCCTCCTCCTGGGCTAAGTCAATCTCCGTCGGGCTGCATTACTACAGAGTCTGCCGGCTCCTAAGTTACTTTGGCCACCGAATTCTAACACGTCAGTAGCTCGGGCCGGGTCCGACATGACCGCCAGCGCTCTCTACGCCTAATGCGCGTCTCTTCTACTATTCAAAGATTAAAAGAGGGTAGCGGCGCTGATGCGCGCTGTAAAGGGCGCGCTGCTTGTCAACATCATGATAGCGCCGTTTTCTATGTGTCAGCTGGTTTGGTATGCCGACGCGGGACAAAATTTTGATTTGTTTGAGGAAAAGTGATAATGGCTATTTGAACGTCCGCATTTGTGGAACCCTTAGTTAAAATCTGGCTCGGGACGGATATAGCTCGATCTAAATCGCCGTGAACTCACCTCCCATCTTCTTTACATATACGCAGTAATCGCATGTTTAAAAAGGGTTTTATTTCAAAAGTCGAATCAAGGCCTTTCGACAACTTCTTCTTCTCCTGCCAGACCTCGGTTTAAGCTTTCTCTCGTGGTTCTTTTCCCCGCCCTTTTCTCTTCTAAGGTAATGGCTAGCGCCACATCTTCTTCCTCTAGTTCTCTTCTCACTGCGGCTCTTGATCCCTTCTCCGGCCCAACCCTCCTACTGGCCTCCTCACATTCTCGCCATTCCAAAGCTAACCTTAGGGATATCCCAGCCTCGTGGTTTATGGTTCACCCCGGCCGCTAGGCAAACGGGTAGGGGATCCGTACATTCATAAGTCTTCTTGGGCGTAAGGATGTAGGATGGTGCGGAGAGAGATATGAGATAGATCTCTCTCTCTGCTCGAGGTTAGGGTTCCTTGTTCCGGGAGAGGGCGAAGTTCTCCCTGTGGGAAGGAAGAGAGAGATAGCCATCTATCAAGATGCTATTCGCGGCCTTAGACTTCCTTTTTCTCGATTTTGCTAAGGCCATCCTAGAGGAGTATCATCTCGCGGTCCTTCATACCGACTTCAACTCTTTGAGATTACCAAAGGCTTTGTCATTGTTTTCAAAAATTACGAGTAAGTCCACCGTCCGCTGGTTCCAGATGTCTTTGCTTTAGCCTATGTTTAGAGTCTAATGCCGATTGGTATTACTTTTCGGCTCGTTCCGGAAGAAAGTTTTTAGGGAAAGTTCCTTCTTCCATTAAGCGGTGGAAGAGTAAATTTTTCTTTGTCAAAAATAAATCCGAGTGGGATGTCCGAACGAAGTGGGAGATTCCCCGGACGGATATTGTTTGTGAGGAGATGACGAAAGAAGAAGAGATTCTTCTTAAGTCAATGACGGGGCTATCCAAAGTTTATATGGATGAGTTCTCACTCAAGGAAAACCTCAAGTAAATGTCGCTTAATAGTATCTCACGGTAGGATTTATTCATGTGTCTATCTTTAGTTTGATCTTGAATCGCGACATCTAACATGATTCGGAATTTGATTTTGCGTAAAGTCCGGCGTGGAGGATGAAGACTTGAGCTACAAGTAAGGGGCCTCCTCGCTTCCTATGAAGGTGAAGTCCATCCGCTTACCTCGCATGAAGAAGAAGGAAGCCGCCTCTAGTAAGGGTATTGATACCTCCAAAGAGGAGAAAAAAAGAGGAAGAGAAAAGAGGTCGACTCTTCCAAGAAAGGGGCAAAAGCTTACCACTGCTAAGCATGTGGTCCTCACGGGAGAGGAGGACCAAGAGGAAGAATTTCGAGGACGCTGGGTCCCGAATTATGATTGAACAGTGAGTTCAGCCTCATGGGAAGAGGCTCAGCCCAAATTTTATCGCCAATTTCCGAAGGGCCCTCTTCTAGCAAACTAGAAGATATCCTCCTTAAGGAGGTAAGGATTTACTTCTTAAGGATATCATTGTTCTGCAATAGTTTTTGAACTTAGGTTTTGTTTTATAGGCGGAGGTAGGAGAAGCGGCTCTCTTGGGTAAACTGAGGGTGGCAGACTCAGTTTTAAGAGGACCGACAACTCAAAGGAAGAAGTTGCCCTCTGAAGACATCCCTTTTCGGGATGCTGCTTCCGTGAAAAATGTTTTGATGGCCATGCGCCCCAATGCCTCTCCACTCAAGTCCGGGGAGCCGGAGGGAAGAGGCCACTCGCCAGCTTTTCCGATTGGCTACGCCGTAAGGACCGCTCTCACATTTCTCTTGTTCCTAAACTTGGTATCGCCTATAACTCCTTTGCTATTTCATAGATCTGCAAGATTGGGCGGATCGAGTCGGCAATCTTTGTCAAGAGGACTTAGCAAAGATGGAAGCAAGTAAGGCGTAATTTGCCCAAATAAACTCTAAGGTGGAGGCCTTGAGGAAAAGAAAAGAAGCGCTTCGCTATTATCCATGCTTTTGAGAAGGATAAAGCCGAGCGGCTTCAACAGCCGGCCATAGAAAAAGAGAAAATGACTTAGCGGCCAAGTCGGGCGAAGTTCCGAGGGCTCTTCTTCGCATCGCTAAGGAGGATATCAAAAGACTTCGTGACGATTCTAGCAGCTTTGAAGAAGGAACTTAAATCGGCCAAGATGAGCGACCGACCCAATGGAATTTGAAAGTTGAAAGCTGCGGAACTCGCCGCCATTCAAGTTGAGTTAGAGGAACTCAAGGGGAGCGTGATACACTCAAGGAAGACTTGGCTTCCGCGACAGGACCCCTAAATCCGACTCGCAAGAAATGAAAGACCCAATTGAACGAAATGGATAGATTAGAGAAAGAGGTCGCCTACTAGGGCTTAAAGGCTAAAGAAGGGGCCACCCGTGATTTATTCTCAGAGCGCAAAGTGGGTCACCATGTTCCTCCTGCGGACGTTTTATCTATGGGGCTTGCTGGAGTCTTGAAGAAATTTATGGAGTTAAAAGAATTGCAACTTATAAAGACTCCAGAGGCTCCTGTCCCAGCCCCTTCCGAACCTCCAACCCAAGTTCCCCCAGAGGGTCCTAGTTCTTAGGAATTTTTGAGGACATGCTTTTGTAAATACCTAGTTACTTTGGAATGTAATTTCAATTTATATGAATGAAACACAAACCTTTTTTTTGTGAAGATTTATTTCCGAGTGATGGTTTTAACCATTTTAAGAAGTCCTTCGCAAGGTCTTTTTTCCTTCACTTGGCTTGTAAGTCAGGCTTCATAGCAGGTTCTTCTTTTCTTAGTCCCATCTGGGGACTTTGTTTTGTTGAGTAAGATCCTTGCTTTTGTAAATGAGATTGTTGCCTCATATTTCGATCGGGATTTTTGCCCCTTGTTTCAGGATGAGAGTTATCGTTTATCCTTGTAGGATAATTCCGACTCATCTTTTAGGAATGGGATTTTCACCTCATTTTTGTACAAAGGGTTTAAGCTTTATTTCATGGAACATTTAGGAGACGATTACAGGATTCACTGATAATAGCGCCGCAAGTGTTCAGCATGAAATGGACGCTTGAGCCTTTTTCCTTCCATATTCACCAGATAATAGGTGCCTGCTCGGACAATTTTCTGTATGACATAAGGGCCTTCCCAATTAGGAGTTAGCTTCCCCGTTCAGCTTTTGTTTCCCTGAAACTCGTTTTCTCTTAAGACTAGGTCACCGATTTGGAAGAAGACTCTTTTTACCCTTGTGTCATAGAACCTTTTTACTCTCTGGCGATAGACGGCTGCCTTTGTTTCCGCAGCTTCTCTTCGCTCTTCAAGTAAATCAAGCTCCGCTCGGAGATTCTTCTCATTTTCTTCTGATGAGAAAATTTGCTGTGTCCGTAGAGTAGGCATTCCTATTACTGCAGGGATGATAGCTTCTGCCCCATAAGTGAGAGAGAATGGAGTTTCTCCTGTAGGGGTTCTTGTGGTTGTCCTGTAAGCCCAGAGGACGCTCGGAATTTCTTCAACCCAGTTAGTTCCTTGTTTAGAGACCCGGGTTTTGAGAGCTTGGAGCAAGGTGCAATTGATTACCTCTACCTGGCTGTTGGCTTGGGGATTTGTCACCAAAGTTAATCTGGATTCAATTCCGAAGCTCAATGTAAGCTTTGAAAGCCTTGTTATCAAATTGTCGCCCATTATCGTAAAATGAAGGCGTACCGAATTCGAATCGACGGATAACCGTCCGCCACAAGAATCCCTGACAAGCTTTCTCCTTGATTTTGGCCAAGGGCTCAACTTCTACCCATTTGGTAAAGTAATCGATAGCCACTATCAAAACTTCAAATTGTCGAAGTTGACGGGAAATGGTCCTAGGAGATCAACTCCCGTGATAGCAAATGGGCGAGGGCTAATAAATTGGCGTGAGCAAAGGTTGGTGGTCGCCTTTGAATCTTGGAATGTCGCTATGTGCATCACATTTTCGAGAACGCCATCGCATCTCGAAAGTTAATGTTGGCCAAGAATAGCCCCGCCGCAGGACTTTGTAACTTAAGGCTTTGCCTCCTATATGTCCCCTCCAATACCTTCATGAATTCTTGAAGGATATAGTTTGCTTCCGGGACGCAGTACCGTAAGAAGGGTTCATGTATAGGACCTCTTTGTATAGATTTTCGCTAATCGATGGTGTATTGAGCGGATTTGTAAGAGATCCGTCTCGCTTCGGCCTCTTGTTGGATGGTATAGGTCCACCTTGCGGTGTAGTTTCCCCGGCTGGGATCCATCCAACTTGACTCTTCTCTCGTGATTTTGTACCTCTCCTTCTAATCCTCAATAGTTTTTTGTGAGGGAAGGTATTGTAGGTTAAAGGAAGAAGATTCTCGCGATCGCCGTTTCAAGCAGCCGTTTTTTAGATAAAGGCCACCTTCTTCATTTTGTGTCCGGCATGATTTTTCAAATATGGAAATGAGCCAAGTGCAGGGACTATCTTCTTTACCAATCTGCTTGGTATTTGATCATGTTCTCCTCCTTGCTTCCAAAGTTGCCCAATGTATGGCTAACGACCCACTTCATGGAGTCCTAATATACATGTAGGCGTTGAATTCCAGCCCTTCTCGCCAAAACGCAATCCTGGCGAGGGCTTCATACTCGCCTCATTGTTGGTTGCTCGGAATTGAAACTTAAGAACTGCTGCAATTTTCCATTTGGAAGGAGAATAAAGGACGGCCGCGACCTCGATCTTTCTTCAGCTGATCCATCAACATATATAAGGACCATGGGACGCTTAGGGTTTTTCTTTCCGATATTCTCATGAGAACTTCATCCTTATTTGTGGAATGGTCACCCCACAATAAAATCCGCCGTAACTTGAGCCTTGATTGTCGCTCTCGGGGTTTATAGGTGAGATCAAACTCACCCAACTCTATTACCCAATTTGGCTAGACGTCCTAATTTTGAAGCTTATGGAGGATTTGCTTTAAGGGCTGATCCGCTAACACCGTGAATTTGGTGCGCTTTGAAAGTAAGGCCTCAATCTTCGCTGATGGATGTGATGAGGGCGAAAGCCAAATTTTCAAGTCGGTAGATATCTTGATTCCGTGATCGCTATGATCTTACTTGTGTAATAGATCAAGCTTCAACCCCTCTATCTTCCCTCAAAAGTACCGTGACTGATCGCCGAGGAGCAAATGCCAAGTAGATATAGAGCTCTTCCCCTACTTGTGGCTTAGCTAATGTACCGAGGTGATCGGAGATAATCTTTAAGCTCTTGAAAAGGCTTTCTCACATTCTTCCTCCTCCATTTTTATTTTGCTTTTCGCAAGGCTTGGAAGAGTGGGAGGTTTTTCTCCTGGGCTTTAGAGATAAATCTCCCAGTCGCTTAGTAGGCGCCCATTAAGCCGCGTTGTATCTCTTGGAGGCTTTGGGTGATCCCATATCAAGGATGGCTTTGACCTTTCCGGATTCGCTTCTATTCCTCTTGGGTCAAGTATAAATCCGAGAAATTTCGAATCGGACGCCAAAAGCACACTTGTTCGATTTAATCGCATATTGTAAGTTCGCTTAATCAAAGGCCTCTTGTAACCATAGATGTTCGACAGCTTTTCGACTCTTCTTCACCGTGATGTCATCCACATAAGCTTCCACATTTCGCCAAGTTGCTCTTTGAAAACCGTGATATCATGAGCCTCCTCGAAGGTGGCTGATTCTTTTAAACCAAGCGGCATTACCTTATAGTTAATAAGTTCCCCGTGCTTGTAATGAAGAATGTTTTTTCCTCATCATCTTTGGCCATTCGGATTTGATTGTAGCCCAAAAGGCATCTAAAACTCAAGATTTCGCAAGGCCCTTACCAAGTGGAATCAAATCCAAGCCATCAATTGAAGGTAGAGGGAATGAATCCTTGGGACAAGCTTTATTTAGATCCGCGGAAATCTACACACATCCTCCATTTTCCTCGTTGGCTTTTTACTAGAACCACATTGGCCAACTATTCGATAGTACACTTCTGGATAAAACCCAAAATTTCTTTAAAAGGGTTGATACTTCTTCTTCGTGGCCTTCTCGCCTCGATGCGGAATTTCCGCTTCGCTTCGCTTCAAAGCTTGAACGACCGATCTATGTTGAGGTAGTGTTCAATGACATCACGCTCTTACCGGCATATCTTCCTCATGACCAGTAAGAGATCGAATTGGTCCTTAGAACCACTAAGCAGATTTTTCTTGTTGCATTGTTGTCGATCTGCACTAATCCGCGACCGTATGCTCCATCCTAGTCGCTAGTCTAGAGGAATCGTAAGCAATTCTTCAACTGTGGGCGAAGCTCCTCATCTTCCCTGCTCGCAATTTTTTGTTGATCAACATGGCTTCCAAATTTTTGTTTTGCCTCCTGCCTAAAGCTTTTCCCTTAAGGGTTGCAACATATAACATTGCTGGGCCAAGGGTTGATCTCCTCTTACCTCTCCACTACCACTCTCAAAGTGGAAATTTGAGGAGAAGATGGTAAGTAGAAATTACGGCCTTCAAGGCGCTGAGGGTTGGCTCGCCAAGAATAACGTTGTAACTTGGAAGCACAACGCATACGACTAGAAAAATTTGTTGTTAATGCTGATGACTGGGCTACTTCCACTCATCAGAATCGCAAGGAAATCATTCCTTCTTCAGACACCCCTCCGAAAATCCTATTAAGGATGACTTCACCGAAGCAAATTATCTCGTGATCATATCTCATTCGCTCAAAGGCACTCCAAAAAGAGAATGTCAACCGAAAGCTCCCACCGCCTTTATCGTAAACTTTTCATTTGGAAACAAGAAACCATGATGGCAATGACTAAGGCGTCATCATGGGGGTGGCGAACCCTGCTGACGTCATTATCATAGAAAATGATGGGAGCCTTAGGCCGTGATCTTCTTTGTGGTGTTTCGCTTCACAAGGCATTCCCCACCATTCGTAGGCATAGCTTTTTCGAGAGGCGGAGCTTTCTACCACTACACCTCGACCACCACAATAAATCCAACCATCTCCCCTTTTTCTTCTTCTTACGTTTTGTGGCCGGGCTCCTCTTGATATCAATATTGATGTACCGCTTCCAATTGCCCCTTCTAATGACATCTTCAATAGCTGCTTCTATCAAATGGGTACATTTTTCAGTGTTATGTCCTCTAGTTTGATGAAACTTGCAATATCTTTTACTATTCTTTTGTCGTTCGGGATTCCTTGCAGGTTTTGGCCATGTCAAAAGTTGTTGATCTTGGACTTGCATGAGAATGTGGCTTCTAGTTTGATTTAGTGGGGTATGGTGGTCGTATCTGACAATTTTTTCTTCTTTTGAAGATTCTCTAGGTTGCAACATATGTCGCTGAGGGCGTGTTGAGGTTTCCTGTCCTCCCTTACTATCCCTACGTGGCCCGCTTTCTTTTCGTACTTCCGGGGGCCCTTTGTTGACATTTTGATGGGCTTTACCCTTCCGAAGTTCGATAGGGGCTCGTCGAGCCTCCTCTTCCCAACTCGTATAAATTTCATCAGAATTGATGTATTTCTGGGCATGGATCATGAGGGCGGGGATGGTTTTTGGCGGATCTAAGGTGAGGGAAAAACGAAAAGGGGATTCTAGCAAATCCTCCATCAGGAAGGTTACAGCCATGCGTGGAATAAGATCCGCAACTTTTGCCGCTTCATCTATGAAGCGGTTTAAATAGGCTTGGAGTGTTTCCCCCCCTTGTTGCTTAACACGCAGAAGGGTAGATGGAGTTTTCTTTTGCTTTGAGTAATTAGCAAAATAAGCTAGAAATTTATCCGCTAGAACTTGAAAAGAAGGAATTGTGCTAGACGGAAGATCAACAAACCAGTCTTGCGCTTTTCCCTCTAAAGTGGCGAGAAAAGCTCGGCATCCTGACATACGAAAGGCCGTAATTCCGAGAAAGAAGCATCTTCGATCGGAAAGACTTCAAGCGGCGAGACGGATCGGGCTTTTGCCCTCGTATGCAATCATTACTTTGGTGGTCGAATCCGAGAACTTGTTCTTCCAATATCTCCTTGATGAAAGGCGAGCATATGTTAAGAACATGCCGCTCGGATTTCTTGTTTCCATGAAGGATCCCTCTGCTGCCGTTCTTCTCGTCGGCTGCTTTGGAAACAGATGGGCTATTCCGCTTCAGTCCTTGTCCGCCGCTCTCGTATGTCATTCATTCTTGTGGAAGCTTGTTCTCACGCCGAACGGAGGGTTCCAAAGCCGCGAGAAGGCGCTTCTCTTCGCTTCCATGAGTGCGGGTCCTTGTCCTCCTCCGCTTCGGAATTGGGTACATTGCTGTAATATGGCACACTTGGTGGAATTTGCGCAGGAGGAACTAGTGGATGAGTTAAAGTATGAAATGCCTTTGGAGCTAACCGTTCCAATTGCTGCTGCATGTTAAGGTAAAACTCCGGGATGGGTTCTTGGTGTGGGACGGGAGGATTTTCCGATGGAGGTAAGATAGGTGGATTATTCAACGGAATCTTCTCGTGTCCTCGGACTTCGCCAGGCTCTTCAGGGTTACTTGGTGCTCATTGTTCTTGGATCCGTTTTGACCTTCTGGTAGTAATTATTTAGCTTTTTATAAGGGTCCCCACGGACGGCGCCAAACTGTTGATGCCAAAAACTGGTCCACCTCACTCTTTGGCTACTGTGGCCTCGGGATCTGGTCTCAGCCTTCAACAAACAGTTGAAATTTATAGTTGGTGTGGACGCTTACTTCAACTTCTGAATGAGGAACACGGAGAGTGCTTTAGAAATCAGTTCGGAATTATCTTAGCTTTCCTATAAGAGGGAGAAAAGAGTGATCGGAATTGGGCCTTTCTACCCAGATTCAGCTCCGATGCTTAAGTCAGAAAACTCGTAAACAGGTAGTTTTACACATGAGTCAGCTCTTTTTATCATGATTTTTCCGATCCTCCTCCTTCTCTATTATCGCTCTTCTTTTATAGCAACTTAAAGGCGGTTTAGAGAAGGCGGTGGAGCAAGGCGGTGAGAATGAGAAAATATCTTCTAAGGCGGTAAAAAAATATCTCTACTAAGGCGGTAAAAAAATATCTGCCTACTGTGTAGGTGCTACGTAGGTAAGTAGAAAATATCTACCTACTGTGTAGGTACTACGTGTGTAAGTAGAAAATATCTGCTTACTGTAGAGGCAAGTGGATAAGATCTACTTACTGTAGAGGCGTTAGATACTCTCTTACCCAGATGACCACCACCTTCTTGCTTTTTGTTTAATTCCGACGGACTTTTTGTAGGGGTGAGCCCTCTTTATTTGCCGGACGGAATAATAAATGAACTTGGTGGTGACTGACCGTCTTGTATGCTTAAATGTAGCCCTACAAAATCGACAGGTAGCCATTTAGGCAGGCGACACGTGTTTTACCAAATATTTCTGTAACAATATGAATAAATGTTTAATTTTATTTGGTTAAAGTTATGAATTAATATATGAATTTGATAAATAGTTGGTTTGATGTTTTAATAGTATGAACGTATAAGTAATTGATTTCATAGATGGATATATGTAATATATGAGCAAAAGGTTTTTTGGGCCCACGTGGAAACCATGCTCATAGATGGCATTCAACTTTTGTTCAAAATGGAAGGCATGATTCGAAAGATGGGATATTAGTTTTGATTTAATATATATATATATATATATATATATATATATATATATATATATATATATATATATATATATATATATAATACTAATATATGCATGGCAGCCATTAATGTGTGGGTAGAGTTTTCTTTTGTGAATTTAAAACGTGTCCATGCACGAGTTGCATTGTGGAGCTATCAATGGCCATGATTAGGATTTAAAATAACAAAAATCAATCTAACGGTTGTGGCAAGGAATGATGGAATGATGGTTGAATGTTTATTTGTTGAAACAAAACGCATGATAAGGTGCTTATCTCCCCTCCGCCAGCGAGCACGCACACCGTCGCCTTATCCTCTCTGCCGGCCAGCTATGAAAAGTGATTTCAACCGGAAGACAAGCATTATCCCATCTTGTCTTTAGTCCGCTACTCACATCGCCGCCACCACCATCGCCGAGAGACCAGAGAGAGGCATCGGACAGGGAGCCACGCGAGTGTTTGAAGAGTCAGGGAGGCAGTGTCGGGACTCTTTCCGTCAGATTGACGAATCTCCGACGATTTCGGTAAGCTCTATGTTCCCTGGTTTGGAGTTCAATCTTGCATGCATGGGTTTGGGTTCTTCGTTATTCATGCTTGGGTTCAGTGAGGGTTATGAGAGGTTATCGTTTATGACATGAATGAGTATTAGCATGAGAAGGAAGAGGGTTCATTCACTTGAGTTTCGTTTGTCCTCTTAAAGCTATGCATGTACGAATTATGAAGAGTTTAAGTAGAAGCTTTCTTAGTGTTTGGAACCTGGATAAGCATGTGTAGTGTAGGGTTGTTACATGAATTATAGGAATAGTAATTTATAGAGTTCATGAATGAATGATAACATGGGATAAAGAGGATGAGGGCTTGATGATTTGGGTGTTACCAAGTTGGGTTATTGAGGGTTTGACTCATAGTGAGTGGGACTTGATTCTCTATGGTTTTGTTTAGATGTTGTACAATTGCATGCAAAGGTTCAGAGGATAATCCATTAATGTAGAGATTGGATATAACTATGGTTGTATATGTATGTATGGGAGGGTATAACCTAGGAATGAATGTATACCTGGTTGGTTTCTGGTTTCATAAAACTTTGGTAGCTCTTAAGGTGCCTGTGTATGGTCACGTGGGGGTGAAGGTTATCGCTTTGTATTTCCTTTAGTATCTTATGTATGTGGGTCTGATTTTTGTATAATTAATTAGTGGATGGTTGGCCGAGTCAAGTTAAAAATGTGGGTCGGATAATAATTTAGGTTCAGCTTAGATGATTAAGAGAGATGAACTCGTTCTTTTAAAACCCAACCGCTTGACCGAAGTTGGTTTAAGTTGCTAAGTGGTTAGGTTGGGTTTATTTTCGCACTCAAACCGAGTTGAGTGAATGGGTTGGATTAGATCTGTTTATAATTAAATCAATCTGGTTGAAGTTAGTTAGGTTGATGGAATTTAAGAGTTGGGTTCAAGTAGATTAATAAACTAATTCAATGGATATAGTTTTGGACTAGCCAAGCCAGTTGGGCCCAATTGATTTTAAAATAGGGCATTGGGTCTATTCTAACTAAGTTATGATTAGCCAAATAAGTAAAATAAGAAATAGAAAGAGAAAAGAATAAAAATATTCGTTGGTGGTGGGAATAGAAACCAACACCTCTATAACCAAGTATTGGGCCTTAACCACTAGAGTACACTAGCCTTTAGTGATGGATGGGTTTGCATAAGGCCCACTAGATTGTGAAGACCCAATAGCGGACCATTCACGTGTATATAGGGATAATACATAATTGCCATTGTTAATATAGATTTTATTACTGTGTATAGATTGTAGAAGACCTCCATGAGGGAATTTTTGTGTGAGTTCAGCCTATCTCAAATTGAGGTAAGTTACCTACGCTAGATTCCCACCCATCATTGGGTTTTCTTGTTTTCGTTGTTGCTACTTTTAAAGCATGTTTTGTTGAGCTTACATTGTGTGTATACATGCACGTACCTATTATTGTTTGCTTTCCTTCTTTGTATGTGCATAGTTGTTGTGAGCTAGAGATAGAGTTTTATTTATTGCTTGTCTTGCTCGTTGGACACGTTGTCCTGTGACCGACACTTGACCATGGGCACATGGACTTGTGTGCTGGCCTGGTAAGTGTGCTCCGGACGGGTTCGTTTTACGGTTCAGTGGAGAAAATGCTCAAGTGGAGCGTTCAGGGCTGAGGACACCCTAGTGTTCTGATAGTTCCGTGCCGGAGGAAGGATACTCTGGCAGTCCAACCTGTTAGTGGGACGGTACACGGACCATGTTGATACGTAAGAAAGGTGGCGCTACCGACGATTGACTGAGGTCGATTCCAGGAGAGGCTGGGTGCTGACCGGGAAAGTTTGCTGATCTTGATTCTTGGAATTCCGTTCCGGAACTGAGGGCCATCGTTTAGACTAGGAGTCTTTTCTTTGTTATTTCTCGATAGACTTAGGTTTTGATTTCAGCGGGCGTAGCCCCGGTTGTTTGACTTATAAATTATTGATTTCTGATTATATTTATCGGATGGCTTCATTGTGATCCCTACGGGGAACTTACTGAGCTTTCCTTTCGAAAGCTCATTCTTCCTGTCTTCCTTTTCTTTTCAGGTTTAAAGGAATAGTGGATACAAATTCAGGAGCTGCACGTAGAGGTTTGAGGACCTCAAATCTTTTAGTGAGAAACATTGAGAAACATTGTATTTTGTTTAGAACCCTTGTAGGGCCATAGCTTGTACTTTTAAGTTTTAATTCCGCTGTGTAACTCATTGTTATTATTGGAAATTTTGTTACACTCGCTCTTAAAGGCCAGAAGAACTGGTAGTGCGATTCACCCATGCATATGAATTACTCAAAGGATGCATTGTGTTTTGACTATTATGCAATGAAAGATTTAAGCTTCAATCAAGGCTCAAAGAATCCATAAATTCTAATCCTTTGAGGCTCTTTACATAACATGAAACAATCCTATAATAGCACACTCCAACCCACTCATACTCACTCTCTCTCTTGCAAGTTCTACCACTCTTGTCTGTATTCCCACAGAGTTCATAATTTTGTATATATATATATATATATATATATATATATATATATATATATATATATATATATATACCTAAACACTCACATTCATACCACACTTAGAGGTTAAGTGTGCTCTCATGACCCCATTTCCGAACTAGGTTTGTTGAGAGTCTCCTCCAATCCCAAGGACGCATGTAACAAGCCTCTTTGCAAACCTCTTCAATTGTCTCCCTTCTAAACCATGCACCATCCTCTCTGTGGTCCCTCATGCATGTAAGTCAAGAATGAAATAAAATCGAAAGGAGGGTGACGAACGCAACTCACCTGTAGTTTACTTTCCTCTTCTTGGGTCCTAAGGTAGGCTTTCCAAGTTCCGGCGTGGTGTGCTGCTGCTCAATGGCCCACCGTCGAGGTTCCCGGTAGCGTAGGGTGGTCGGGGTTAAGTTCGTAAGGGCGGCAGTTGGCTCAGCTCAAGCTCCTCTCTTTCCCTCTTGCTCTCTCTTCTCCAATGGAAGTGAAACCGAGGATTGGCAAAAGAAGGAGCCAACTTTCCTTATATGATGAAGGATAACGTAATTTGGGCCTTCGATGCCACAGTTGAAAGATGGGACATGACGCTACCCGCCCTTCTTTTCGCCCGGCGACGAGTGCGGAGGTAAGCGCGCTCGAGTCGATGCTCTTACTGGCGTCGACCTAGTAACAGTGTGGAGTAGCTTGGCTAGTGATGTTAAATCGTACCTCGGATCCAAGTTGAGATCTGGATGGATGATGGCGAGGCTAGCAAGGGCATCACGTTTTTGTCTTGGGATTGGGCGACACCACGGATGAACGGTTTGCTTGCGTCTTCAACTATTTACGCTTTGTCACGCATGCTTTCCCCTCCAACCGCATCAGGTTTTAATATCAGCCATGAGATCATAATCATAACTATAACCTATTCAATCCCAAATTTATTGAATGGAGAAAGAAAACCTATCACGTTTGGCATTTTCCACATTGAGCATTATGCCACTATGCTCCTCTATTTCCATGAATTCACATGTAAGTTACGTGTTTACTCATCTGCTTTGTATATATTTTACTAGGCTTATCAAAGCCATTGATCCATTCTCATCTTAAATCCAAGCTACTCAAATCTAAACCATTTGGAAGTTCAATGGAACATGATTCCATTTAATAACAAAATATATCACGTGCTTCCTTATTAATATATGAAAGTCCATATATTCATCCCATTTTCTTTCCATATATCCCTTTATTAATGCTTGACATTTTGCAATATAGACCAAGACTATATTCAATATTCATCCCCTATATTTATCTATATTAGTCACACATCTTGGGCTCATGCATGAAATAATGGTTGGCTTGCAATAAAACCCAAAAGTTCTTTTGAGTTTACATGCAAGTCTATCTCAAGCACATTCCATGCAATGACACCTTTGCCTCAACTTAGGGAGATTGATTAATCAAATTTAATTAAGTTAAATCCAAATTTAAGGAATTAATTAACTACAACATAATCATGGGAATTAAACATTCTCATTAAGTCATAAAATACTGAGCATTTCTGTAATAGATGGGACATATCATGGAGAGCCAACCCTTGAACAACAAGTCTTCAATCCCGTAAGCAACCAACTTTCAACCTCGTGAGCAGCGAGCTATGCCTTGATGATTTCTATCAGAAAGGAGGGTTATGCTTTTAAGAAAGGAGAAGAGATGGGACATATCATGGAGAGCCAACCCGTGAGCAACTAGTCTTCAATCCTGTGAGCAACCAATCTTTAATCCCGTGAGCAACCAACTTTCAACCTCGTGAGCAACCAACCATGCCTTGATGATTTCCATAAGAACACATGAGATGAGAGCTCTCAGCCAACCCCTTACCGTCTTCCTCCTTCTCCAAGACAATCCCTAGAGTCATGAGTTCACAACCAGCTACAGTGAGCTAATACACCCCTTCTCTTCTCTTCTCTCTCTCTCTCTCTCTCTCTCTCTCTCTCTCTCTCTCTCTCTCTCTCTCTGCCCCAGATTCTCAGATCTGAGGTTACTTTCACCTTGTTAGCTTCTTCAAGCCAGTCCTGCCTTACTGCACAGCCTGCCCTAAATTGAGGATGAGGCTTTGATGGAAATGAGGGGAGAAGAGACTAGAGAACAAGAATGATGAAAGTCTGTTTTCACTTCCAGGAAGTGCAGTGGTGATGGTTTGGAGATTGGAGTGAAGAAGAGCCAGCTCAAATCCTATTGCTTCCCCTATCTTTAACTAGAATTAATTTGATAAGCACTGCACCTTCTCTTCACCTCGAGCTTTGCATGACCAATTAGTGAAACCAAACTTTTATTGGTTATAGATTTGAATATCCGGCTCGCCCATTAAAATGGTCATGAGAGAGCTAAAATGTTAAGAAGTGTGGCTGCAAATTTGCATGCCTAGATACTAAAGGAGAGTATTCTCATAGTAATCCCCCATTCCCTTCCATGGATAAGTGATAAACTTATATACTCAAGCTAATCTATGTTGAATATGCAATATTGAATTCTCTGCTTCCATGATATGTTACAGATCATGCTATTGAAGCTACTAAGTTAGCATGTTAAATAACATATATAATATAATTCTTAAGGAATTCCCTTTGAAACTCTGATATGCTAATGGTCTGACTTGGATTCGAGGAGTTAATAAATCTATTTCACTCCAAATTTCAGCTATGTCTAATGCATTGTTATAGTTAATTCATAATGTCATGAACATGGGGTTAATCGATCTCCCACATTTCAAATGTGTTGAATGATGGCATTCATGAACCTATGGTACATCAATATGATTAATTTGACCATCTGATGGGCATAAGGTGGCATTTCATCCATTTGAAGATAATTTTCACCATCTCTGAAATATGATAGCTGAACATACAAGTACTATGTTAGATTATTTGAGGAAATATAATTGTTATTGTAAATAGATGTAAGGTTTTGCTTCTCTCCTATACAAACCATCAAACCCTTATTTCTCTCTCTCATCTCATTTACCCAATCACACTCCTTTATTTTTATTTTGGTTCTCACCCTACTCTCTTTAAATATACTCTAATTTAAAATTTTTAATCTTCAGGTAATGCGTAGGAAAGATCACTTGTTTTGGTTTACTACAATCATTCAATCACTACAAAATGAGGATATTGTCATATTTTTCTCCGACAATCAAGCTTGTTTTTATGTAGAAAATGACATCTCTTTAGAAAATTTAAAGAGAATCATTGAAGAAAATATAGAAATTGTAGACGGTCAAAAAGTTTCACATATCAAATACCGGCTACCTATTTCTTCAGGCCATGACAAGATTTGCTATCGGGTATTCAAATTACGTAATGATCGAAATATTCAGATGATTTTCGACTACCACCAAACGTTTCCTCATATTCAAGTTATAGAATTATATGCCAAGCTTGGTATTGCAACTTCCACCGGTAGTTCTTCTCAACATGAAATCAGTAGATATAACAACATTCAACATAATATAAGATGGGAGACGACTTCATCCGCACAACCAGTCAATGAACCAGTCAATAAATTTGGTGAATATAGGAGATCCAGTGGGGATAACCACGATGGTGAAGAATAGTGAAGCAAGTACTGAAGATGCATGGCATAGAAAGCGAGACATTAGATGCATAGCATTTCTTTCTAGAGCATTTACAAGCGAACGTGACACCACAGGAAGGGATATGTTTTATATCTAATCGTCATGAGTCTATCAAAGGAGCATTTAGACCAATTAGTCACCGGATGAATCCTCCTTATGCCTACCATGTTTATTGCATTATATATATCTCTACAAACTTCATGCGTCTGTTCAAAAATAAAGAAATGCAACGAATAGTTGTTAACATTGGTAAGTTGTCAATTTAAATTTTAGTAATCTAAGCGCATATTGTTATTATGTTTTAAAGTTGTTTCACCTTTCTTATGGTTATTAATGTAGGTTATTCAAAAACTACTTCTGATTTTAACTACTGGTACGGCTTACTTCGAGAGTACAATATAGAGGCAACGAGGTGGTTAGATAATATACAACGGGAGAAGTGGGCTCAAGCCTTTGACAGCGAAGGTCGAAGGTATGGTCATATGACTACCAACCTCGTCGAATGTGTTAATTCAGTGCTAAAGGGGACAAGGAACCTTCCTATAACAGCTTTGGTTAAGCCAACTTACTTCGACTAAATTGAAGTTGTTTGTAAGGAAAGGTGTAGAAGCACAAGCTCAGATCGCATCAGGTCAAATATTCTCTAAAGTACTAATGAAGATAATTCAAGAAAACCAACAAGTAGCATGCAACATTCATGTTCATCAATTTGATAGTGAAGAAAATTCTTTCATGGTAGATGAAATGTCACCACCATAATGCGGTGGTATAGCTGATACTTACCGCATAGATTTGAGAGCATGATAGTATGATTGTGGCGGGTTTCAAACACTTTATTTTCCTTGTCGCCATGTTCTTGCAACATGCGCATACATTCATCTATATTGGCAGGAATACGTGGACAATGTTTATAGGCTTGAGACTTTTTGTAATGTATACCATAAAGAATTTCAGCCAATGTCAAACGAGAGCTACTGGAACCCCTATAATGGTCCACGTCTATGTCCTGATCTTACAATGAGAAGACCATCCACAGGGCACCCAAAATCTATAAGGATTCGTAATGAACTGGACATAAGGGAAAGTGGTCAGCCAAAGCGTTGTGGTTTATGTCAAAATGAAGGTCATAGTCATTGAAATTGTCCTAATGTAGCTGGTCCAAGTAGTCCGTCATAATGTAGCTTAAACATTATAATTATTGCAAACTTTTTATAATATATGTAATTGCTACCTTATTTTGGTAAATTATAATAATTATAAAATATTATAATATCACATTTTGTTCTAAATGGCAAGAGACTTGCTCAACAAAAGCTTAAAACTCCGGCAAATATTGGGATCAAAGAGTGCGAACAAAATGAAGATGGGCGTGGCAAAGACGATGAGACCGGATGTGGCGAAGATGACGCGGCCAAAAAATAATTAATTAATTAATTAATTAATTTACCAAAAGCCTCTTGACCTAGCGGTACTACTACCTAATTTAAAAAAATTAATTAATTATTATTTTATTATTTTTTATAACTGTTGAAGTTCTCCATTGCCTTGAGATCAAGAATTAACACTTATTAGGTATTAATGGGCAAGAATTACTTAAAATCACATGATTAGTGTACATGGAATTGATATAAAAACATGATCAATTGAACGCTTAATTATCACCCTAGATTGTCCCGTTTCTTGTTCCTTTTGCTCAAGATACCAATTTACCTATTCAATCACAAAATCATACCCAAAGGAGCACAAAATCGATGCTAGGAAAATGGTATAAGTGCATGTAAATATAGTAAAAATATATGTATAATCATGCACCTATCAGTAAACTGCAGAATATCTGCAGTAATACTTTTCTTTTCCTCAGGGCACTGCAGATGAAAAACTATAAATTCTGAATTAAAGAACATTGCCAGATTTTCGCCGGATTGAATTATGCCGCAAACCTTCAAATGCTTTTGAACATTTTGGCGGGTCTTGTGCTTCCTAATGCTCCCCCAAACATGAATGAAACTCTACACAAGAGGGAATTCAGTGTTTATTTACAAGTACAAATACGAAACTAACACTATACTAGAATGTAAACTGAAGTAAGGAAAAGTAAGCAAAAAGTTTAGAAATTTCGGGTTGCGTCCCAAGCAGCTCTATGTTTATAGTCTTTAGCTAGACTCAATTCCCATCCTCATTCAGGATACGGGGGAGGATAAGGTCCTTCCCACTTCTCCTTGGCATTCTCTGAGGTAGGTGAACCCGTTTGATTCCACAGAGGTTGTGAACAACCTCCCGGATATGTGTGTGACTTGGATTCCGCATCCATCCATACTGTGCAGGGTGTTGCATCTAAACTCTCTCCTCCACTCCTTTGAGTGGAGCTTTTTGCAAGAAGACAATTATTTATTAGCCAGGTTTTTTTTTATGAGGACCTTGTACCTCTAGTTCAGTAAAAGCAATCATGTCAATGATAGAGAAGAAAGGGCCAGCTTCAGCAAAAGCTAACTTATTGAATACTCTGTGCTCATCTACGTACTTCAAGGTAACATCTCCCTTAGGCTAATCAAACAAGGCTCCCTCGGTGAGTTAAAATTGTCGATAAAAATATAATTGGGATATCCTTATCCGCTTGTAGTCCAACAATACAATGAAGCTGGCGGGGTAAAATGAATTGGTCGATCCTCACTCAGGACATCCTCCACAACTCCACTTTGTTGGCACAAACCTATCAACGAGTTGGAGGGTGGACCGTGGTTGGTTTAATAACCTTGGCCTGTAGCTACTACACACAAGCAGAATGGGATAAATAATAATGTGATTGAATGTGGTATAGAGGTGGTAAGACTCTTACCTCCTGTGACTTTGTTTAATCTCGCCACTCCCTAACCGGGACCCGAGCCTCGGCATACAAGATTGACAGAGCCAAGGCGTGCTTATAGGGTCGCCCCTAAAAGTACGCAAGGCTAAGTAACACAAGCAGATAATTAAAATAGAGTTAAAATTATTAATCAGCGTAAGAAAATGTAAAAGGTTATACAAAGGCCCTATACAGGTCCCGAATAAAAATACAACTCTCACTCAGAAAGGAATAGAGGTCCGCTTGGACCTCATTTCGAAAATATCCCCCCGACACGCTTTGCTGTCCGGCTGGAAGCTCCCTCGAGTCCCGAGCTCCTAGCTACTCGTAAGGTCCTCGATGGTCAGTCCCGACACCTACTCCTCATTTGTCACACGAGAAGACATCCATCAAGTGCATGAGCCAAAGAAAGGCCCAGTGGGATCGCAAATAAATCAATAGGAAGGTGGCCGAAGGCCACTAGCAAAGAAATGGAGAATAAAACAAGTGTAAGTTCCCAATAGTAAATAACATATCACAAGCAAATACAAGTCTCTTGGGAATGTGGATAAATCCACGGATGCGTACTAAATCTCTCGCATATATGATACTAAGATGTCTACGACATCAGCCCAGCATACCATCGGTATGGAAGTCTTGCTTCGCCAACGCCGGATAATGCTATATAACAAACATGTGCACATGGTCGAAAATGCCGCTCTCGAAACAGCCGTGGCGATATTATACGCCCTCTGCTTGGGGCATCGGTCGATGGAGCATCAAGTGCTCGTGGCGGATATTATCGCCCTACTCGGCAGGGGCATCCGTCCGATGTATCATGCACGAAAATAAGAGATTTCTAGTACAAATACCTAACAACGAGGTATACATATATATCCAAAGGCGACAACATCTTGAATATATAATGATCGGTGACCTCGCCGAGATCGAAGCCAATACGTATCTAAGGAGTAAACTCTACTCACATACGCATAAGAAAACATGATAGCAACAATCTCCTCGAGATATAAAGCCGATATATATGAGGAAACCCATCTCGAATATATATTGGGAACCTCTCGAGGAAATAAGAGCACAAGATCAAGGTAGGGTAGGAGGAAGGAATACTCACAAACCTCCTGCGTATGAGCCTACACAGCTCAAGAAGCAAATGACAAGCAGGGTAGGAGGAAGGAATACTCAAACCGAGTATTAACAGACTGAGCAGAGCAATATCAGAAAGCTCAAGCAAAGCATAAATAGAAAATCACACTCAAAGCAGAGCAAATCTGATCAGAGTATACAATTTAAACAATGCAGCAAGCATAACCTGTCGACAGACGAGTAGGTATCAAAAGATGGACTCCAACATCCATCTAGCACAACAACAACAGGAATCAATAGAATATTATGAGTTAGAAATACTCACAGCACCCACGCGACATCCTACCTTATTCGCTTCCAGGACCTACCCAGGTCCGAGCCTTCCACTCAGGTCCTCGACCACCTCACCACGTCCTAAACATGGTAAATGTTCGTCACACAACATTTCATATCAAAAGGAATGCATTACATGCATTAAATCACCCTACTTGTGAATTTACCGAAATGTTGTCTTTTAAATTCGTAACCAATGGATCCGGGCTCTTAGACACGTGCCCGCACCATTTTTATTAGTTTAAATATACCCCCGAACTATCGGGACGATCGGAATCGAATTCCGAGTCTTTTTGAAAATATTGATGTTTTAGTTCACTCTTTATTCTACTGCTACAGTAACTGAGGAAATCCCTAAATTACAACATTAAATTGAAGCTCGAAAACTTCTTCATTTCTCCCCAAACTTCCAGTAAATTTAGTTTCCAATATTATCTTTCATTTCCCCCATAATTGGGCTCATTATCACCTCTACATAGCCCCTAAAAAAATGAAACAAAGTCCATGTTCTGCAGTGCTACAGTAATTTCTGCATTTTTTCATTCCTTGGAGTTAAACTCTTTACAATGTTTTGCAATTGATCACACCTATCCAAGGAAGTGTGAAAACAATCCCAAAATACTCAACACCTTCCATCCTATTATTTGGTAATTAAAATGCTTTGAAGACATACTAATTCAATAGCAACAAAATTCATGTCATTACTCTAAGCGTGCTTGCTAGCATCCTTATACTACAGCATGCTTATTTCCATCACCAGCATAGAAGAATAACTAATCATGGTGTGATTAAACTACTAAATAAAACCGATGAAATTTCGACCGAGGCTCCTTTGTTTATAGGGCTTTAGGTTTTATACAAACATTCCCCATTCAATACATGAATTTAAAATCATACAATATAGTTAACAATTAATTCATTTTACAACATCCATTTCAACACACAAATCTCTTCATGGCATTTTAACAAACACTTTGTAGGCATTTTAAATTCCTAAAATAACATGATAGTTTTACTTCTTAAGCTTTACATTTTAATCATACTTGAAAACCATTAATCAAGTAATTAATATGTATGAGTTCTATGCAAATTTCGGCGGCATCTCCCCTATTAATCGGGCCCCGAAAATATACAAACATACACATACTCAACAACAATCTATCCATACATCCATGCAATTCTAAATATCATGCCCCAAATACCTTTTAATGCCCTAATTCCTATAAATCTTAAGATCTTCATGAAGTTCATGTAATACCAATTTCATAAGATAAGAGTAGACCTTGTCGGTGTTGAATCACGGGGTTAGGTTGGTCCAAAAGGTACGTAGGCAATGGGGACAAGGATGGGGCGAGCCGGTCCAACAAGGGACGGCGGACAAGGTAGCGGACGGCAGAGTACAGGCCAGCATGGCCTATGGCGAGCACGGCCGGTGGCGGCTTCGCGGTAGTCGGCGGAGGAGGAATAGTGAGGCGGACAGGTGCCCAAGGGGGCTTTGGTAGCGTGGCGACGGCGGCAACTCCGCGGCGCGGCTTCTTTGTCTTGGCGGCGTCAAGAGGCTGCAAGGCCAAACTCACCGCGAGGCGATGGGAACAACGAGGGAAGGCCGGGCGGGCACCATTACAGGGCGCATGGGGCAAATGGAACGGCGTGCGGTATGGCGTAAGCCGCCTTCAGGCGGAAGGGTCTCGGCAGGCTTCCCGACGGGTACTTGTTTCTGTAGGTTGGCAGTAGTACCTGAGGCGTGCCTCTGAGCACAAGTAGGGGCACGGCGAGTTCAGTCGCGAGAAAGAAAGGAGAAGAGCAATGAAATGAAAAGCCCAAAGATTTTGATTTTCCTCTTTCACCTAGGTTTGCCTATCTTATAAGTATATGTATATATTATAATAGATAATTTTAAATATTCAATTGAATCCTATCTATTCAATTTAACTTCAAACTTTTTTATTTAATTTAACTTATCATTTCCTTATTGTCACATCATCCTTTAATTATTATTATCTTTCAATAATTCATCGACTCAGATCCAAAATTCCCGGGATCCATAATCCCAGTGTCACGGCGTACTGTAGCCTCATGGGATTTTTCCCCATACCAGACCAGATCCAGTTTTTCCTGACTTTTCACCAGATTTGGTCTACTTTACCGGGACTCTAACTTTTGTCTGGTATCTGTTAATTAATCAATCTAATTAATTAACACTAAGAAATTCTCCCAAAATTTCTTCGCTTACCGTATTAAATTTCCATTTTAATATATTATGGGAATAATAAATAAAAATTATGATTCAATTTTAATATATTATGGGAATAATAAATAAAAATTCTGATTTATTTCAGGGCGAGTTTTACAAATACACTATCTACCTACATGCATACATGAAAAGGGGTAATAGTATAAAAAGGGTCCAAGCATGCATGCATGGGTGTTTATTGATGGGTTAGTGCATGGGTTACTAAATGTGTTAAGGTATTTGTTTAGAGTTTTGGTTTGGCGTTCAGACTTAGTTTTACTAAGTAGATGAGTGCATACATGGAAATCTGCATAGAAGTCCTGTTGATGGACATGATTTAGTTTCCATTTTAATGTGCTTTAATGCCACTGAGTGAATGTTGGGTGGTTGTTAGCGGGCTCTGGCCCAATTAGTAATATTAGAAAAATATCGGCCAATGGGTTACATTTTGCATATAATGGTGTTAAGTGGTTGGACTTAATTGGGACCTAGAATGGATTTGGGCGCATGACACACTATTAAATAAGAGGTGATTCTGCTTATGACAACATATTGATACAAATCATATCATCAGATACCGCATAGAGCGTAAAGACATATCAGGAAGGCTATCTTAGGATTTAAGATTGCCTCAGATATGTGTTCTCGATGCTATCTTGAAATCTATGTTTCTTGGTCCTTACCGGAGTTTGATACAACCAAATAACATCACATTTATCTATTTATTTATTTATTTTATGAAATCTTAATCCAATCAAGACTAGGATTCATATATTTAAATTTTTTATTTAGATTAGAATTTTGGTTTTATCAGGATTGGGAAATATATATTTTATATATAAACTGTAACACCCGCCCCGATAAATAAGAATTTTCTTTTTTATTTATTTATTTCCAGAATTTATTAATAGTAATTTAATGTGGTAAGTGATGAAATTTGGGAAAAATTTCAAAGGCCTAATCTAGATTTAATTAAGTACTAATTAAATTAAATTAATTATTGAGAAAGTTATGAACTTGTATTTAAATGATAAAAATGGGTTGATTGGAAATCTAAGTAAATTAATAAACCAAGTGTGACAAAAGGTGGAAATATCTAAATATGAAAGGGTTACCATACTAAATGGAATTTTGTTGTATAATGAGTAGTATCTAAAACTCTTAAAGATGAAGGATTTAAATAAGAAGAAACATATCTTATTATTGCATCATGATCCACTATCAAGTATCAACCTTCCATTAATTTTTATTTCAAGCTCCAAGACTATTAGAAGCCGTAGTATGACTTTGTCTCTATTTTTTTTATATTAATTTTTGAAAGAAAGCTTAGAGGAGAAGCTAGCTCTAAGTGGACAATCTCTTTTTCCTCTCTGTTTCTCTCTTCTCACTTTCCTCTTGGAAGCCTTTGAAAGACTCTCACGGATGAGAGTCTCATTTCCTTTGTTTCCCCTCTTGACCATGTCTTCTCTATGAATGAGCACCAACCCCGAATCTTGAGTCCACACTCCCTTCTCCACTGAACACCGGCGGGACATGGAGTACTAATGCCGGAGCTACGTCTTTGCAAAGAATTTATATAAATCTATCTCAAGTTTCGCGGGACATGAGATCAAATGGCCACTTTGATTTTCTTGAGGTCTTTTGTTCACGATAATGATGATCCTTACGTCGCCGATGAGATTGTCCACACTCGCGGCATCTTCGTCCTCATCTACAAGCTCATCAAGGGGAAGACCTGAGCAGGTTCGTTGTTGTTCCCCGTACTTCCTCGCTCCTTTTGATTTTAGATCTTGGTGATTAATTTCTGTAGTTTTATTTTATTTTTCGGATCATGTTGATTTAGGTTGACCTGGTGAGTTGTGGTTTTGAATTTCAAGACTGATTCAACTTAAGTACATGCTTAAAGGCATGGAGGTGTTTAAGGTTGTGTAAATGGAGAATTCTATGTGTCTTGCTACGTAGTAGTGATGATTAAAAATATGCACATAAGATGTTTGAGGAAATGCCCAAAAGAGACCGACTCCCATGGATTTTTATTTTTATTCATGGACAATTGAATGGGGAATGTTTGTATAAAACCTAAAGCCCTATAAACAAAGGAGACTCCTTGAGAATTTCATCGGATTTATTTAGTAGCTTAATCACACCATGATTAGTTATTAAATTCTTTTAAGAAGAGCATGTTAGAACCTTCTTCTATGCTTGGATGGAGATTTGGGGCTGGTGGTGGTGGTCTTGATGTTGTACTCTCATGCTATTGAGGAAAGTAGAGAACACCGCTTGTAAGTAGTTATGTTTCATCCATGTGCTAACACAGAAAGCTTCAAAGCTTGAACAACAAATAAAGGCTTCAAGCTATTGCTGTGAGCTCTCCGATTTATATATAGGAGATTTAGATCATTACTTGGTATTCTTGATTCTATTTCATGAGGTAAGGAAGCCAATTTTAGTATTCTTTTGTATGATTTAACCTTGAGAGAGAGTCGCTCCAAACCTCTAAAACTTGGGCTCATGAAATACAGAGATAGACGTTAAGATCCCTTGAATTACTCATGAGAATGCATGATTTGTATGATGGAGGGAATTAGAATAATTCGATTATGTGTGGTTGTTGGTGACTATGCACGCCAACTGTTCGATGAATTGCCTCTAAGAACTAGTCATGCAATTAGGAGGCCTTAATGAGCTAATGGGAAGAAGAGAGGGCCTGGACTGTAATGCAGGTGTAGTTCAAGAGAATACCTTTTCGATTGTTATAGTTTTAATCTTTTAAAACTGGTTAGAATCTGCCCCCATCTCTGCCCAACTGCACTTGTGAAACAAAGGTGAACACTTGTTGAGTGATTTAGTCGGTGATGGAGTTGGTTTAATGGTTGAACAAACAGTTTGTGCATAATCAGATAGGAAGATGTGTTCTTAGTAAGGAAGCTGCCCATTTAGGTAGCGTAGTTACATGTACAAGATGAAGTGTTTATTCAAATGGATAGTTGAAGTAATCATATAAGGATTTGATGCTTGACTTAATACTTGTTGGGCTGACTTGCAATAGAACTGCAGATTTATACTTCAATGAATGAGTGTATTAGCAACGCATATGTTAGAGAATAATGAGGAATAGAGCTTGATTAGAAGCTTAAGTAAAAGTGCAGGAATTACTGTAGCACCTGCAGAACATGGGTTTTGTTTCATTTTTAAGAAACATATAAGAGACGATAATGAGTCAAATTCCGATGGAAATGAAAGTTAATATTGTGAATATAATACACTAGAAGTTTGGGATGAAATGATAAAGATTTCAGGCTTCAAATTGAGGTTTTTGATTTCAAGTTTTTGATAGTTACTGTAGCTACCGACAAAGAGTGAACTATGAACTCCAACGTTTTCAAAAGGACTCAGAATTCAATTCCGATCGTCCCGATAGTTCGGGGACATATTTAAACTAATAAAAATGGTGCGGGCAGGTGTCTAGGAGCTCAGATCCATCGGTTATAAATTTAAAAGCCGACATTTCGGTAAACTCACGATTTGGGTAATTAAATGCATGTAATGCATTCAGATATTATGAAATGTTATGTGATGAACATTTACCATGTTTAGGACGTGGTGAGGCGTTCTAGGACCATATCAAAGATCGGGCCCGAGTAGGCCCAAGAGCGAAAAAGGTAGGATGTCGTGATGGAGTACCGTGTGAGTATTTCTAACTCATAGTATTCTCTTGATTCTTGTTGTTGTTGTGCTAGATGGATGTTGGAGTCCATCTTTGATACATGCTCGTCTCTGTTGACATGTTATGCTTGCTGCATTTGTTTGAGCTTGTATGTTTTGATATGATCTGCTTTGAGGGAGTACCCCTTGACATCCTTCTTGTGTTGTTGTGGGATGGCCAGGAGGTGGTACTCCATGGCATATGGTCAGTGGGAGTGATACTCCATGGCATATGGCCAGTGGAGTACCCTCTGGCATCCCACTTGCACCTGGGATGGTCGAAGGGGGTGGTACTCCATAGCAGTCTGTCGATATTCTATTCTTTGCATTAAATATTCTCTCCTTCTACCCTCCTTTGATTTTGTACTCTTATTTCCTCGAGAGGTTCCCAATACATATTCGAGATGGGTTTCCTCATATGTATCGGTTTTATATCTCGAGGAGATTGTTGCTTTCATGTTTTTCAAATGCGTATTTAAGTAGAGTTTACTCCTTAGATACGTATTGGCTTCCGATCTCGATGAGATCTCACGATCATTGTATATTCAAGATGTTTGCTACCTTGGATATATATGTATACTGTTGTTAGGTATTAGTACTATCAATCTCTTTACTTTCGGGCATGATACATGGACGGAGACCACGGCGAGGGTGTATAATATCCGCCACCGGCCCCGGCGAGGGCGATAATATCGGCCCACGAGCACTTTGTGCTCCATCGACGGAGACCCGAGAGAGGGTGTATAATATCCGCCACAGCTCGGTACCAGAGAGCGGTATTTTCCGCCATGTGCACATGTATGCTATAAGCGTAGCCGGCTTAGGCCGAAGGCGATACCGATGGTGTCGTAGATGTCGTGAACATCTTAGTATCATATATGCGGAGGTTGAGTACATCCGTGGATTTATCCACTTTCACGAGATTAGATTATTTTCTTGTGATGTTATTATTGCATATTTGTACTTCTTTTATTTCTGTTCTTTCCTAGTGGCTTTCGCCACCTTTATTGATTTATTTGCGATCCTACTGGGCCTTTCTTTGGCTCATGCACTTGATGGATGTTTTTCTCAGGTGACAATGAGGAGTAGGGTCAGGACTAGATGAGGACCTTGCGAGTAGCTAGGAGCGGAATTCAGGAGAGAGCTTCCGCAGGACAACCTAGCAGCGATGGGGATATGTTGAGCTGAGGTTTGCAGGCCTCTATTCCTTTCTGAGTGAGAGTTGTCATTCAGGACCTGCTAGGGTTTTATAAAACCTTATATATATTTCTTCCGCTGATTTATAATTTAAACTCTGATTTAATTATCTGCTTATGTTACTTAGCCTTGCGTGCTTCTAGGGGCGACCCTATAAGCACGCGGCGTTTGTCGCGTGCGCCGAGGCCCGGGATCCGGGTTCGGGGCGTGACATAAACAGTCTAATAATCTCAATTTAGATAGTGGATGCATATACATGATTTGAAATGAGTTGAGCCGAGCTATCTTTGTGTACGTTCTTGTTCTTCCTAATTATTTCTTTGTGTTGTATGATGCTTTAAACCAAACAAAGAAGCAGTTCTTGTGATTACAATGACCACAATTGCATCCAGTGATCTCTGTTTACATTACGTGAGTGATTTACATAGGAAGTTATATTAGTAAAGTAGAATAAGAAAAAAAATTTAAATTAGTAATATATATATATATGTATTTTTTTGTTTTCAAATAATTGATTTTATTTAATATAAACTGGAAGTCATATTAGAAAAGTAGAATAAGAAAAAAAAAATTGTGCTGCTAAAATTATTTTATTTTAAAAAAATTTTAAAACATAGCCCAACCGTTAATTTTTTTTTTCAGTTGGGATTTTTGCAGAAAATCTAGACTTAATTCAGTTAATAGATCCATGCCTACCTCTATTTATATAAATTAAAACCCTCTTTAATCTAGGGAAGTACTTGCACGGTGGACATATTTTTCCTTGTAAAGAAACGAAATAAACATTTATATGCCTGATCATTAATTTTGGTTTATCGTCAGCTTCGCATTGGAAATGGGGAAACAAAAAGCAACAGCGGGAGAGAGAGCTCTCGGAGGGGGAGAAGACCTTCAGAATCCGAATCCGAAACCGCGTCCGAATCTGCTCGTCGGCGGAGTAGGAGCTCTCCTTCTCGGTTGAGAAGCCGGCGCAGCAGCTCCCACCGCCATCGCCGTGACTCATCCTATTCCGTGTCCGATGACGACAACAATGACAAGCATAAGAAGAAGTCGTCAGCGAGGGAGATCACGGAGGAGGAGATAATGGAGTATATGACCAAGAAAGCCCAGAAGAAGGCAATTGATCATGGGTTCTTGTTTAGTTTTCTAGGGTTTCTGTTTTAGAGTATTTTTATTTTATTTTATTATTTGTGTTTACTTTCAGGCTTTGGTGGTAGCAAAGAAGCTAAAATCTCAGGCGATTTCTGGTTATTCCAATGATTCAAACCCCTTTGGTGATTCCAATCTCACTGAAAAGTAAGTTTGGAAGTTTTACATTTTGTTTCTATTGATTATAATGAGTGCTATAAAGTTCTAGAATGCTTGAGTTTCTTAGCACTAATTCTTATGGTATTGGTTTTCAGTAGTTGTCCAAGTGATGCTTTGAAATTCAACATAGGTGTAGTTGTGTGTTCTATTTGTTTGATGTGAAAATGATGTTCATATCAAAACACCAGAGGTAGAAGAATGATATAAACTGAAAAATAAAATGTATCTTAATATATGTATATCCATATATTTTATACATCGGCCCTCATCCTCCTTTGTTTGGGTCTGACAGTATTATTAGTTTGATTGATGTGGAGAGGATGATTACAGCAAAAGAAAATCAAAAGTTTTAGAAAACATTTATTCTATGTTAGAATAGTTGTTTCTTCATATCATCTGCAATGATAAGATAAATGGTGATACTATTACTCCTAGTCCAGTATTTAGTTGCAATTGAGAGGAAATTGTATATAACTCTGAACACTGTAGTCATAGCTCAGCTAAATCAGATATAGTGTAATATTAGGAGCCATAATGCTAAGTTGCATGAGTAATAACTAATTTGGTCATTCCCATCTCCCCTATGCATTTTGAACTTGTTCATGAAATTTTTCTGTATACCAAAACTAATCTTGTTCTTGGTTCTGCCACTTCTAGCCAAGATTGTGCACTAAAAGAAAAGAATGTCTAGAGCAAGGATAGTTGAGTTGGTAGGGGTTGGAAGATGAGTTCTTGGTTCCATTCATCGTCCCCATATAAGCCAAGATTGATATTAATTGGTTGGAAGATAAGTTGGTGGTGGAAAAAAAGGTTAGTTGGTATTTCATGTGATTAATTGAATTCCAATTTAAATATTTTGCTTAAGAGGGGGATTGGAGAAAACCGTTTCAGCAATCTCATAAAACATAATCCTATTTATACTGAATACAATTAACCACCTTTTGATCAACAAATGCTCTGCTTCACTAACTTTTATCTATCTGATTTCTTTTTGAATATGTGCATAAGTGAGGTGGGAAGGCCCATGAAACTACATATAGAATTACTTTGAAATATTATTGCCCTTGTGTAAAAAATTTCTTCTCTTTATGACACTACATTTCTTCTAGCATTTAAATTGAATAAAATCATGATACAAAAGGGAAGTCACAAAATCTTAGTTTTCATCCCTTACAATACTGAATACTTTCTTGGTAGGGAGTCCTATCCTTAATTTCATCATAAGAGCCTATGTTAAGGTAGATCCATCCATTGTTAATTGTTAGGAGCTAATCATAATCATGTTGTTCATGAACTTTATGCTTGGGGATTGGAGTTTTATAGCAACAAAAGGTTCAGTTGGACTATCCATATAGTTGTATAATCCAAAGAGAAAATATTTCGGATCATAAGTAGGAATTATGAAATTCTAAATCTATCATGGTGATGCCTAATCATTTTAAGGTCATTGTGCAAAGGAATATTGCATATGGGTCCTTTCAAATTTCATCCTTGGCCATGCAGAGGGGGAGGCCAAGGAAAATGATCCCATAGGGGAACTCATCTAATCACCTGTCCTTGAATCATGGTTTGAGGGTGAAACCCTCAGTGCATCAGGGTGTCTATACAACTTTAACTAGAGGTACATGCATATGCACAGATACAAATATATGGGCTGGAAAAAGGTTATCTATTTTTGATTGCATCTCTCGGCCGGATGTAAGCTTTTGTAGATGGGCCGGTGCATCTCTTTGATTTGTTGATCTCTATGTTTTTGATTCTTTTCATATCTTTTGGTGTGGAAACCTTAGATTCACTTTACGGCAACAAAATCAAATGCCTCTGATCTAATTTTTGGGGAATATAAAAAGGATTCAAGGAAAAGATTTATGTAATCGTCCTTTTATTTTAAATGGAACTTTAAATTGTAGGTTCCTGAGATGATAACCTCTAGATTTGATGATCATAATAAGAACACTAGTACTTTATGGTAGTTGTGTAATATTTTATGTTATAAGTTCCTACATAGAATAATCCTGAATTTCAAGTAATAGGCGTTCAATGATAATAATAATGATAAATATAAGAAAAATAGGTCCTATGAAGTACGCAAGCTAGACCACCTGCAATTCTGGTGATTTTATTAGATCATGGCACTGTCCTTTCGTTCTTGAAAATATAAGAAGATTGATTTGCTAGTGTTTTTGTCACGCCCCGAACCCGGGTCCCGGGCCTCGGCGCACGCGACAGACGCCGCGTGCTTATAGGGTCACTCCTAGAAGCACGCAAGGCTAAGTACACTAGCAGATAATTAACACAGAGTTTAAATTAATAATCAGCGGAAGAAAATATAAATAAGGTTTTATATAAAACCCTAGCAGGTTCTGAATGACAACTCTCACTCAGAAAGGAATAGAGGCCTGCAAACCTACGCTCAACATATCCCCATCGGGCCGCTAGGTCACCTGCTGGAAGCTCTCTCCCAGTTCAAATTCTCCTAGCTACCAGAAGGTCCTCGTCTAGTCCCGAGCCTACTCCTCATTGTCACCTGAGAAAAACATCCATCGAGTGCATGAGTCAAAGAAAGGCCTAGTAGGATCGCATAAACAATAAAAGAGGCGGAAGCCGTAATCAAAGAATAGAATAAAGCAAGTACAAATATGCAAGTGCAACATCATCATAAGCAATCAACAAGTAACGGGAAAATGGATAAATCCACAGATGTACTCAATCTTTGGCATATGTGATACTAAGATGTCTACGACATCAACGACACCATCGGCATCGTCTTCGGCCTAAGCCGGACTGCGCTATAGCATACATGTGCACATGGTCAGAAAATGTCGCTCTCTGACTGAGCCAGGTGGCCAGATATTATACGCCTTCTGCCGGGGCATCCGTCCGATGGAGCATCAAGTGCTCGTGGCCAGATATTATACGCCCTCTGTCGGGGCATCCGTCCGATGGAGCATCAAGTGCTAGTGGCCAGATATTATACGCTCTCTGCCAGGGCATCCGTCCGATGTATCATGCCTGAAAGTAAGAGATTGATAGTACTAATACCTAACAACAGGTATACATATATATCCAAGGCAACAACATCTTGAATATATAATGATCAGTGACCTCATCGAGATCGAAAGCCAATACGTATCTAAGGAGTAAACTCCACTCAAATACGCATACGAAAACATGAAAGCAACAATCTCCTCGAGATATAAAACCGATATATATGAGGAAAACCATCTCGAATATGTATTGGGAACCTCTCGAGGAAATAAGAGCACGAAATCAAAGTAGGGTAGGAGGAAGGAATACTCAAACCGAGTATCAACTGATGGAGCAGAGCAATATCAGAAAGCTCAAGCATAGCAGAAATAGAAAATCACACTCAAAGCAGAGCAAATTTGTTCAGAGTATACAACTTAAGCAATGCACAAATAGGATGTCAATGAACTGCTATGGAGTACCACCCCCCTTGACCATCCCAGGTGCAAGTAGGATGCTAGAGTTTACTCCACTGGCCATATGCCATAGAGTATCACTCCCACTGGCCATATGCCATGGAGTACCACCTCTTAGCCATCCCACAATAACACAAGAAGAATGTCAAGGGGTACTCCCTCAAAGCAGATCATATCAGAACATACAAGCTCAAACAAGTGCAGCAAGCATAACATGTCAACAGACAGAGCAGGTATCAAAAGATGGACTCCAACATCCATCTAGCACAACAACAACAGAAATCAATAGAATACTATGAGTTAGAAACACTCACAGCACCCGTGCGATATCCTACCTTTTTCGCTCTTGGGCCTACTCGGGCCCGATCCTCCCAGTCTGGTCCTAGACCGCCTCACCACGTCCTAAACATGGTAAATGTTCATCATATAACATTTCATAACAATTTGAATGCATTACATGCATTTAATTACCCTAATCGTGAGTTTACCGAAAAGTTGGCTTTTTAATTTATAACCGATGGATCCGGGCTCTTAGACACCTGCCCGCACCATTTTTTTATTAGTTTAAACATACTCCCGAACTATCGGGACGATCGGAATCGAATTCCGAGTCTTTTTGAAAACATTGAAGTTCTTATTCCACAATTTCATTACAGCTACAGTAACTAACTAAATCATGAAATTGAACTCTCAAATCGAAGCCCAAAATCTTTACTATTCCTTCCCAAACTTTCAATACATTATCTTCCCAATATACACTTTCATTTTGATCAAAAATTGGGGTTCGTTACCATCATCCCATAGCTCATTTAAAAGAACCAAGTCCAATGTCCTGTAGTGCTACAGTAATTCCTGCATTTTACAAATCAGAAATGCATGTATTTCTGTTCCTAAGTGAGTTCAACAATTAACTCACAACACCAATATAGAAATAAAGAAGTCTACATTCATCAAAGAACTAGATTCTTTAATCATAGCCAACACACAACATAACCCATCTATCATTTGTCCAAGCTAGGCCCAAGATATAGTTCATCTCGACAAATGGATTGTAAGTTGTAACCTTACAACAATTCCTTAAATTCCTTTTGAAGAAAACATACCAAACATTTAATTGCAAATAAATGATGCAAACCATAACTGCAACCGCATTCTTTTTACTACTTAAACTGATGACAATTATGTAGGTAAGGCTACTTTTGCTATATTATAGCACATATGGAACAACATGTTGTAGGTGGTCAAAACAATGATAAATCACTGAAGAATTCTGTTCACTACCAATATGTGACTATAATTAACTATTGATCAGAACCACGAGATTTGAACATTTCCAAGCCTTAACCCTAAAGATGTTTCTTGAAAATGTAATGGAGATTAAAGAAAAGCACTTTTCTATGCAAATCAAGCCATGAAATAATCAAGTTGCCAACAACCTTCATAGACAAGAAACTGATTTAAGAACATATCCTCTCCAGGAAATTATCCATTGCTAATGGTAAACTTTATGTTGTTCCCTTGATACCAAGGTTTATACATAATTTCCATAACTTATATGTTCATCAATTCATACAAAAGCATGGCCATCAATTAATCCTCAATCTTAGCCTTATCAATGACATGCCATCTCTATTAATCATGTATTGCAAAGATTTACTCTGCTAAAACCTAGAAGCATGAAAATATGATATCTTGGATTTAATTAGGGTATTAACTCCTATAATTTTCATGAAAATTAGGCGGCACCTCTCCTAATTATAGGGCCCCGAAATGAATACAATCATGCAACCAATCTATCCATTACACATGGATTTTATAATCAATACAACACTTATACATGACATTCAATTTACATGTCTCTCTACAACACATGCATACGATCATTCCACCAAATCAACTTTAGAAGTTAAATCCTTCATCAACATACATTCCATGGCATCAAGCTTAACAGCTTACAATCGTGGAGTGATGACGGGGCGGCGTCGCAAGTCGGCGACGGCGGCGGGGTTGCACGCGTGCAGGGAAGAGCTACAAGTGGCTGCGCGCTGCTCGCTTTGCCGCGCGACCGCGCTCAACATGGCCGCGACGGGGCGCTGGGCGCTGATCTGGTGCCGCCCGTGGCCGCAAGGGTGCAAAGACGCACGCCAAAGATAGCATAGCATGACGCTGACGGAAGGGCGCTGGGCGGCGCTCAGCGCAGGCGCTGGCCGGGGACTTGGCCGGTACCGGCGGGCGGCAAGGGGCGGGCGGGTCGAGTGCGGCGGCCGCTAGCGGTGGTCAGACGCTCGGTGTGGGTAGAGGCGCGGGCAAGAGGGTCGAGAGAGAGAGATGAGAAAGAGGCTTCCCTGATTTCAATTGAATCCAATTGAAATAAAAACCTAAGTCCCCTTCTATGTACTTTCATAGATGTATATTTTAATATTAGACTACATTATTCATTTCCCATGATTGAACTTATCCTCATGGGCTTAAATTATTTAATCAACTTATAATCTAAATTATTTCCCTTTTACACCAGTGTCACGAGCGTACTGTAATCTAACGGGGTCTGTAATTAATTTGGATTAATTAGCATTTAATTAATCCGGTTCGATTAATACTAAAATTTTTTCCCGAAGCTCCATCGCTTACTATATTAAATTTTCATTTAATAAATCTGGAAAAATAAATAATATTCTTATTTATTTCGGGGTGGGTTTTACAGTTTTATTTTATTTTATTTTTTTATTTTTATTTTTTTATTGGATGATTGATGGCAATCAATGTTTATCAATAACCCCATTTTGATCGGTTCTTAGCAAAGAATATATTAGTGGAAGGTATGATATCAATGATAATTGTGGCATACATAAATTTTTCAAGTTTGCTCTTTTTTAGAACCTCTTTGTTAAAATACAAGTCGAAACAGGTGTTAATATGAATCTGTCTGATAATATATGAAAACCTTATTGTTTCTTTATGTGTGTATCTTCATATGTTTAGGTTAACGGTATTGTCTCTCCTTTCTAAATGTCATCTAGCCTATCACTAGCTTATATTATCAGCTGTAAAAAGCTATTTTAATTAACTGCTATGAACATAATTGACCTTGTATTCATAGAATGTGTAACTTGAGAAAGAGGACTGCAGATGCAAAGAGTTGCTAATTGGGTTACTATATCGTTGAGCATTAAATGGAACATCAACTCAAATAAATTTTTTACTCTCAAGAGTGGTTAGAAGGCATTGGTTTTGTCTGTGAATGGATTGAAGTTTGTCTTTTTACCATATATTAGCAGTTAATGCAAAGTTGTTTTGTAATTTTTTTTTTTTTTTTTTTTTTTGGTTAATAGCTTGTATTTCCTTCTATGAGTTGCCAGGTTTGTGTGGCGTAAAAAGATAGAACGTGACATTTCCCAAGGGCCTGTAGAAATATCTCAGCCAAAAGTCGAAAAAAGAGACAGAGAGAGAGAATGGTATGCTATTATAGTTGAATTAACCACTTACACCTTTTCCACTATTCTATTATTTATGCAAGCGATGAGTGTAAGGTTGTGGTTTGGTGAGTGGGTATGCATGATAAACCACCAGCCAGCACTCGGACACATTTCTATTTCAACCTGTTAGTCTAAGACTTAAACAAAAAAAATTTTCTTGTGTTGTTATGAGTTGTGAATCAAAAAGTTCAAGAATATCTTCTATTTATGGTCTTTTTTTTTTATTAACCCTTATGTTTTCATATTGTTCTAATTTCAAAGTGGGCAACAAGCTTTGATAAGATTTGCTAGTAAAAGAAAATCTCTATCCCCTTGATGAAGTTTTCTCAAGAAACTTTTTCCCCCTATGACTAGCCAAATATTTTCATTACAAATCTTTAATTATGATGAATGCATTTTGACTTATCATTGTTATGGAGCATGATAAGCGTTCAAATGAGCATATTTACATACCATATATATACTTATTTTCATGACAAACGAATGATTTGTAGCCCGCTTCTTTAAAATGTTTCATATTTTGTAAACAGGCATAAATAGGCCACCTCGAATTTAAAAGGACGCATTTATCAACAAAATGAAGACCAAACGAAGACATTTTGAAGTAAATAGGGGTGAACGGCCTTGTGAACGACCGCTCACACTCGGCACAAAGGTCGGGTAATAAAGAGAGTGTGAACGACCTTGTGAATGGCCGTTCAGCGGCCGGTTCAGAGCAAGCTGTGAGGTGAACGGGATGATGAACGGCCGGTTGACTAGCCGGTTCAGAACAGGCTGTGAGCTGAACGGACTGATGAACAGGCCGTTCACGAGGCCGTTCATCGTAACTTTTGCAGTTTCATGAGCCCAATCAAGGGCAACGTTGTAATTTTTGTAGTGGAGCCCTAATTCATGGGTATAAATAGTTAAGTATGAGAGTTTAGAGAGGGGTTGGCTTGGGAGAGAGGCTAGAGGAGAGATTAGGGCTTGGGGGGTCATCTCCCCCAAATCTTAAGAGTAGAGAACCCTTGGAGTTGCAAGCATTGGAGGTAATGGTGTTCTCCATTAACCTTTCATTGTTTTGTAAGCTTTTCCATTTTGGTTTGAGTTCCCCTCTCATGGGGAACTAATCTATTGGTACTTGGGTATGTTGAACTTTTGGATTGAGCATTAATAGCATTGAATGTTTATGATGATTTGTTGGTACCTTCTTGAATGTCTAATGAATGTTATGTATTGATTGTAATTTCATCACTAGAAATTACTTGTGTGCAATACAAGGGCTAGAGCTAGCGCCTCCTTGTATTAGGAACTTGCTTCATTAGAGAGATTCATGAGTACACCGAGGAATCGGGTACTAGAAGGGCGAACGACTCTTTCATACGAATTCACCCCCATGATTCTTCCAATATAGATAAATTTCCTTGAGCCTCATATCAAGTCCTAGGAGACTAGTCATCCAACCACCTTGGAAGAGGGGTTGGGTGTAATTTAGGAATTATCCCTTGAGCTTCATATCAAGTCCTAGGAGACTAGTTATCCAACCACCTTTGAAGAGGGATTGATATAATTTAGGACTATTGGCACAAGAAATACCAACGTTGATTCATAAACATCTTTGCTCATCTTTAGAATTGAAATCCAAAAGGGATACATACCCAAGTATCCTCTCTTGCCATTGATTCACCCCAAATCAATTCTCAATTTTCAGTTCTTATTTGCAATCCTTTGTAGCTCCTTAGTTTTGAAAACCAAAACCCCCCAAATTACCATTTCGACTAGGTTAGTATAGCTTGGTTTACACTTAGCAATCTCTATTCCTTGTGGGTTCGACATCCGACTTCTATAGTCCACTTTATTACTTGATCACGACCCGTATACTTGCGGAAACACAAACCCATCAAGTTTTTGGCTGCTGTCGGGAGTAGGATTAAGCTAGTTAGACTAGGATTTTATTAATTTAGTCTCTTATTTTCTTGTTTGCTTTTTCTTCTTTTATTCTATTTTATTTTGATCCTTTGGATACTCATTTTTCGTCTTATCTCTTCGTGCGAGGAATCGTTGCATGACCCGAAGGAACCCCAAGGGTCTACTGGAAAGAGATAGTGAGATTGACAGAACCTTTCACCGACTCTTGAGAGGATTAGAAGGTTCATCGCTGGATCCTTCTTCTGAAGCAGAAAACTCAGTCACAATTGAGATCGGTACAAAAACTGAAGTAGTACCCATTATGGCCGAAAGAAGGTGTACATTAGCTGATTATGAGCGATCTCAATATACTGGAGAAGAATTCAGCATCCACCCCCCAAATGTTAATATCAACACCTTTGAGATCAAAGGAAGCACAATGCTTATGCTTCAAAATTCAGCTCAATTTGATGGAAGGCCAGATGAAGACCCTCATGCACACATCGCAAAGTTCCTTCAAATTTGTAGTATTTCTAAGCCAGATGGAGTCACCGATGAAGCCATTCGATTGCGACTCTTTCTATGGAGTCTACGAGGAGGGGCCTATAGTTGGCTCACGTCGCTCCCATCGGGTTCCATCCGTTCTTGGGCTGATATGCTAGAGAAATTCCTGGGCCGCTACTTCCCACCAAGCAAGGCCGCAAAGCTTCGACCGACATCAATGCCTTCAAAGTGTAATGGGGTGAAACATTTTCAAGCCTATGAAAGGTTCAGTGGAACTACTTCGCCGCTGCCCTCAAAGATGGTTTAGATGCTTGTAGCAAGGTCCGCACCTTCTACAATGGATTAGACAATGCCAATAGAGTCTTGGTGGATTGTGCCGCAGGAGGTTCATTAAGCAACAAGTACCCCGCGAGGAAGCGTAAAAGATCTTCAAGACATATCGGAAATGAGGCCCATTGGTCCACAAGGGATAAGCAAGTTAAGCTCGTGGGATCAAGAGAAGGCCCTCCGCCTATAGACACTTTCCTTGCCGAGAAAATGGACACCTTGTCAAAACAAATTGACCGCTTAACCGCTGGGTGGTGCTTCCATGTTGGTAGTAGCTCGGGTCCTGGTTGCGCTTATGTTTTGCACTACTTGTGGAGGAGGCCACGAAGCCATCAAATTGTCCGATCTCTTATGTCAAACATCACCTATGGAGCAAGTCAAATACATGGGGAACCAATAGAGAATGCCAAATAATCAGATTTAATCAAAACCTAATGTGGAACAACCCGGCGCTTTCATATGGGAACCCCTAAGCGGGACAATATCCACCCGGTTTCCACCATACCAAGGCCACCGCAAGAAAAGAAATCCATCTTCAAGAGACCGTGATGAAGTACATGCAAGAGACTAATGCCGTGGATCAAATCTCCAAGCAAAGATTTCGTGGATTGGAGAACCGTGTGGGGCAATTAGCAAAGGAGGTCTCAACAAGGCCACAAGGCACCCTCCCCGGGAAACACGGAGGCAAAACCCCCTGGAGCATTGCAAGGCCATCTCTTTGAGAAGTGGCGTGGAAGTGCACGCCCATTGCACCACCGCTGATTGAAAGTACTGTGGAGGTTGAAGAAGCTGAGCCCCAACAAAACTCAACAGGAAAGCCAGCAGAGAAAGAGAAAGGGGTAGATCAAACACCCCAAAGCATATATCAACCCCAAATTCCATATCTGGAGCGGCTTAGAAAGGACAAGGAAGATGCTCAATTCACAAAATTCATGAGCACAATCAAACAACTGCACATCAGCCTACCGTTGGTGGAGGTCCTTGCCGAAATGCCAAAGTATGCTAAATTTATGAAGGAACTAGTTTCCAACAAAAGGAAACTAGAGGGATGCAGTCAGTCCCATTGAATGCTCAATGTTCTGCAATATTGCAACATGAGCCCAAGAAGCTAAAAGGATCCAGTGGAGCTTCAGTAGTCCCCTCGTACACTTGGTGAAGGTGTTGTGAAAAGGCATTAGAGATTCTAGCGCAAGCATAAATGTAATGCCTTACAAATTGTACATGCAATTAGGGCTTGCGACCCCCAAAACCAACGGGGATGACACTTCAACTAGCCGATAGATCAAGAAACGCACCAAAGGGGCTAGTCGAAGATGTGCCGATCTGCATCAATCAATTTATATTCCCGGCTGATTTTGTCCTTCTAGATGTTGATGATAATGTGGATGTCCCGATTATACTCGGTCGCCCCTTTTTGGCTACAGCTCAAGCCTTGGAAGACCACGCTCATGGAAGATTGGCACTTCAAGTGGAGGACCAAGAAGTGGTTTTCAAGCTGCCTGAAGCCATGCGACACACAATGGATCACGATGACACCTCTTATAGTGTCGATGAAGTTGACAAGATCACAACCGACTGCTTGGAGGACTTTTTACATACTGATCCAGCATTTCAATGTTTGGAGGAACTTGACGAACAACATGAAGAGCTCATGAATGTTGGCACTATCTCAACTCAACCTCCAAAGTGGTCACGAAAGACAAAGTGGAAGGAGCTGAAACTCATTGCCGGTGGCTATGTATGGAGAAGAAAAAGGGTACCCCCTAATTCCTCAACTCACCCACTAAATGAAGGTGACCCTGGTATGAATTCTCACACTTGCTTCATATATGATAATTTGGGAAAGATTCTATTTGGTAAGTGTTTTTATAAAAATACTGATGGATGCCTCTTCACATATGACCCCCCATAGGTAAAATTAGGGTACGGGTGCTGCGTGGCTGATAAACAAGCGCTTCTTGGGAGGCAACCCAAGTCGAAAATTTCTTTTCAATCTTGTCTCTTTGTGTTATTTGCTTTATAATGATAGAACTCATGAGATCTATTGACATTAAATTCCTTTGTCCGCATTTGCATCATTAGACTCCTCATGCTAGGTATGCACTAATGTTGTGTTCAAAATTTGGGCCTTATGGAACCAGTGAGTTTGATTTAAACAATACCTATCTCTGTACTGGAAAGTGAACGGCCGTTCACTGGCCCGTTCACATGGTGGTTGGCAATACTACAATACTGTTCTGCAAACATTCTAAATGAATTTTTTTCTCAAATGGCTAGTTTTTGCAGGCAAACTCGAAATACCAACCTTTGCTCAAGACACCATATCCCAACTCAACTTGCATCGTGGTTCCACTACTTCTTCCTCACCAACATTTCCAAGTTGCATTCGAGTCCACACCACCTCGCGTATGCGGAAGGTCCACGCTGCATCAAGATGATGAGGAGGAAGGCACAGCTTGCCGAAGCTCACCCACGCATTCACTCTCTTGATCGCTCACACGGGCGACAACCACACGAGCCCAAGCAAATCAGAGCGCCAGCCTTGAACCCTTCGCCTAAGGCCACACCAAAGATCCGATGAGCAACTACATACGGATCATTGAGATTTATTGTTAACGTAACTCCTTTTCGCTTGTTTATCTCCCCGTGACTATGTCATCTCCTTTCGATCTATCCCTCCTCTCTCACTCTATTTTGCGGATACTCATGATGGAAAACCCCAAAGAAAAAGCTTTCACGTCTAAATCAAAGTGCAAATATCATCCTACCAAATATAACCGGAGAAGTTTCAGCTTTTCTTCCTCTCTTTGTTATTATTGCATACTACACACCTTTCTATTTAATTGTGTACATTGAGGACAATGTACGCATTTTAAGTGGGGATGGGTAGCTCCCTTCCATTGATAAATTCATTGCAAAACTCTAAGTGTGGGGATAGGGAGCTAATTATTTGAAGCATGTTTGACATGGACCTATGATGGCACTATTCGGAAATGCAATGTTTCACTCTACTTTTTGTTCACCATTTTAGTACCCAAATTTTTTTTAGAATTCTCCTACGACACACCATGGACATCTAGAGATTACATTCATGAAATTCAAAAGCTCTAGTCATAATAGATAACCCACTACCATGTTTTGTTGACTTTAATTGCTAAGCATTATTCTCAATGGCTCCAAGAGGATTCGTGGCACTAGTTTAGCTTCTGACCCTTCATAATTCAACTTAGTGGACAAGTTAGAGAAAAATAAAACAGTATGTACATAGTAGTTGAGTCATTAGAGCAATAAAGACAATGCTCCGCTACTTGTTGTGATGAAGTAGCTTAGGGTCCTGGCCCCTAATCAGGGTGTTCCTTAATTCGAAAAATCACTTCTAAGTATGAGCACATCTAGGTAGAGTTGTAACCCTCTAAGTACCCGGGTGTTCTGGTGCCTAACAGCATGTGCATCCTGAAGAAAAGAGGACTTACACTCTACACTGATCTTTAGAACGGGGAAGTCGGATCTATTAGAGATGCCCTACCCGAATAAAAAAAAAAAAAAAAAACTTCTCGAACTTGTCCACCATTTTCTCCATAAAGGGTTGGTTAGCATAAAACTTAGGGCCTCAAGGACTCTCTAGAGTCCATTGAGGGAATGCTTGTCTTGCTAAGACTCTAGAACATGGTATGTGGAGTGAAAACACTCATCTAGAGCCGCGATGACATTATACAAACTCTAAGTCCCGGTGTGAAAGTAGGAGAATACACACACTTCGATGGTGAACTTGGGATAGAGCAGATTCATTACTATTGTAGCCGGAGGTTGAACACTTATCATCTCTTTTTACTTGTACTTTCATTGTCTTGTTTGCTTGAGGACAAGCAAATGCTTAAGTGTGGGGATATTTGATAAGCGTTCAAATGAGCATATTTACATACCATATATATACTTATTTTCATGACAAACGAATGATTTGTAGCTTCACGCAGACTTAAAATGTTTCATATTTTGTAAACAGGTATAAATAGGCCAAATTCCTCAAGTAAAAGGAAGCATTTATCAACAAAATGAAGACCAAACGTAAGACATTTTGAAGTAAATAGGGGGTGAACGGCCTTGTGAACGGCCGCTCACACCTGGCACAAAGGCCGTACAAAGAGAGTGTGAACGACCTTGTGAATGGCCGTCACCGCCGTTGAAAGCAAGCCGTGAGAGGTGAACGGGATGATGAACGGCGGTTGACTAGCCGGTTCGCAACGTGCCGCTGAGTCGAATCCGGACCGATGAATGTGCCGCTCACGCAGGCCGTTCATCGTAACTTTGCGCTTTCATGAGCTCCAATCAAGGGCAACGCGTTGTAATTTTTGTAGTGGAGCCCTAATTCATGGGTATAAATAGTTAAGTATGAGAGTTTAGAGAGGGGTTGGCTTGGGAGAGAGGCTAGAGGAGGAGAGGTTAGGGCTTGGGGGTCATCTCCCCAAATCTTAAGAGTAGAGAACCCTTGGAGTTGGAAGCATTGGAGGTAATGGTGTTCTCCATTAACCTTTCATTGTTTTGTAAGCTTTTCCATTTTGGTTTGAGTTCCCCTCTCATGGGGAACTAATCTATTGGTACTTGGGTATGTTGAACTTTTGGATTGAGCATTAATAGCATTGAATGTTTATGATGATTTGTTGGTAACTTCTTGAATGTCTAATGAATGTTATGTATTGATTGTAATTTCATCACTAGAAATTACTTGTGTGCAATACAAGGGCTAGAGCTAGCGCCTCCTTGTATTAGGAACTTGCTTCATTAGAGAGATTCATGAGTACACCGAGGAATCGGGTACTAGAAGGGCGAATGACTCTTTCATACGAATTCACCCCCATGATTCTTCCAATATAGATAAATTTCCTTGAGCCTCATATCAAGTCCTAGGAGACTAGTCATCCAACCACCTTGGAAGAGGGGTTGGGTGTAATTTAGGAATTATCCCTTGAGCTTCATATCAAGTCCTAGGAGACTAGTTATCCAACCACCTTGGAAGAGGGATTAGATATAATTTAGGGACTATTGGCACAAGAAATACTAACGTTGATTCATAAACATCTTTGCTCATCTTTAGAATTGAAATCCAAAAGGGATACATACCCAAGTATCCTCTCTTGCCATTGATTCACCCCAAATCAATTCTCAATTTTCAGTTCTTATTTGCAATCCTTTGTAGCTCCTTAGTTTTGAAAACCAAAACCCCCCAAATTACCATTTAGACTAGGTTAGTAAAGCTTGATTTACACTTAGCAATCTCTATTCCTTGTGGGTTCGACATCCGACTTCCATAGTCCACTTTATTACTTGATCACGACCCGTATACTTGCGGAAACACATCCCATCAGAGCGCCATTAATTTATATTAGATTCTTGATGCAGATGTGATGGATTATATTTTCTTTAGGACCTTATGTTAGTATTTATTACCTTGAGTTATGTTAGTAGTCATTATTTTAGGTAGTAGTCACTAGCCATTATGTTAAGTCATAGGGTTATTTATGTCTTTCATCTTTATAGGGTTCTCTATATAAACCCTTGCTATGGAGTATATAGTGGTAGTTTTGGATTATTAATTAAATGCATCTTTAATGCATCAATTCTTCAGTGCTTTGTCCCATATCTTGTTATATTCAACAGTCAATAAATAGTTGCACAGTTAGTTTGTAATGACTTTAATCACTTTTCAATATGTGTATTTTTTTTCTTTCCTGTTTTGAGGATGTAGTGTTTCTCTATTTGAATGACACCTAATTAGACCTGGGTGGAATTGGGATAATGTGAGAGCCTCTTGATTCCTATTTAAATGTCTATTTTTATTTTGAATGTGTTTGCAATTTGTAAAAGATCTCTTAATTAAATAAGTATCAAGCTTTCCAAAAAGTTTTACAATTGAATTTGCATTGGCAATTGCAAAATATTGTGCTTTGCTGGCTATCTGAAGATAACAATATATTTCACCATGGGACACTCTATAAAAGCTGTCATATTTGCTAGTCAGGCTAGATCGAGTTAGATCATATGCAGTTGATCTTTCTGCTACCAATACTCTTCCACTCAAGCTATTAGGGGGCGTTTGGTTCGAGATATGAGATATGACCACGGTAATGTGATATGCCTGGGAATGGAGTCGGGAATGTTATATGCCTGGGAATGTTGTGGTAATGTGATATGACCATGTTTGGTTCATGTTTAGTTGGTCAAGGTAATCAACTTAGTAATGTTCCAAATTTCCCAAAATACCCTTCTATATAAAATTTTGAGTAAATTTAAATTAAAATTAAATATAAATTAATGAAATTTTAATACCAAAAATTAATTATGATACATTTTTCTGAAATAAACTTGCATCTAAAATTTTGATCAAATATCAAATAATAATAATAATAATAATAATAATAGTAATTAGTAATAATAAATAATAATTAATATTAATTATTATTATTATTATTATGGTAATAGGATGGAGGGCAAAATGTGGATCCACATTACCATCAACTTGGTAATGTGGATAGACACCTATTTTGGTGGTAATCCATATTACCACCGATGTGGTAATGTGGAGTAAATTGGTAATGTGGATTACCAACTTATTCCCACTGTCATTTTTGCCAAACGTGGTAATGTTTTTACATTACCACCTCATTCCTGGGAATATGAAAACATTACCCCTAACCAAACGCCCCCTTAAGGTTTTTTATCCATGGTTTGGCTAGGCTATCCTTTTAAATACGCACTGTTTATTTTTTTTCTAAGATGGCTGGTGATAAAAATCATTGCACTAAGAACTTGTTTTATTAAAACTTATTAGTAAAATATTTCATAGGGTTAATTTTTTTTTACCCACCTGAACAATGTTGCTTTTTCGATTCGGCACCTTAACTTTTTTTTTTATTAAAAAACAGCCGCAACTTTTTATAAATCTCAAAATAATACCTCCGCTATCATCCCATGTAACACCGTGAGATTAAGACTCCAAATTTTTCATTAACCCTATTTAACTCTATTATAACTACTCTATTATAATAATAATATTATTATTATGATATTATAACCCAACCCAACCTTTCTCTCTCTCACTGCCGGGCCAGCTACTTCAGGTGAAGCCCTACTTGCCCTGAAGAGCCGATGTGACGGGGAGCTCTGTGTTAGCGTTTGGGCAGCCGACAAGAAGGACATCGCCGGTTGGGTCACCGTTGCAAATGTCGTTTGCTATCTCTGCTCGGAGAGTAACATCTCCGACCCTGTTCGCGCCCTCGCTGACCTGGTGTCCGCTCTCCTCCCTAAGGACTCTGCTCTTGTTTGCCGTCTTGAGCCCAATTCCAGGTTCTCGTTCTTTTTCGCCTGATTTTCCTGGTTTTATTTCTTTTCTTTGTTTTAATTGGTTGGATCTTTGAATCGGCAAATTATGGCTATTTTTTCGATTCTTCTTCTTTTCTTAGGGTTTTCGTTGTTGTTTTTCTAATTAATTGCAAGGATTTGTTTGAAATCTCGAAGTTTCTGATAGGATCTTGACATTTGTAGTATCTTGGATGCGTTGGATGCGATCCTCGATGGTGCGCAGACCCTGGTGGTCCCCATACGCCGGAGAAAGCTCACCGCCGACGGGGGAGGCGAGTTCTATTGGTTGACACAAGAGGACCTGATCCGTAACTTCCTCAACTCCATTGCCGCCATCTCGTCGATCGCAGCACTCCCCGTCGCCTCGCTCGACGTCGTCCGCTCCGACTTCCTCGCCATCCGTCACCGCGATCCCGCTTTCTCTGCCCTCCTCCTCCTCCGCCGCGCGATCTCCACCTTAACATCCGTATTAAATTGCCGCACCGAAGCCGACGACGCAAGCTCATCGGCAGCGTTGACGGTTGGTGAGGGTCGTGAGGAGAGAGAGAAGGGTTGGGGTTGGGTTTAATATCATAATAATAATATTATAATAGAGTTAAATAGGATTAATGAAAAATTTAGAGACTTAATCTCACGGTGTTACATGGGATGATAACGGAGGTATCATTTTGAGATTTATAAAAAGTTGCGGCTGTTTTTTAATAAAAAAAAGTTAAGGTGCCGAATCAAAAAAACAACATTGTTCAGGTGGGTAAAAAAAAATTAACCCCATATATATATATATATATATATATATATATATATATATATATATATTATCATTTTGCAAACTACAAAGCCAAAATTGTGTTTCCATGCTCAAACTTTTCTTGGATACCAACCTTTAGCTTCTTGCTATTATAAATCATGGTTTAAATTGTCAAAGTTTTAGGGAAATATGACATTAGGTCTGTGCAATGCTACTTAACTATCAACCATATATCTGCTTGGTAGGTCTAGTACTGAATCTTTGTGATGTATGTACTGTGGCTCATGCTAGCACGAGACAAACACTTATTAGATAGCAACAAAGTTGCCTCTTTATCTTTAAAAAACAGTTGTTCTGCAGCAATCCAAAACACTAGGTATCACTTTTACGTATAATATATGATTGTAACACTAATAATTTTCAGAATATGCATTATAGAATTGAATAGTCCTCTTATACATTAAGGCATATAAGAAAACATGGAATTTTATCAAGGGCATTAGTGCATATCAGCAAAAAAAGCCTATTGAATTCTGGAAGTTATGCAATGCATTTTTATCATTCTCACTAGACATGGCTCTGCACATAAGACATGCTTATTGTAAAGCCTTTTCCTCTTGTTTGGCACTGATTTACCTTTTATTTTGTAGCATGTACTCTGTTGCTTGATTCTAAAATTGTCAATTTGTGAATTTTGACCTATGATATAGTGTTTTAATAGGTACATGGTATATTGTGCTTATATTTTAATGCAGGGGGAGATTGAAAAAGTTAAGAAGAGGAGAGAGGAAAGAGCACTTGAAAAGGCAAGACATGAGGAAGAAATGGTAGGTTTATTAATTTAATGGCTTTTCCTACTTGTTGATCTATTTGAACAATAATTTTGGCGTATACATTTGACTAAATTATTATGGAAAAATTATGGCTTTGTCTTAAGTTATGACATGGCTAAGTATTTGGTTGCAGGCGTTGCTAGCTAGAGAACGTGCCAAGGCTGAATTTCAGGATTGGGAAAAGAAAGAAGAAGAGGTTTGTTGCTGGATACCTAAATATGGAATATTAAGATTAAAGCATTCTTGAGTCCATTGTTTTTCTCTGCTTCTAGTCCTCTAATGCATATAGGGTGCTTCTATTTTTTTTTTCTTTTTTGGTTGCCTAACTATCATTGTTAACAACAATACTTACTACTCTCTTTTTGTTCAACAGTTCCACTTTGACCAAAGCAAAGTCAGATCAGAGATTAGACTACGCGAGGGTCGCACAAAACCTATCGATATGCTATCCAATAATCTGAATGGTTCATTTGACTTTGATATCGAGATAAATGAACCATACTTGGTATTTAAGGTAAATATGCCTCTTTAAGATTGCATACAATGGCTTACACATTGTTAAATGGTAGACTTTTTACAGTGCTGTCTCCTAAAAGTGGCTATTACAATTTCTTCATTATTTTGGCTACATATCTTAAATCTTGATTGAAGAATTACTGTTTGTTGGAGCCTAAACTTTTATGAGAACCCTGCTAGACAATCTAATTTTTGATGGTTCAAACCATTACACAATACTCAGAAGTCATGGAATAATTTTATGAACTAATTGTGCTGAAACTAGCTATTGGGCTCTAAATTTGTTAATCGCAAAATTTGCCCCCAACTTGAGTTCAGCAGAATTTTAAAATCATATGCTGGGCTACTATTATTTAGTGTTTATCTCTATATTAACTTTAAGAGTGAATGTTTGGAATATGTTGTAGTGATTTGTATTTTCGTCGAAGACCAAAGTTCATTATAAACTGGTCCAGCAAATTGAATCACACAATTTAGAATTTTCTCTGACTAGCCAACTTAGTCAAATGGAGACTACAAACTCATTATAGGAAATGTGAATTGGTCACAGTTCCTTGTGCCCCAAAATCCAACCTGAATGGAAATGTTGAAATGTTTCTGTGCTGTGCTTTAGATAGAACCCTGTTAAATAATTTCTTATTATCTATGTAAATCGTAGATTTATGACCAACAAAGACCTAACAGACCTCTTTTACTAATTCAACTTATGTTTATATCGACTTTGTTATTGTTTATGTGCATAACATTATATTCTTATGGCTGGCAGATGTATTTAGGATAAAGGACAGTTTAGCCCCTTTTCTTTCAAAGATGACAATACTAGCTTCTTTCAAAGATGACAAACACCCATTTACTCTTTTGGAAAACATAGAAGTCCCCTGAGTTTGATCAGAAAAATATGACCATACCCTTTTCATTTTCTTTTTACATAATTTGTGTATAATAAACTATTACAGACATAGACAATTCATGCTGTTATGTGAACACTAAGTAACAAGTAGCCAATTAAGAAATGAAAAGGGTTAGTGTATTTTTCTGAACAAACTCGGTTTTCCTAGGTTTCCTTTGCTTTATTGTTAATTACATGTTGTTTTTTAAGTGACTAACATTCAACTAATGCTTAATTATTAATGTTTTGCTTGCTGGCATTTTGATGTGTACATATAGGGACTAACTGTTAAGGAACTTGAAGAGCTCCATGACGACATCAAAATGCATCTTGATTTGGACAGAGCAACTCCAACACATATTGAGTTTTGGGAGGTCATTATGCTACCTTTTAATTAGGACTTTACATTCATTTGTTTATTTTTTTTTCCCTACATTTTTGGCGAATTAAATGCATGCATCTAATCAGCAAAAGAACTTTCAAATTTCAGTGTTATCAACGTGCAGCGAAGCTTAAAATTTGCATTATTAACTGTAAAGATGTTGTAGCGCCTTTCAGAATAGGATGACATTAAACAAAATGTTTAATCATTTTATTAGGTTTTTTTATTTGGTGAATTGACATAAATAGCAATTCATTCCAAGCAATAAAAATAGCCATGCTGTATTTTATCACTTTGATCTTCATAGCTATAATCACTAGAAAGTGTTCAGGCTATTTTTATTGCTTGGAACTTCATAGCTATAATCAGTAGAAAATGTTCATGAGGCAGATTTTCTGAGTCATTAGGTAGATATCCATCGCATGGTTTTCTTGTCACATGGGGATGATTAGAAATGATCTAAATCTTGATGGTATGTGCCTCAAATCCTCTAACCTTGTACAATTTATAGTAAGGAATAAAAGCCTAGGTCATGTACTGTCATGAATTTCTAGTTACTAATCTCTCTTTACTAATCTCTCTTTTCTTCTTATTTGAATTAAAATAATTTCAATTAGGCACTGATGACAGTTTGTAACTGGGAACTTGCTGAGGCTCGGAGAAGAGAGGCACTTGATCGAGCTCGAGTTCGTGGTGAGGAACCTCCGGCTGAGATTCTGGCTGAAGAAAGAGGTTTACATTCAAGCATTGAAGCGGACGTAAAACTACTTTTGCAAGCGAAGTCATCAAATGAGTTAGAGACGATGCATAGGCAAATTGAGTCAGAAATGCGGTCAGGCACTGCAAAAGTGGTGGAATACTGGGAAGCTGTTCTTAAACGCCTTCAAATATACAAGGCAAAGGTATATTTAACCTAACCATCCAAGCTCAATATGCTTGAAGTAGAAAAGGATTAGGTCATTCGTTTAGCAATTGTTTCTTTTACCAGAGATTTCTAGAACATACATGGTATAATTATTGAGGCTAACAAAACCAATTCATAATGTGCTGCATTAACTGTCTACTCCTTTTAGTCTTTTATACAGCATTGGCCAGCTCATGTTTTACAAATTGTGAATTATATGACATGGAAAAAGAAATCAGGAAAACATTTATTAGTTTTGAATTAGAATTTGGATATCAGTGAACAATTTCTACAGTTCATATATTCTTTGACCAATAAATGTTCTTGGATGGAGATAGCAAACTCAAATAAGGAAAGGCAAAGGTTGAGGAACAATATATTAAATAAAATGCTATAATGTTTTATAATTTTATAAAGCTAACAATTAAATTCCCGTCTTCTAGTGAAAAATGCAGTGGTAAGTGTAGGTATGTGTTCATAGATTGAGAACTCTAATTGGAAAAGCTCAAAATGGGAGAAGGTTTTCATTGGCACTTGGTCGTCCGTTCATCCCTTCTGCACTTCTAGTCCTATCCTCATCCATCTTTCCACATTGTGTTGCTTCTGTTTAATGTTCGTTTTTTTTCAATGAAGGTCCAAGTACATTCTTCATGCATCAGAATTTCTCTCTTGTTTTCATATATTAGATTAGAGTTGGTATAATATGTTTGTATATTAGACTATAAACTAATAATATAGGAAGGATTAAATTATCTTAGATTTTCTTGAGTGCCTTATTTTAACTTTTTAATTCTATCGATCCTCTTTTTATAGTTAGATTTTTTTAAAATAAGTTATGGTGTTGTTGACATATCTTTTGGCTTTTGCTTGTTTTGGTGCGTGGTTTATGTAAATTATACATGCTTTTTAGATTTTATATTTAATTTAAATTTTGTATTGAAGATATAAATCTTTCCAAATTTCTAGGGTTGCCTATGTGATAAAATATTTTTCATCATTTTTATATTAAATCTGCAATGTTAAGTAAAAGTTCTATATCCATATTTTGTAGTAAAAAGATATAGATTTTGAATGTATCTGGCTGTTTTAATCGAAGCTCATGTCAATGAGGTGACAAATAAAAATTCTTGAATTTCTGTGTATTTTACCAATATTCTCATGTAAACCAAATATAGTGACACACCCATGCATAATATTAAGTTTGTGTTACTTTAGTCATCTGCATCTTTGACATTGGTGATAGCTTGCTGTTGGAAATGTTTGAAACTAGTTAAATTAGCGCTTCTAAGCATTTATGTTGTTTTAAAGTTATCCTTTTCAATATTGAATAATTCAAAAGAGCAAGTTCAGACAAACAATCACTAGTCTTTGTCTGATAATTTGCTTCATCATTGATTTTTTTACTGAAGCTATTATTATATATTCAGAATATGAATTCAGTAAAAATGACATGGATGCTTTCCTCTCACAATCACTCCTAGAAAAACCTAAGCTCCTTGGGCTTGTTTTAACACAGGTAAGGATCCTTCCTTCTGTCTTGTATCATGTGTTTTGAATTATAAAAACTCAACTTTTTTTTTTTGATAAAAAGTGGATAAACCACATTCATTGATTTTTAAAAGAAAAAGGAAAAAATAGAATTACAACACTCCATATTTAGATCATGTGGTTACATCGTCCTCATCCTCGAAGTCATCCTTTAGGGGTCCTTGGTTAGTGGTCATTCTTATGAGTGCAAGGCTGCGTCTGATAAGGTGCTGCATTGGTTGGAGTTGCGTGTGCCTGGAGGCGTGCGCACTGTTGGACCAGGCAAGGAAAAGGAAGTCTGCGTGGCAGATCAGTTCTTGGTAAACACGGTGTTTAGCGTTGAAACATCTTCTATTTCGCTCGGTCCATAAGCTCCAGGTAATAGCTAGCACTAGCAGGTTCCAGCCTTTGCGGAGATCTCTTTCCAACATATTGGTGAGGGCGGAGGGGCCCCATAGATCTTGTATCGTTGTGGGGTTAGCCCTAGCGCCCAGTATTTGCCCATAGTGGGCCCACACTTGTGACGTGTACCAGCAGTGAAGGAGTAGATGTTCAGTTGTTTCCTCTTCGCTGTCACACAGGTAGCATCGTCTCCTTTCCCCTTTCCAGTTTCTTTTTGCGAGGTTCTGTAGTGTAGGAAGCTTGTCTTCAAACGCTAGCCAAGCAAATAGTTTAACCTTTAGGGGAGAGACTTGCTTCCAGAAGTGTGAGGGGAGGGCGCTTCTGATTCCGCCATCAATATTGAATTGATAAAGCGATTTGACAGTAAAGTTTTGGTGGTGGGTGAGCCTCCATTTTCTCCTATCGAGCTGTTCTGTGATATCTTGGTTGAGGTGCTCCTGTATGTTGTGGAATACCTTTGACGCTTCCTGGGACAGGGGTCCTGGCCTAAGAAGTGGTCGTCCGCCTTGTTGCTGTTGTTTTGCCTCCGCAATTGTAAGTTCTTCTTTCTCCCAAAGGGTCTGGAATTCTGGGCATAGCCTGTGTGGGCTGCAACCATTGATCCAGTTATCAAACCAAACCTTAAGAGATACCCCATTACCTGGTTCGGCGACGATGTTAGCCATTGTAAGGTCCCTTTGTTCCCTGATCCCTTTCCAGAAGAAGGATGCATGATTGCGCGTTTTCTTGAACGGGTTCACCTGTGCACTTCGGTAGTATGCATGTGCAATGATCCGCCCACAGACACCAGTTTCTCCTTTAAGTAGTCGCCACCACCACTTGCCAAGGAGTGCCTCGTTGAACGCTTTGAGGTTAAGAATACCCCAGCCACCGAGTTCTTTGGGCCTAGTTAGTCTTTCCCATTTCACTAGGCGGTAGGCTTTTGATTCCGGGATAGCTCCCCTCCATAGGAAGTCTCTGCGGATCCCTTCGATGCGGCGTACAACCCATTGTGGGAGTTTATACATAGTCATCCAGTGGTTGGGTATTGATGATAGGGTTGAGTTAAGAAGTGTAATACGACCTCCTCTTGACATGAGCCTCCCTTTCCATGTGGACAGTTTCCTTTGTACCTGGTGGATAAGTTTCTCCCAATCCCCTCGCATGGGCCTGCTTCCTGATAAGGGAATCCCCAGGTAGTTGATTGGGAGGGGGTTCAACTAGCACCCCAATATCCTCGACCCATTCCTGGCTTCTGTTATCGTTGTCCCAATAGGCATAATGGCACTTTTGTTGTAGTTTATTCTTAGGCCAGAGAAACCTTCGAATAGGTAGAAAATGAGATTTAGGATCATGAAGTCGTTTTCCTTTCCTGCGCTGAGTATCAGTAGGTCATCCACGTACAATAGTGTCGGTATCTGTTTCTCCCCCTCCATTTCCAATTTTGTATCCCTCAAAGAGTCTTTGTTATACCGCTTTGGTAATCATTGTGGTAAATACATCTGTCACAAGGATGAACAGGAGGAGGGAGAGTGGATCTCCCTGCCGCAGTCCTCTTTTGTGTCTGATGTATCCCATAGGGGTCCCATTAATTAGGAAATTTGATTTTGATGTGTGTAGGATTGCTCTGATCCAACCTATCCAGCGTTGTCCAAAACCTCGTGCTTGGAGAAGCTCTAGTAAGAATTCCCAATCCACAGTGTCAAAAGCTTTTGCAAAGTCCACTTTCATCAGGACACCTCCCTTTGTTTTCATTCCATATATTATTTCTTCCGCTGCTACAATGCTGTCATGGATGCATCTGCCTTTGATAAAGGCAGTTTGGTTTTCGTTTACCAGACTGCCAATTACCGCCTGTAGCCGGTTTGCCAACACCTTTGTTATTATCTTGATGGAGCAGTTTAGGAGGCTTATAGGGCGATATTCATTGATTGTGGATGCCTCTTCCGACTTTGGTATTAGCAGGATGTGTGCCCAGTTTAGTCTTTCTAGGTCGGCAGTACCTTGGTAGAGCTCTTGAAATGTCTGGAGGATTTCTACTTTGGTGAAGGGCCATCCTTGGTGGTAAAAGAGCATAGGGAAACCGTCTGGTCCAGGTGCTTTCTCCGCGCTGAGCTCTTGTATGGCTGCATGGATTTCAGTTTCTAAGAAAGGGTGGTCTAGCTGTGATAAGTCAATTTGTTCGTTAGTGTACATAAGTGACCATTCAGTGGAGTATCTGGTTTCCCTCTGTGTCCCGAAGATCTTGGTGAAGTGATCAGTTATCACCCTTGCGATGCCCGGTAGGTCTGAAAAGATTTGTTCTTCTTCTTTGAGCTGATGTATCCAATTTATGTTTTTCCTTTGGTTGGCTATTGCGTGAAAAAATTTTGTGTTTCGGTCCCCCGCTTTTAGCCAAGTTATTCTGGAGCATTGTCTCCAGTGTTCTTCCTCTATTCTTATTATGTTGTCATATTCTGCCCTTTGGGCTTGGACTTGTTCCTTCTCAGTATGCGACAGTGGTTGTTGTTCGCTTTTTATGTCCATATCTTGGATATCATGCATTAGCTCCATCTTTCTTTTCCTTTGGGCCCTTAGGTTTTCTTGGTTCCATTTGTGCAATCTTGTTCTGATAAGGGTGAGCTTTTTCCCCCATTTGTAGGCTCCCGTTCCAGCAAAATCATTGTGGCTCCACCAGTGTTGCAAGGTCTCCCAGAAGCCAGGTATCTTTCCCTAGTTTCTATTGAAGCGAAAAGGGTAGCGTTTGTGCTCTTGCTGCCCACATTCTAGGGCAATGGGGACATGATCTGATCTGATGCGTGGGAGTGCAGCCTGCCAAATTCTGGGGAAGGCAGACAACCATTCAGGGGATAGTAGGAATCTGTCTAAGCGAATCATGGTTGGGGATTCCCTTCCGTTTGTCCAGGTGAATTTCCTTCCAGCTAGAGGGGGGTCATATAGGTGAAGTTCCTCTATCAGGTTGTTAAAAGCTTCTTGTTCTTGGGTGTTTCCTCTTCCCATGTTTCTGTCTGATTGAGATCTTGTCGAGTTGAAATCCCCTCCTATCAACCATGGTCCTTGCCATCTTCGACGAATGGTTCTTATTTCTTCCCAAAAGTCATTTTTTTGGCCCCTCCCACAGGGTCCATAGACTGTAGTCACCATCCACTTTGTGTGGTCAGTCTTGTGTTCCAAAATGATTGTTGCCGAGTAGGTGTCAAGGAAATCCTCGATTTTTTGGAATAGAGTTGCCTTCCATCCTATGCAGCATCCTCCCCTTGTATCAGAAGCAGGTAGAATAACTTTTTCGGTAAAGGTAGCCCCCCCTATGGAGTTCCAGATTCTGTTGTCAATGACTGCTAGCTTTGTTTCTTGTAAACAAAACACATCAACCTTTTGTGATGTGATGAAATCTCGGACCAGGAATTTTTTCTTTCGCTTCCCTAGTCCCCTAACATTCCAGGTGATGACCTTCATTAGGTAACTTGATTGGGGCCTATAATTGTTGGAGGTGAGGGGCCTAGTTGCCTTCTTACACCCCAGTAATTTGTTCAGCTTCAGCATTTCTCATATGTCTGAGTGCCCGCTTTGCATTTCCTTCCGAGTGGTTCAAGTTAACTCCTACTTTTTGAGCTTTGGATAGGATCTCTTCATCTGGCCAGTCCAAGAGGGTAATTGGCACTGAGATTAGGTTCTGTTGATCGGCCTCCGGTACAGGGTGTCCTTTTCTTTTGCTTCTCTTGGTGTAAGTCTTTTTTGCTTTTGTTTGGATGTTGTCAGGTGTCGTTACAAGTGGTGCTTTTGTGATGTTATCTTTCCTTGGCCTTCCCCTTTTTTTGGGCATGGGAGCTTGGTCTCCCTGAGGTGCTTTTGGTGGGTTGTCTATTGTTCCTTTTCCTGTTTCTTTTGATTTATCCTTTGTCAGTAGGGATTCAACCGAGTTAATTCTTTGTGTGACTTCTTTTGAGGGTTGGGGCCATGCCTCATCATTGATTAGGTTCCAGGTGTTGCCAATTAATTGGAGGGATGCCTTTTTTAGGTCTGTTTCTATATTCTTCACCATTGTTTTAATGAAATTGTGGAGGGGGTTTGATAGAGATGTTGGATAGAGGGAAGTCATTTGGTTTGATTCATTGATTTCCAAATCCATTACATGACTTTCAGTTGGGCCCATTGGCACCATTGGGCCGGTTTCCTCAGCTGGTTGGATCATTTGCATTTCATTGCTTAGGTCATGAATGTCTGGGTTAGTAATGGAGGGAGTGATAGTATCAATTGGGCCCATGGCATTGGCTTTCTCATTCATTGTTGGGCCTGCCTGGTTGCTTGTAGTCCCTTGTGCTTTCAGACCGGGGACATGTGATTGTCCTTTCTCACGTGCCGGGGTTGTGATTTGGTGGGCCCCACTTTCCACAATAGTTTTATTGGGTGCGATCAAGTCTCGCACAATTGGGCTCGGTGTGCTCAGTGGATCCAGATTGTCTGGAATCCGAGCTGAGCCCGAGTTAGGATGCTGCAACGGTGGCTCCCTCCACGTGATAGTCAGGGATCGGATGACGTCCGCAAAATCCACTTCGTCCGCGTCGTCAGCCTGGAGATCTGTAGTCGTTGAGTCTGCCGGTAGGAGTCTTGTCTCTGTTGGGTCTTCGAGTCCTGTGCCTGTCACATCCTGGGTAGGGCAGCCAGTCCCTTCAGCCATCCCCTCAGCTTTCTCCTCCCTTGCTCCGGTGGGTGTCTCCGTCGTCTGGTCCTGTTCCGGTGGCCGCAGCTCCTCGTTCCAGTGGTCCTGTTCCGGTTTCCTGGTCGAGCTTGTGCCGGCCGGTGAGTAGGCTGGGGCTCCTCTCGCTCGCGGATGACTATGCCACGGTTCCGACGACCACCACTGTTCACCGGTGCAATGTCCTGCTCCGTGAGTGGAGCTTACCCTTTATCTGTCTTATTGGTTGGAGGCTCCGCCTGGTGGTGTGCATCCTTTACGTTCATGGTGGCCTCATTCCTTTGCTCAATTTTCCGGCGAGTGTCCCATGGCAGCGCTGGTTCCATGGCTTCTAGTTCAACGTAATAGGTGTGTTGGAGAGTTGCTATGCTGCAATGGAGTGCACATGGGAGCAACCGCGGCTTCCGAATCCGTAGGAAAGCTCTGAAGTCCTCTGTGGCTTCTGTTCCTCTGCTTCCAAGGAGGACAAGATCGCCGACCGGCTTGAGCATCCTAGATACCGAGTCCAAGTCCCAGCCGAACATCGGTAATTCCTTGACGATCACCCATCGTAAGGCTCCCTCCGCCTTCGCTGGACCATAGAGGTCCGTCGTCCATGGTGTAAAGACGACGGTGATCGCCGGTGATTCCATTGGGCCAGCTTTCTCAATTTGTCGAGCAACCTCTTCTGATGGGCAGTCAATGATGTATCTCCCATCTCTGAGGATTCTCGCTTCCCATTTCCACTGTGCTTTTACCCTTGACTTTTGCTTAGGTTTTTCTACGAATGCTCAAGAGGGTTTTCTTTGACTTCAAATATTTTATTGTGACAACAATATTTAATTTTAGTTGTATAATTGAGATTATTATCCTTAGTGTTATTTTATTTGCTGTAGTAGTAATAGTCAGAAGTTGTAAGTAACTCGTCAGTTCAATATATGTGATACAGGCACGTTTGAAGGAAATTCATGCAAGTCTTCTAAGGAAGCATCTCCAAAGATCTAGAGCAACCTGTGGATACAAAAACAAGAGGAAATAACCGATGAGCCAGACTGAAAGAGGGAAGATATAGTAGATCACTTTGAGGGTATGATTTTTCTCCATCTACACCAGATCAAATGATGTATCCTTGTATGACATTGATCTTGTTTTGCATGAATAGATCTTTGAAGTCTACTCACTGAACCTCGCCATGGTGATGCTAAAGTTGAACTTGAAGAGGAGCACAGTTCATTTTACTTTGAGAACTTTTGCATGGTGATGAAGATGAAGGTGCAATTGATCCCGAGGAGGATCGTGCCGAGCCGGGTAATAATTGATTGCTTCTATTTAACTTGTGCTATAATTCCTGGTAGCCTTTTATATTTGGATATTTGGTGTATCATGCTATAAACTAATTTCGCTGGGTTTTTTTTTAGTTTTATTAGGGCCCTTGGCATTCTTTACATGCTACTACCATCTTTTGACTGAAGATGTTAGACATGGTTCCAATTTTGTTACAATTTGGCTCCGCAGAAATGTTGTTCTATTTGGACTAAAAAATGATATTGCTATTTCTGGAGGCAATTACAAAATGGCAATCAAATCCTGTAATCATTGCTAGGGACCGAGAGGAAGGATTACGCAATTCATTTTGACAGATTAGTTGTGGAAATAGATGTGGTTACTGATCATGACACTTGTTTTTTTTTTTTCATAAAAGTGGATGTCATTATATTTAGTTTCCTAGTCGGGCCAATGTGATTGGTCTAATTAGAGGTTTTATCGTGCAATACCATTAATTCTATAATATCTTGGGTTCATTTCCTAAAGAGTAGGCTGTCAGTCATAGTCTCTTAACTTAAATTCTTTTCACGATTCATTTTTCTTTATTTGTTTTTTTTACAAAGGATTGTAGGAACTGACATTACTTGATAAATCAGTTTTGTTAAATGATGCTTATCGCTGATGACTCATCTTGGGAAATTAATAGGACCGAAAACGTGAAGTCAGTAGTGGTAGAGCAAAGAAAGAAGGATTCAGAAGCAATGACAAATAAGGCAGCTACTACCTCAAGAAAGCTTGGAATTGAAAGCAATGAAAGCAATGGGGGCTATGGAGGAAGGTGATGCAAGATTTGGTTCCTGGATCTGAAGTAAATCTAGATTCACTGTGTTTGTTTTACTCTTTTGCCATGTTGGAATGGATTACAAAATGGAATTCTTGCATATAATTGTTGTGTTCAATGAAAATCTTCTCTAGTCCGACACGGCTAATTGTCTGTTGTGCTTGTTATAGGTGTATTGGTGGCATGATAAATACCGGCCAGAAAGCCAAAATACTTCAATCGGGTTCATACAGGATATGAATGGAATAAGTACAACCGCACACATTATGATCATGACAATCCACCACCAAAAATCGTGCAAGGTTACAAATTCAATATATTTTATCGACCTAGTGGATAAATCCAAGGCTCCTTCATACATCGCTTGAGGAAGGATGGGAGCAACGGGGAGACTTGCATTATCAGATTCCACGCTGGGCCTCCCTATGAGGACATTGTAAGCATTGTTTACTTGGAAGTTTATGCTCACCTTTTTTTTTTAAACTCACCTTTGCGCAATTGCCCTCTCTATCTATTCATCTTTTCATCTACATATATATATATATATATATATATATATATATATATATATATATATATTTTTAAACAGGCATTTCGGATCGTTAACAAAGAGTGGGAGTACTCACACAAGAAGGGTTTCAAATGCACATTTGAACGTGGCATTCTCCATGTATATTTCAACTTCAAACGTTACCGCTATCGCAGGTAAATGCTGACCATAGGGGAATTGCAGGTGAAGGTTCCATGTATCATTCAGAGTGCTTTTGTTCCCCATATGCATCTCAATTCTGGTGGACTTCTCTGCCGACTTATTGTGAACAATTGAGCATTGGGTGCAAAATTCACATTTTCAAGTAGAATGTTTGAGGGTAATTAACATGACCATTATGTAAATTTTCTTTGTAAAATTGTGTAGCTACCAAATTAGGTATTCATATAGTTTAAGTTCAAGGTATTTTCTGGATGCCGTGAGTGATGGTGATGTGCGTAAGGTAACCGATGCATGCTTATAAGTACATGTATGTTATTATGTGGTCAAACAAATGGCTTGTGTTATTTTCTTTTTGGCTATATGAGCTAGGCGGCCGGCCGCTTAGCTAAATATTGCCCCGGGCGTATCGGCGCGGATCGAGCCCCAACAGACTGAATATTGGTTTCTATAACCTCCACGCGTTCGGAAAGCTCGCCTCACACCGAAACCCTCAAAGACATCCTCGAACCGGGTGGGTGTCAAGGAGGCCTTGACGGTTTTGCCGCTTAGACTAGAGATGTCTTTGGTCAAAATAAATGGCTTGTGTTATTGTAAGCATGCTTGTGGAGGCTTTGGATAGCTTTTTCAGTAGATGAAAATTTATCCTGAACTAATTTTTCATGATTTAGCATTTAAATTGACTTAAAAAAGATATGAATTGTTAATTCCAGACAACTTTAATTTAAAAACCTTGTGAATTCTTATATATATAAAAGTGTTAGAGTCGGGCAGCCGGCCCAGGGGTGGTCGGTTTTTGGGCTTTTAAATAATTTTTAGGTTTTTGGTGTTAGAGTGGGTTGGTTGGACTCTAACACCTCTGCTAAGTGAAAGGATAAATGGTAACAAAGTTGTATAAAAATGGACATGTTAGCTTATTTTTCAATGATCTTTCTATCTGTACAGTTGGAAATCCTTTAAACATGTTTCAGGGGGGCAAATGGGAGGGGACTGTGAATGCATAATGCATTCGACCTCCTATTATCATGTATAAATATATATATAGACACATGCCATATCTTTACGTGATCAGGTCGGGTCTCGGGCGGCCCGGGGCCAGGCCCGATATCACAAGAGATATGGTAGGTCAACCGCAAGTACGGCCGACCGCACCACATCACCCCTATATATATATATATATGTATACTGTCATGTTACATGGAGGCTGGCCGCAAATGCGGCCGGCCCACTCTAACAGCCAAAACTGAACTTGAAAAAAAAATAGTAAAAGCCCAAAACCCAACCCATCCCATGGATGAGTGATAGAGTGGGCCGGCCGCAAATCCGGCCTTGCGGCCGGCCTCACTCTATCATTCTTTTATATATATATATATATATATATATATATATATATATAGATATATATATAAATACTAATGAATATATATAGTTAATATAAAATTATATATATATATATATATATATAGTTTTACATATATATATGTAGGTATATATTCAGGTAAGATAATATAATAACTATCTATATATATATATATAATAATTATAAAAAATTTATAGATAAATACTAATGGATATATATATTTAACATTAAATTTTAAATATATATATATATATATATATATATATATAGGGTCAGGATCATGGGACACTATTTTGACACACCATTTGACATCCTTTTTCATTCATTGGCTTGCACAGTATTTTAACCAAATCCAACCGTATGGATGGAAAGAACATTGAAAAATAAGCAAGCATGTCAATTTTCATATAATTTAGAAACTTGTAGGATCTTCATCTTAACGGGTGAAATTTTATACGGTTGGAATTTCACCATTTAATATTTTTCGATGTTCTTTTCATCCATACGGTTGGATTTGGTTAAAATACTGTCCAAATCAATGAATGAAGAAGGATATCAAATGGTGTGTCAAAATAGTGTGTCCCATGATCCTAACCCATATATATAATATTTAATATGATGATTGCTTTTAGTTTATTTTTAATATTCCGATGATTAATTTTAGGATTAAAACCACTAATGGCCCCCAGGAGGTGTTTGTTTTGCCCGCTTAAATTGAAAATGTTAATTTTTTAACTAAATTACATAACTAGTAGTTTTAGCCCTGTTAGTAGTGGCCTTTTTGGGTTTGTTTGTCACCATTTAATCTAATATTTATTAATAATGATGATTAATTAGCACTGATTAATTAAAAAAAAAAAAAATCTAAAATGACCATTTTATTTTCAAACGTTTGTTGGATCAAAGCGTTAAAATAATGTAGTTTGGAGTCATAAGGTACACTTTTTCACGTAAGCGACTCAAAATGAATAATGATCCCCACTACAAGGGCTCGTAGAGGCTTTTATCATAAATTTTATTATTCTCAATTTCAAGTTTTCCGAGGATCAATTTAATGATTCTTTGGTCGGATATGTTAGGGGAATATATTTGAATTAGTATTGATTTAAGAGAATTACTTGGATTCCTTTGACAAAGTTTTTTTTATTGTTTTTTCACATGAGAGTAAGTAATTTTGTGTTTATTTAATTTTAAATCCCAATTGGCAAACGCCCCATCTTGATGTCAAGGATAAAAATATGATTTCGTTATAATTGAGATGGGGCTAAATGTTGCTTTGGTGCTTGCTGAAATCTCTTCGTCCTTTGGGGCTTGGGTGGGAACTTTCGCAGTGAATTTTTTACTGCATTTTGGTGCGTTCTAGCATACTTCGGGTTTGAATTTGGTATGCTATTGGATGGGTAATATCGTAGATTGTGTCCTCGGAGATGTGGGCAACCGGTTCAGTTTTTTTTTTTTGTTGTTTTTGTTTTTTTTTCATGAGCAATAAACACCCCCCGAAAGATCAGTCAAATAGGACGTGCACAAGGGCTCGATTCACCCTGGGTTTCACACAGTGTAGCTTATTTTATCGTCTGAAGGTTTCACACAATATGTATTTATTTTACCGTCCCATCTACTACGAGCTAACACGGAGAAGACTTGCGTACTTGTGTGGACTACTCCACTGGGTGATTCACGCCCTGCGCCCTCATTTTACTCTAGTGGGGATTTGACCCCAGAACTTTCATAGGCCAAATCTCTTATGCAAGGGACCTACGTCGCTAGACTAAGAGGTCTTTGGCCCGGCTCAACCTTTTCACCATTTGACTTTTTAAGTGGTTTTAATTTGAAAAATAAATTCAATCGGGTAGCAGCCGCTTTCGGCAAATTGGTGTTGTATTGCCTAATTCATGATGTCCTCAAATTAACTGATTCTATCTAGGAAGCAATTAGAGAAATATGTGTTATATATAGATAATCATCATCATATCAATCATTGGCCTAATGTACCATTGTCGTCTATAGGCTTAGGCTTTGCCAAAAGTGTGATGCAAACTTTAAATCTCGATTAGAAATAATCGATATGGGAACCCATGGAGTCTAATTATTTCATCAACATACAATTTCGCCAATTGTTCTTGAGTAAAGGTAACCTTGATAGATAGAAAGTGAGTATACTTTGTCAATTTGTCCATAATCACCCAAATAAAACCATTATGTGTATGGGGAAACTCTAACAAAATCCATTCAGATCTTCTCCCACTTCTACTCTGGAATCTCCAAAAGTTGCAATAATACTTTTAGGCTCCAACGCTTTGCTTTGATTTGTTTACAACTCAAACACCTTGCTACAAACTTTGCTATGTCCCTTTTCATTCATTGCCACTATTAATTCTCCTTTATGCCAAACGAATGCTCCAGCTCAATGAATTGGATGAGTTCAGGATGCAAGTGTATGGAAATGACAAGCTATACATGAAGACGGTAAAAAAGTGGCACGATCATAGAATTATCCATCGAGAGTGTGAACTTGGTCAGCAAATATTGCTATTCAATTCACACCTAAAACTTTTTACGGGTAAACTGAAATCTAGGTGGTCGGGCCCCTTCGAAATCTCTAAAGTTTACACTAACGGTGCCATAGAACTGGAGGATGAGCATAGGGGCACCACATTTTTGGTGAATGGGCAATGACTGAAACCATACCGGGGGGAACATTTCGAGAGAGACAAGGTTGTTGTGATGCTTGATGATGGGACTGAAGTCGAGCTAGGGACTATAAACCTAGCGCTGCTTGGGAGAGAACCCAAGTCCGATATGCTTTTGCTTCACTTTTTAGTTATGTTTTACATTTCTAGTGTAGTGTGCTAGTTTCGTATTTTTGTGAATAACTATTCATTCCCTCTTGTGTAGAGTATTGAGCAACTTTGGTGGAGCATCAAAGGAGCACAACACTCACGCCATCCATAGTGGATGTAGAGGTTTGGGCACAAATTAATGGTCAATTCGACACGATCTGGTAATGCTTTTTTGAGATTCAAATTTAAGACTTATAGTTGTGCGCTGCAGTGCCCACAGATTGAGGTAGATGTATGTGTAAAACCCGTCCCGAAATAAATAAGAAATTTTCCTAAAATTTATTAAATGAAAATTTAATGTGGTAAGCAAAGAAATTTTGGAAAATTATTAAGTACTAATTAATCTAGATTAATTAAGTGTTAATTAATCCAGATTAATTAATGAGGGAAAACAGACAAATATTCAAATCCCTGGAAAGGTGGATATGGTCGGTGTCTGAGATAGCCCCGTGATTCCACAGTATGCCCATGACGAAGGAATTTACTAAAAGTCGATATTCTCTGATCTGGTCTGACGAGAGATAGACCCCGTGATATTACAGTGCACCCGTGCTACTGGAATCATTGGCCCGAAATTTCACTGATCTGGGTCGAGGCACGAGGACAATGAATTATCACGGTAGACCCCGGCATGAAATAATTCAAAGACCGATGATATAACAATAATCATGTGAGGCAATAGAGCACATGTGATCATATAGTAAAGTGAATTAAATAATTCTTTTATTATATATAAGTTCAAACTTAGGGCAAAGAATCAAAATCGAATTTGATTCTCACCGAGCCTTCTGCTCTCCCACTCTTCTTCACCTATCTCGATCTCCCCTTACCCGCGCCCACCTCATCTCCGGCGAGCCACCGGCCAACTCCACCCGCGAACCCTGTACCACGCCAGACTCGCGGAGTTCCGCCCCTTCCCTTCGCATCAGCCAAGACGCATGCGTGGAGACGCAGTTGTCCCCATCGCCGATCCGACGCCACCATTCTGGGTGGAGCCCATAGCGCCCACGTCGCCTCATGCTTCAGCCAGTCTGGCCGCGCTCCTCCGCGCTTAGCCGCCTTACGCACTTCGCAAAATGGGCGTAGCACTCGTGGCGTAAGGCAGTGAATCGAGGCCGCCTAAGGCGACCGAGCGCCATCCCGGCGCCGCCACCTTGCCGTAATTCCCCCGGCCGCCAGCCACCTCTCCCTGGGCTTCCCTGGCCTACCAACTCCGTCAAGTAATTCTCACCAAAGTGCCGATCCTCTATCTCTTAGATCCAGCGGCCACCTCGCAGCCTTCAATTTAACAGACCGGGACAACCAAGAGATATGCCGCTAAATTAGACCTCTTCTCCGTAAGATTGAGCGCCAATGGCCCCTTTCTCCGGTGAGCAATTCTATACATCCAAAGTGGCCAAGGGAGATCAACTAGAGGCCAATTGGCCAAGAATTTTGCATAAGAGGATTGATTCATTTGCATGGGATTATAGGGCTGTGGAATGAAAGTAATTAAAGGGAAAATTAAAGGGGTTTAGCATGATTTATGATTTGATAAACTTCATGAAAGAATTAGGGATGAAATGTGAGTTGTATGTTTGTATAAGCTTTGATGCTTAGTGATGTATAAAGTATGAAATCCATGTGTAATGGATACTCTAGTGTGTTTGATTATATAATTTCGGGTCCCGATAAATAGGGGAGGTGCCGCCGAAATTTCTTTGAAAATACATGCTTAACTCTCCATGAACTTAATAGTGTTTAAGTGTTGAAAGAAAGTATATTAGAAGCCCTAATTCATGGTCAAGGATGGAGATGTGTACATCTCGTATTACGTATAAATTCATATCTTCGTATTAATTATCCATGTTGAAGACATAGAATTCATGATAAGTAAAGTGATGTCTAAGAGAGGGATCTTAAGCACATTGGAGAACTCTTGAGGGGTTCGATTTCATACATTGTGCTAGAAAAGATAAATATTTCATATTCTCTTGATTGGTTACGACCCTTGTTGAACGTTTAAGTTACTTAGAAAAGAATACGATTTTTGTATTCATATATATAGATATGGAGTATTATGAAACTTAAAGTTGCAATCCATGTACTAGATTCAGATTCGGACGCATGAGACGCGACGAGGATCAGGGATTTGCTTCTAGCCAGGTAGGCTCTCGCACGAGTTCTGTGAGTATTTCTAACTCATAGTATTCTATTGATTTCTGTTGTTGTTGTGCTAGACATGTTATGCTTGCTGCATTTGTTTGAGCCTGTATGTTCTGACATGATCTGCTTTGAGGGAGTACCCTTTGACATTCTTCTTGTGTTGTTGTGGGAGGGCCAGGGGGGTGGTACTCCATGGCATATGGCCTATGGGAGTGATACTTTATGGCATATGGCCAGTGGGAGTGATACTCTATGGCATATGGCCAGTGGAGTACCCTCTGGTATTCTACTTGCACCTGGGATGGTCAGGAGGGGTGGTACTCTATAGTAGTTGTCGATATTTTATTTGTGCATTGCTTGAGTTGTATACTCTAATCGGATCTGATTTGCTCTGACTGTAATACCTTGGTTAACTACATTTCTTGACTTTCTGTATTGGCTGTACGCCTTCCTTAAGTTGTACGCCTTCCTTATGTTGTACGATCCTACTGGGCCTTTCTTTGGCTTAGAAGGCTCTCGCATAGGGGTTGTGAGTATTCCTTCCTTCTACCTTGCTTATGATTTTTTGCTTTTATTTCCTTAAGATGTTTCCAATACATATTCTAGTTGAGTATCCTCATATGTGTTGGCTTTATATCTCGAGGAGATATATTTTTTTTCATGTTTTCATGTACGTATTGGCTTCCGATCTCGAGGAGATTACTGATTATTGTATATTCGAGATGGTGTTGCTTTGGATATATATGTATACCTGTTGTTAGGTATTCGTACTAGCAATCTCTTACGTATAGGCATGATACATCAGACGGAGACTCAGTCAGAGAGTGTATTTTCTTGCCATATATACATGATTGATATAAATAGCGCTTATCCTGGGCAGAGACCGTAGCGATATTTGGAGGATATGCAGTGATGATAATTTGGAGGTATTATAGTATCATATATGCCAGGAGATTGAGTACATCTGTGAATTTATTCACATTCCAGAGACTTGTTATTTGCGTGTGATTTTGTTTCACTTGCATATTTGTACTTGCTTTATTCTATTCTTTGGTTATGGCTTTCGCCACATTTAATGCTTTTCTAGCGATCCTATTGGGCCTTTTCTTTGGCTCATGCACTTGATTGATGTTTTCTCAAGTAACGACGAGGAGTAGGGTTGGACCTAGATGAGGACTTACCGAGTAGCTGACTCGGACTTGTTATATTTCTCTTGAGGTTTGCGTACCTCCTTTAATTTGTGTGTGTATGTGAGACTTGTATTCTCTTTGTTGTATGGACTACTAGTGGTGACTTGGATAGATCCTTGTATGGGTCTTGTAGATCCTAGTATTGTACTTGTATGGAGTTGTGTAAACTCCCTTCTTTTTTATAAAAATTTTGTTGTTTTATCCATCTCTGGATATTGATTATTATACAGGATATCTGAGGCCCTGCCCCTGGATGGGGACTCGTCCCTGTTTGGGTGCGGTCGGTCTATTCATGTGCCCGGGCCGGGTTCAGGCGATGATTTAAAGTGATATTGAGCGTGCACTGCTCAAGTCACCCTTGTGACAACATAAAACTTTTCTGAATTTTCATAAGTCATGCTACCAAGACGACCTGGCCGACCTTGTAAGCGGACGGAGACCCCTCCCCCGGAGATCATGCATGATTCTGATGAGGAGGGCTAGCAGGCGTCGGCCCCAAAGACTGGTGCACCTTCGGACCCAATGGCTGGGGGTTATCCTGGATATGCAGCAGGAGGATACCCCGCCACGCAAAGAGGGAGGATACCCTGCTATACGCCAGGTGGTATCCCCGACCCCGCACCGGAGGCTACCCCGGCCGCTCATCTGGAGGATATCCTGGACCTGCAGTTGGTGGATACCCTGGTCCGTCTTCTGGAGGATATCCTGGGCCTGCAGCTGGTGGATACCCTGGCCCATCTACTAGAGGATACCCCTGTCTCGCACCTGGATGATATCCTGGCCCCCCACCGGGAGGATATCTTGGCCCCGCACTAGGAGGCTTTTCTGATCCTGCACCATTGACTGGTTTGATGCGGGAGATGTTGTTTATGATGTGTGACCAGCGCGACCAGCGCCAGTAGTGGCATACCCCACCTCCATACCCACCTACAACAGCAGATCATAGCGTAGTGCCTTGGCCGAGTTCAGGAGGCACGGACTACCACCCTTCGAGGGGGGTACAGACTTCAAGCTCGGGCAAAGCCAGTGGATTGATGAGATATAGGCTACTTTCCGGGTTATGCAGAGACCGGACGGGGATATTGTGAGATTGGCTACTTACATGCGGAGGGGCCGAGCTAGAGGATGATACAAGGCCGAAGTACAGAACAATGGTGAAGAAGCTTTTCAGACATGGGGTCAGTTCAGGGTTGTCTTCTTCAACAAGTACTTTTCAGCAAGCAGGCAAGCACAGATGACTCAGCAATTCCTGAATCTGCAACAGGGGACTATGACGGTTGATGAGTATGAGGCCGAGTTTGAGCGACTATCCAGGTTTGCTCCTGTACTGGTAGCAAATCAGCTGTTCAAGGCCCGTCAGCTTGTTTGTGGCCTAAAGAGCGGTCTCAGGTGGTATGTGACATCTTCATTGAGACAACCCTTCCTTGAGTTAGTGGAGATAGCCAAGGATAATGAGATCGCTTGGCAGGAGACCCAAGAGCCCCACAGGCGAGAGCAGAGCAGTGGCAGAGCAAAGAACACTAGGAAGAGTGAGTCTTTCCGGGGCAGCTCTAGACGCTCCAAGAGCGAGCGCAGGTCACGGCCATATGGCAGATCATAGACATCCTCATCATCCGGGTCTAGAGGCAGGGGATTGTCAGGGAGTGGCTCCCGTCCACCTTATTGCGGCCGTTGTGGAGGCACACATGCTAGAGAGCAGTGTTGGCACACGACAGACATGTGCTTCTAATGTGGTAGTACTGAGCACTTCAAGGCGGATTGCCCTATCGACCAGACTGGATCACAAGGAGGAGACAGGGCTCAGATAGCACCAGGCAGATCCCCATAGTCATCCAGAGGGTCACGACACACTACCACACCAGGCCGAGGCCAGAGAGGAGGTTCCAGAGGCGGGAAGGGGAAATGGAAGGCGTCAGATCTACTTTCTCCTTCCAGCCGACCAGTTGCCCAAGGTCGGGTTTACAACCTGACCCAGGAGGATGCTCAGGCCTCCTATGACGTAGTAGCAGGTACTATCTCTATTTGCTCTTATTATGCTTGTACACTATTTGATCTCGGGGGCGACACATTCTTTCGTGTCCACTTCATTTGCCCGGAGGAACAATTTGTATGTAACTAAACTATCACAAGACCTGTGCGTCGATGCCCCGGTGGGAGCGATGAGGATCGTGAATAGGTTGGCGCTAGGATGCTTAGTCGAGATCGAGGGTCATGGACTCGTTGCCGACCTACACTTGTTGGAGATGCGCTACTACGATGTCATCCTCGGCATGGATTGGCTCCTCAGCCTACACAATGTTAGACTGCAGAAGGAAGAGAGTATACTTCCGAATTCGAGACTACGAAGAGTTCGTCTTCAAAGGCAGCAAGGGTTATGCACTAGCTCATGAGATATCTACACTTTGGGCCCGAAAGGCTGATTACTTGAGCGGCATTGGGTTTCTCAGCATCTATACTTGAGGCAAGGGATGCTCAAGATTATGCGGTATGGCACAAATTCCCGTAGTCGAGACTTTCAGATGTGTTCCAGGCGACTTTACTACGACCGACTCGGAAAGGGAAGTGGAATTTGGCATCGACCTGGCTCCAGGAATGGCATCCATATCCAGAGCCCCACACCGAATGGCCCGTGTCGAGCTGAAGGAATTGAAGCAACAACTTGAAGAACTTTTGGAGAAAGGTTTCATTCCGCCTAGCATGTCGCCTTGGGGAGTCCCGGTACTATTTGTTAAGAAGAAAGATGGAACAATGAGATTGTGTATCGACTACCGTGAACTTAACAAGGTGACAATAAAGAACAAGTATCCTTTACCGAGGATTGATGATCTGATGGACTAGTTATAGGGAGCACAGGTGTTCTACAAGATCGACTTGAGATCTGGGTACTATCAGGTACTGATCCGGGGCGAGGATGTCCCGAAGAGTGCCTTTCGTACGAGGTATGGGAACTATAAGTTTCTAGTGATGCCGTTTGGGCTTACCAATGCCGCGACAGTGTTTATGGCCTCGATGAACCGTATATTCTGACCTGAGGAGAACTACACCACACATGACCTGGAGTTGGCGACTATAGTCTTTGCCTTGAAGATTTGGCGCTACTTCCTCTACGGTGTGCCATGTGAAGTGTATACAAACCATAAAAGTCTGAAATACATATTCACACAAAAAGAGCTGAAAAAGAGGTAAAGACGCTAGCTAGAGGTTATCAAAGACTATGACCTCAGTATCTATTACCACCCGGGCAAGGCTAATGTGGTGGCTAATGCATTGAGCAGGAAGGTCAATTATGGAACGGTTGTAAATCTTACTGAGCAAGTACCTCTTCTAGAGGAGATGGGGAGACTGGAGGTGGAAGTGATCGAGCCGAGCTCGGAGGTGAGCATGGCTAGTTTGTGTATCCAACCGAATTTATTGGAGAGGATCAAGGCAGTCCAGCTACAGGATCCTGAATTATCGAAACACTGGAAGAAAATTCAGCTGGGCATACAAACTGAATTTTGTCTACATGAGGATGGTACCCTGAGACGAGAGAATCGTGTCTGTGTGCCCGACGTCCCTGAGCTAAAGAGGGACATTTTAGAGGAAGCCCACTACTCTAGCTACACAATCCACCCTGGGGGCACTAAGATGTACAGGGGACTGAAGACTACCTTATGGTAGGTCAACAGAAAGCGGGAGATAGCTGAATTTGTGGCCCATTGCCTTACCTGCTAGCAGGTAAAGGCAGAGCACCAGAAGCCGGCTGGACTGTTGCAGCCCCTACCTATACTTGAATGGAAGTGAGAACAGATCACGATGGACTTCGTGAGAGGCTTACCTCGATCTCAAAAGGGGAATGAAGCTGCATGGGTGATCGTTAACCGACTGACCAAGTCACCACATTTCTTGGCGTTGAGACCTAGCATGAGTCTGGCTCAATTGGCTAAGTTATACATGGACAAGATTGTCTGTCTACACGGCATACCGGTGACGATAACATCCGATCGAGACCCTAGATTTGTCTCAGCATTCTGGGAGAGTCTACATGCAGCTTTGGGTACCCGATTGATCTTTAACACTGCTTTTCATCCTTAGATGGATGGTTAATCTGAGAGAATAATCCAGATCTTGGAAGATTTGTTAAGAGCATGTGCCCTTGACTTCACCGATTCATGGGATGAACACTTGGCAATAGCAGAGTTCTCCTATAACAACAGTTACCAAGCGAGCATCTCGATGGCACCCTATGAGGCTCTGTATAGGCGACCATGCCGTTCTCCTATAGTTTGGAACGATGTGGGAGACTGTAAGTTTGAAGGACCCGATGAAGTACGTAAAGCGGAAGAACAAATAAAGATCATCAGGGAAAGACAGAGGATAGCTCAGAGCCGTCAAAAGAGCTATGCTGATAAACTCCGCTTTGCACTGGAGTTTCAGGTGGGTGATAAATTACTTCTAAAAGTATCACCCATGAAGGGTATATTGAGATTTGGAAACCGTTGGAAGCTTAGCCTGTGTTATGTTGGACCCTTCGAGATATTGGAGCGGGTTGGAGCAGTGGCATATCAGTTGGCTCTACCTCCAGACTTGGCTCAGGTTCACCCATCTCAGATCATAGAGTATGAACCGGTGGAACTCCAGTAGGATCTGTCTTATGAGGAGTGGCCAGTAGAAATACAGGACTACAAGGAGCTACAATTGAGGAATCGAACTATTTCTTTAGTCAAAGTAAGATGGAACAACCACAATGGTGGTAAAGCTACTTGGGAGCGCGAAGCTGACATGAAGGAGCACTACCCTGACTTGTTTAAGTGATCCCTGATGTGAGTTTAGGGGACTAAACTCTTGTAGGGGTTTGTAAAACCATACGAAATAAATAAGAAATTTTCCCAGAATTTATTAAATGAAAATTTAATATAGTAAGCGAAGAAATTTCAGAAAATTTTTAAGTATTAATTAATCCAAATTAATTAAGTGTTAATTAATCCAGATTAATTATTGAGAAAAACAGAAAAGTATTCGAATCCTGGGAAAGATGGATCTGGTCGGGGGCTGAGACAGCCCCGTGATGCCACAATATGCCCGTGACGAAGGAATTGACTAAAAGCCGATATTCTCGGATCTGGTCTGACGAGAGACCGACCCCGTGATATTACAGTGCGTCCGTGCCACTGGATCATTGACCCCGGATTTCGCGGATCTGGTAGGGAATGCGAGGAGAATGAATTATCACAAAGGACCGGTATGAAATAATTCAAGGACCCGTAATGCAACAGTAATCATGTGAGGTAATAGAGCACATGTGATTAAATAGTAAAGTGAATTAAATAATTATTTTAATATATATAAGTTAGGACTTAGGCGTAGAATGAAAACCGAATTTGATTCTCACCGAGCCTTCTCCTCTCCCTTTCATCTTCACCTCTCCCGATCTCCCCTTACCAGCACCCACCTCACCTCTGGCGAGCCACCGGCTAGCGTTGCCCCGCAACCCCGGCCCACTCCTGCACAAGCGGAGCTCTACCCTTACCCTTCGCGCACACGTGCGGGAGGTGGGTCATCCCTCCACCGGCAAAATCCGACGCCTCCACCGCGAGCCCTCGCCGGTTTCGTCCATGATGGCGCCCCGCCGCGCACTGGCCGCCCTTGTGACCGCCTTACACGGCTGGCGATGCAAGTGGCGACCACGCTTCAGCGGCCCGGCCGTATGCGCCACGCTGCTCGACCATTCCAGGCTGCGCCGCCTTCTTCCTACCCGACGACCAACACCAGAAACCGATTCCGGGTAGATCCTCAGATCTCTTAGATTCAGCGTCCACCTCGCAGCTCTGACGAATAGATCTGATAGTCCAAAGAGCTACGCCGCTGAATTCCACTCTTCTCCGGCGAAGATCGAGCGCCGACAGCTCCCTTTCTCGGGTGAGCAATTCTATACATTGGGTGGCCGAGAGAGATCAACTAGAGGCCAATTGGCCAAGAATTTTGCATAAGAGGATTGATTTATTTGCATGAGATTGTAGGGCTGTGGAATGAAAGTAATTAAAGGGAAAATTAAAGGGGGTTAGCATGATTTCTGATTTGATAATCTTCATGAAAGAATTAGGGATGAAATGTGATAGTTGTATGTTTGTATAAGCTTTGATGCTTAGTGATGTATAAAGTATGAAATCCATGTGTAATAGATACTCTAGTGTGTATGATTGTATAATTTCCGGGCCCGATAAATAGGGGAGGTCTGCCGAAATTTCATTGAAAATACATGCTTAACTCTCCATGAACTTAATAGTGTTTAAGTGTTGAAAGAAAGTATATTAGAAGCCCTAATTCATGCTAAGGATGGAGATATGTACATCTCGTATTACGTATAAATTCATATCTTCGTATTAATTATCCATGTTGAAGATATAGAATTCATGATAAGTAAAGTGATGCCTAAGAGAGGGATCTTAAGCATATTGGAGAACTCTTGAGGGGTTCGATTTCATACATTGTGCTAGAAAAGATAAATATTTCGTATTCTCTTGATTGGTCGTTTACAGACCCTTGTTGAACATATAAGTTACTTAGAAAAGAATATGATTTATGTATTCATATATATTGAAACTGAAAGTTGCAATCCATCTACTAGATCCCGATTCGGACGCGTGGGACATGACGATGATCAGAGATTTGCTTCTAGCCAGGTAGGCTCTCGCACGGGTTCTGTGAGTATTTCTAACTCATAGTATTCTATTGATTTCTGTTGTTGTTGTGCTAGACATATTATGCTTGCTGCATTTGTTTGAGCTTGTATGTTTGACATGATCTGATTTGAGGGAGTACCCTTTGACATTCTTCTTGTGTTGTTGTGGGATGGCCAGGGGGGTGGTACTCCATGGCATATGACCAGTGGGAGTGATCCTCTATGGCCTATGGCCAGTGGAGTACCCTCTGGTATTCTACTTGCACCTGGGATGGTCAGGGGGGTGGTACTTTATAGCAGTTGTCGATATTCTATTTGTGCATTTCTTGAGTTATATACTCTGATCGGATCTGATTTGCTTTGACTGTGATACCTTGGGTATCTACATTTCTTGACATTTTGTATTGGATTTACGCCTTCCTTATGTTGTGCGATCCTACTGGGCCTTTCTTTGGCTCAGTAGGCTCTCGCACAGGGGTTGTGAGTATTCCTTCCTCCTACCTTGCTTATGATTTTGTCCTTTTATTTCCTTGAGATGTTTCCAATATATATTCGAGTTGAGTATCCTCATATGTGTTGGCTTTATATCTCGAGGAGATAATTTTTTTTCATGTTTTTCATATCACATTATTTGAGTTGAGTCATTCCTTAAATACGTATTGGCTTCGATCTCGAGGAGATCCGCGATTATTGTATATTCAAGATGTTTTACGCCTTGGATATATATGTATACCTGTTGTTAGGTATTCGTACTAGCAATCTCGTGCGTATAGGCATGATACATTGGACGGAGACTCAGTTAGAGAGTGTATTTTCTGGCCATGTATACATGATTGATATAGTGCTATCCGGCGTAGATTGGAGACGATATCTGAAGGATATCATATGATACTGGAGGTATCATAGTATCATATATGCCAGGAGATTGAGTACATCTGTGAATTTATTCACATTCCAGAGACTTGTTATTTGCGTGTGATTTTATTTCACTTGCATATTTGTACTTGCTTTATTCTATTCTTTGGTTATGGCTTTCGCCACATTTAATGCTTTTCTAGCGATCCTATTGGGCCTTTTCTTTGGCTCATGCACTTGATTGATGTTTTCTCAAGTGAAGACGAGGAGTAGGGTCGGGCCTAGACGGAGACTTACCAAGTAGCTGACTCGAACTTGTTATATTTCTCTTGAGGTCTGCGTACCTCTTTTCATTTGTGTGTGTATGTGAGACTTGTATTCTCTTTGTTTATGGACTACTAGTGGTGACTTGGATAGATCCTTGTATGGGTCGTGTAGACCCTAGTATTGTACTTGTATGGAGTTGTGTAAACTCCCTTCTTCTTTCTTATATAAATTTCGTTGTTTTATTTATCTTTGGATATTGATTATTGTACAGGATCTCTGAGGCCTCATGCCTGGATGCGGAGTTGTCCCTGTTTGGGTACGGATGGTTTGTCTACGTGCGAGTTCGAGTCTTGAGGGCATGACAGGTTTGTCTCTGAAATTCTCAGTAGCAAGCGTCGCGATGTCCTATAAATATGTTACGACGATAGTTCTAGAACTAAGAACCAAAATTCTATGGGAATAAACTTCATGACGTTATCAAACCACATCGCGTCATTCTCACTAGTCCTGGAACACAAATGCTCTGATTGTATATGTCATAATGCTATTTCAAAATCTGTGTGGAAATCAGTAGAACATCACGATGTCCACATCTTGTGTCGCGACGTTATTTCTAATTTAGGTTAAAAGAGGGAGCCAGCTGCGACTTGTCCTACCTTCTCTTTTCTATTCCATGTGGCGCCACTAGTAATTGCTAAGTCGCCACTTCTCTCTTGCCACATTTCTTGAATCTTAGGCCTCTAATCACCTCGGTAAGCATCTCTACCTACGTTTCTATGGTTTTCACCGTTCTTATTTTAGTAAATGTGATGGCACATGGTATATTTGTATTATTTTTGTGTTCCCTATCTTTGGGATGTGATTGAGGCCTATCGAAGGCTTTTTGATCCCAATTTTACTAGGGGAAACTCTGCTTAATTTTTGTGTAATTTCTTTACTTAGAAAATAATCCGGCTAAGGTTCGCTTTTATGGGGACTTTTTAAATAATTCGGCTAGTGTTCACTTTGTGTGTGTGTGTGTTGTGGTGGTTGGGGGGGTGGGTAAGTAATGCAGTTGCTCTACTTCTCGCCTATTTCTGTATCACCTTAGTTACACCTAAGTTACTCTTCCCTCTATTGATTATCCAAATGTTGTTCTCGCAGATCATACCACCAAAGCCTGACACGAAGAGGGTACGTGGTCACCTCACATGGGATGAGCAGTTCCTATGAGACCGGCCACCCCCATCAGCGGACACTTCCTCCTCTACCACATCCAAGACAAGGAGCACTCCTTTTCCTGCTGACTCACAACGCATCACGGCTCTCGAGGCTGTGGTGCACATGCTCCGCCGTGATCAACTCACGACCCTCTAAAAAATTCAAGTGCTTTGTCAGCAACTTTACCTGGCGATGTTGCTCATCTACTTCCTAAGTGCACGGATGGCCGTTGATGTGGACCCTCCCCCACCACCTCCTCCTGCAGCCCCTGGTTTGGACCTTCGGGCCCTTGATGTCCCCCACCGTCCATATGGAAGTGCCTTTCCACTCTTCTATCTCTTCCCTCCCTTTGTTTTGTGGAATCATCAGGGGCAATGATATTGTGTTTGAGTTCATTATAGTTAAACTCTTTTCTTATGCATTATATACATTATCAGTTTCAATTATTGTTGAGCAAATCATGAGCATGTGGAAAGATTATATATATAATTTTTGCATTATATATATATATATATATATAGCTTGACTTGTATAAGGTCGGCCGGATTACTGTTCATTTAAGGTCGCCTCATTTTGAGGCTTGGAGAATTTTTTTTTTTAAATCCAACCATATAGATGGAAAGAACATCGAAAAATAAGCTAGCATGACAATTTTCATACAATTTGGGAACTTGTAGGGTCTTCAACTTAACGGGTGAAAATTTATAGAAATCTTATCGGTTCAAAATTTCACACTTTAAGATGAAGACCCTACAAGTTCCCAAATTGTATGAAAATTGACATGCCAGCTTATTTTTCGATGTTCTTTCCATCCATACGGTTGGATTTCCTTAAAACACTGTGCAAGTGGGCTAAAATGGGGTGACCGCACTTGCACAATGTTATGGCCGACCGCACTGTAACACGACTGTATATATATATATATATATATATATATATATATATATATATATATATATATATATATATATATTATTTTTGCATGCACAATACACATTTACACACCCTGTGTAGAATTAAAGTGGTTAGTCTCCAAATTTATAAGGCATATGACACTAGCAATACAAGAGAGCTGAACTTGTCAAACTATAGGACGATCACACTTGTATATACACTTGTGCCACTAGAATCTTTTTTAGAATTTCACGAATGACCTTAGTTTTGTCTAGGTTGTATAGAAACATATATACACTAGGGAATAGGAATAGGGTATAAACCTCATGGTAGTAGAGTAGCACTTGACACACATGGAGGTACATAGAAACCAGGGGTACAAGTGAGCTTTAATTAAAATATATGTGTGTAAATATATAGTTTAACAAATGTGCTCCTAGTTGAATAAAGAGAGCACCATAAGAGAGAGCAATAGCCTGCCTCGGGAGTAGGGTTTTCTCTCCTAGTAGAGAGTAGCGAAAAACTCGACTGTGTAGATTTATGCTTCTAATCCTATTCCCTCTTGTATGTACTTATTTGTGTGATCTACACTTTGACTAAGGGCATTACAATGATAGAGTTCTAAGGCACAACGTGGGTTATTTATTATTGGTTGGTACTTGTGTTTGACATTTCTAGCTGATCATTTATGGTGTCATAATGCATCTCTTATCATTAGCAATGAATACTCGACCCAAAAATAAATTGAACATTTGAGCTATTTTCTTTGTTATTTTTCTTCTTAATTGCTTGAGGACAAGCAATAGTTCAAGTTTGGGGTATGTTAGCTCCCATAAGAGAGCTAATTGAGTAGGCATATACTTCATGTTTAGGACCAAATTATGGAGATTAGAGCAAGTATTGTATGCTTTTGGTCTTGAAATATGTTAATTGGCCACCTTAGTTGCTACACTTGATTCATTCGTATTTTCTATATGTTTTGTATCCATAGAGGCTAAATCAAGTGAAATTTATATGTATTAGGTGACACCACGCATAGATCAAAGGGTTAGTGAAGAACGTGAGTGTAGATCACCTGGAGAGAAACTAAGGCAAAACGTCGCGGCGTCACACATGGATGTCACGACGTAAAAGATTAGAAGATTTAGCAAAATACCAGGAGATTCTAGACGTTGCGATATTGTTAAGGCATATCACGACGTAAAAAATCAAGATAACTTCTAGATTTCTTAAACCTTTTAAAACATCGCGACGCACAGAAGGATGTCATGACATAAATTATCAGATGAGGAAGTAGGAATTCCCAGGATTTCTCGAACGTCGCAACGTCCTTCAGGAGCGTCGCGACGTAAATTATAGGACAAAATCCCAAAATTCTCATGCTTTTATGAACATTGCGAATTTCTTTCGGACGTCATGACGTTATTACTGGGGTTATAAAAGGAAGCAAAATCTTAGGGTTTAGGCACCTTAACCACCTTGACAAGTGCCTGGCGAGCAGAGGTGACGGTTCGGGGGTGTTCTTCATCGTTTGAAGCTGGGTTCAGCTCAACACAAGAGGGGGAAACTTATGCTTATCATTTTTTAGTGTTAATTCCTCTTTTGTAACTAGAAAATTGATGTTTATTTTCTAATTTACATCCTCTTGCATCCTTTGATTGTAATGTTAGCTTAAACATCTATCCGAAGGTTGTATGGACCTATTGACTTGAAATCTATATTATCCTATGTTTTTCTTGATTAAGTTGCTTATGGATGTGCCTATGACTGATACTATCTTTAATATGTGCCAGGAGATGACGACAAATCTTGGCTTCGGATGTATAGGAATATGTGTGCGGGAGTCATATTAGCATCGTAGGGTGAAAGCCTGACATGACAACCCGAAATATTATGGCATAGGGATATGCTCATATGATCCATGGTTAGGGCTTAGTATAGGGGTTAGTAACATCTCACTCGACCCATAGGGATATGTGGAAGAGATAGTAGGTGTATTCTCTAGTGAAAGAAAATTATCATCGGTACTTCGACATTTGAAGTCCCCTACAGGCCAATGAATAGCCCTTGTTTATAGCAACACTATCATTGTAAAACATAAGAGAAAATATCTATACAAGTCAATAGAGTCATACAACCCTAGAAGCTTATCATCTAGAGAAGAACTTTAGCAACCTTTGTTATTTTACTTTGTATTCTTAGGATTTAGCTAATCTCCATCTATTTGATTAACTGACTTTTGAGCAAATTAGTAAGCTAGTGATCACTTAGACCTAGATAACCATTCCCTGTTGATTCAACATGGTACTTATCAGAATTTTTATTACCTACGACCACGTACAGTTGTGTGCGGAGGCTGTGCTTGCACTCGTAGCTTGGTTGTTAAAATTTAGCACTCTCCCTAATATTGTGAGACATTTGGTTTTGTATAATCCATATTCTTAATGCTTTCTTGATCTAGAGATCTTTAGATTGTTTTGGATCTCTAGTTGAACTTGGCAAAGGGAAGCTAGGATAAGCCAAGGATTATACAATGGGTGTTCAATTGCATGTTATATCATGAAGTAATTAGCTTGTGGGGGTAGGAATACACTCATGAGTGATCCATAGTCATAATTAGGGCTTGTCTTTCGACATTCATGAACTATTTAATTCTCATAGACATATAGAGAATTCTGATTAATGGACATGTTTTTAAGTGGTCCAAAAGGCATTTAAGAATAGATTAGACCCCTAGAATAGAAATTTGATTCATTCATTTATTCAAGTAAGAGAGAGGGATATTTATTTTTATATTGTCAAGAGAAGTCAAAACCCTAGATATATTATTATTCATGAACACAACCTCCCATGATTTTATTTTTTCTAATTATGTAATTTATTTTCTTAGATTTTCTAGTATCTCTATCCAAGGATTGATAGGTTGGATAATAGTAGATTGATATAATTCGATGCACATCAAAGTTTTGCAACAACATGTACAACAATCTCTCTAATGCGTTGGCTCTAACGCTCTCTGTTCTCTAACCCGCCTTTCCTCTTTCTTCCCCCCACTTGCATGGTGAGTGGGGGAGGAGTTGCGAATAACAAAAGACCCAACACACCATTGAAACCGGGAAAGTCATGGGCTCGAGTGGTTTCTGGTGATTTGATGGAGAAAGTCTTCAGTAATGAGACGATTAACCTGAAGGAGAATCACGAGCGACTGAAGGCCCTTTGATACCCGAGGTTCAAGCCAGATGGTGATTTCCAAATATAAATTCATGAGAGGATGCAAACCGTTCTGTATGGCAAGTTCCTAGGAAAAGCTCTGTCCCTGGATCAAGTTTGAATAACACTCACTAACCTCTGGAGGGATTATGACAAGTTCTCCTTATCAGATATACCCAATGGGTTCTATTACATCCGATGCCAGACCCTAGAGACGACAGAGAAGTTGATGTGGGAGAAGGGCTAGGGATTGTCAATGGTATGGTTTTACAGCTCATTCCGTGGAGGGAGAAGTTTCAACCCGCTTTTGAGAAGCTTGAAACTGCTACTTTTTGCATCCAACTCCACCACCTGCCAATAGAGTTTTGGGAAGTGGAGATACTGGAAAATTGCAGCTCACTGTTTAGCTATGTGTCCTAAAGATTAATAACCATACAATAAATATGGATCTCCCATCACTATATATCGGGACTACCAGATTTACCCGGCATGTGTGTTGAAATGGATCTCTCCAAGCCCCTAAAATGGGGGATCTGAGTGGGTGAAAGGGAAGATGAAACCCTGGTTGCGGTCCTTTATGAAAAGTTGCCGTAGTTTTGCTTTCGGTGTAGACTAATCGGGTATATCATTAACTCTTGTACAACTACTCCTTGCAGCCCACCTACAGGCGAGGCAGACGGTCTTTCCTTGGCCATTAGCCAGAAGGATGATCTCTAGCTCATACAAGTAGACGAGGCGAGGCAAGGAATGGTTAGCAAGGATACCTAGCAAGGAGATCCTCTGTCCCCCTTTCTTTTCCTCTTAGTGTCTTAAAATCTCACTGTCCTTCTTAACCATACCATGAGGTTGAAGTTGGTCCCGGGGTTTGATACTAGTCTAAGTACCAATTTCAACTACCTTATGTTTGCTGATGATCTAATCGTTATTATAAAAGCCTCTAGAGGTGTGAGATCCACGAATTTTAGGGTTAGTTTACTTAGAATTTCCTTTGGAAAATAAATGTGTTTATATTAGTCTTTAATTAGTTCACTTCCTGGTTTAGTTGGCAAATAAAAGTCTTTATGGATCGGATGTAATCAAATTTTTATTTGAATAAAGGTTTTCTTTGTTGATCTCTTTAATTAATTTGAGAAGCTTATTGTGATTGGAAATTTTATGGTTGCTTATGGAAAGAGAGAGTAAAATGAAAAATACCCTAATTAGGGTTAATTGGGATCATTAAGGACCTAATAGTAACTTTCGAAAAGATTAAGGACTGAAGGATAATATGTCTCTCTCTGGACCAGGGACCTAATTGTAAAATTAGAAGAGTCGGGACCTAACGAGAATTTCATATCTCTCTCTCAGCCGAGGGACTTGCATGAAAACTAAATAAAAAGAATGGTCCTACTTGCAAGATTACGTGAGAACCATGCAGAGAGAGTATTCAGAAGGAATGGACGGCCAGGATTAAATAATCTAGAGATCGTGAATGAGTTCGAGGCATGGGTTTTAATCCTGACCATCCATCTATTAAATGGTGGAAGATGATTCGGAACGTCCATCTCAGATCTAGTTTAAGTTCGAGGCAATTGGAGACAATCCAACCCTCCATTTAAAAACGATCCTGGCCGTGGATCTAAAGAAGAGTCATATTCGAGACATAATAATTAATAGAAGGCCATCGGATCATCTGCGCCAGATCTGGGCCACCCATCTGCGAGAACCGATCGCGAGGCAGTAGTGGCGGTCTTCTCCAACGCGTCGCCGCCGCGTATGCCGCTGCGTGACATTATCCGATCCTGCAAACGTTCAAAAAGAAAGTTAAACAAGAGGATAAACCATATCTGATCGGAAGTGGGTCGTCTAGAAGCTCTTCGAGAAGCTCTATAAATAGAGAGAGCCCTCTGCAAATCTGAACGACCTCATCGGAGAGCAGCGCTACCGCCATCTGTTTCATGAGAGATAGAGAGACAGAGAAAAGAGGAGACGTCAAAGCCTCGATTACGGGAGCAGGGATCATCCCCGGAGAAGCGCAAGAAGGGAGAAGGAGTTCTGTCACATAAAGGGCCAGACGTACAATAACCTTCGGTGAGTATCTTTTCTCCGACCGTTCTGGTTATCAGCTATGAATGCATATAGTATAGTTAGGGCGTTGGGAAAGAGATAGGGTCCAGTGATCTTGGTGGTGGCGTTACGTGGCGGGACCAAAATGTGAGGGAAGAGGGGACAAAGCCGGCCGATGGGAAACGCTTCGGTGGGAAAGAGAGAGAGAGACGACAACCCTCTATTCTGGGAAATCCTTACGGCATGCAAGTCACCTCCGGCCAACAAGGATCTTGGGGAAGAGGCGACTCCGGCCATCCATGAACCGACGGTGACCGCTGTCTCTCTTCTTCTTTTCTCCGATGAGACGGCCTGAACGGAGAGGATGAACAGTGAACGGTTTAATGAATTTATAAGTCTAGTTTAGTTTAGGTTAAGTGATTTGATTTAATCAAGTATTGATTTTAAATCAGATAATGGGCTGAGTCCAATCAATTGGGTTTGGGTTTTGATTCATTAAGTTGGGTTTGAGTCGATTTGAGGTAATTGGGCTGGGGCTAGTCAAGTCCAATTCTATTAACATGATTAAGTCAAGTTGGGCATAAGTTAATTAATTAAAAGGGGTTGGGCTCGACCAGGTAATAAATTGGGTTCAATAAGTTAGGTTGAGTTTTTAAAATCAATTGAGTTAGTTGATTAATGTTTGAATCAAGTCTAGATTTGTGAATTAATTGGATTCAATTTGTGAACTTGGGTCAAAGCAATTAGGATTTGGACCTTAGCTTTTTAAGATGATTGGGTTCGACCAAGTTGGATTGAGTCAGATCTAATGGACCAGGTTTAAATGACTAACTAAACCCACAAAACAAAAATATACAAAAACAGGGTAGAGAAGGAGGATTGAACCAGGAACCTCCCACTTGGGTTTGGTGGGCCTTAGCCACTACACTAGTTAATTCTTTTGGATTGAACAAAGAAAGTTTATTAATATAGAAGCAGAAGCTTAGGAAATAAAAGGAAAACGACATAGAGTACACGTGAAGGCCCATAAGTCAGACTTGGGCCAAATCAAGGCACCATGCATGTTTTACTAAAAATTTTAAGACGCTGGGTGTTTAGTAAAATAAGACTTTCTTTGCTGTGATCTTGGCGTAGAGACGTATCAGAAATAGGAAGCCGGAGAGGATTCCAAATATCGTAAACAGAGGTAAGTTAATCCTACCTAGTTTCTTACCCAGTTTTGGGTTTTTCTTGGCTTTGAATCTTTGTTCATGTTTCTTGTTTGAAAGTGGTTGATATCGTTATTATTGATTTTTTTTTTATCGGTCTTGAAGGCACTATGTGTTTTGTGTTGTTGCTTGATTGCATACACGTATTCGTTCTTTCCTATTTTGTTGAACCCCTATGCTAGTGTATGCTTGTTAATATGCTTGAGGTTTGCTGATGATACCATTCCCGTTGATCGACACGTGGCCGTGGAAACGCATGAGCTTGTGCTCCGTCCGGGTTGGTGTTTCAGTACATCTTGTGTTAAAGATTCTCCAATGAGTGCAAATAAGTTGCGGGCGTTCAGGAAGAGTTCACTCTGAACGTCTTGTAGTCCTACCAGGGGAAGGAAACCCTGGATGTCCACCCGTCATTAAGGATGATACGCTGACTGTGTACATGCACGTTGGAGCGCTACCAGACTCAAGGGTCTGGATGTGATTAAGATGAGCACTAGGAGATGACGTGAATGAGTTCATGACTATCGCTTATTGTAGTGACCCTTGTTTCTGTTCTTGTGCTATGATATGTATATGTTTGAATCACTTTTTGTTTGATTATTCCCTTTTGGCCTCTTTGTATTTCCCCTGCGGGGGTGCTTACTGAGCTTTCCTTTCAAAAGCTCATTCCACTGGATTTCTTCTTTTTCTCAGGTTGGGGAATTAGCTGGAGTGATTTCAAGAACTGCGCAAGAGGTTGGAACTAGTTTACCAAGGTTCGAGGACCTCATATGATCTTGTGAAAGAAAATTTGTAGAACCTTTGTATGACCTAGTCTTGTATAGGGTGAGTGAACCCTCTATTAAGGATTCCACTATAAATACACTGAATATTTATTATATTTGAATTTATTTTATTGCATGTTTCATGATATATTAGGCCTTGAATCCTAGTGGAGCTCTCCTCCACTTGGGTACGGTCGGTCTGTGTACGTGCCCGAGGTTGTGGAAACCGGGTCTGGGCGTGACAAGAGGTATTGCCAGGAATTATAGACTGTGTCTAGACATCTACAAAGGGCTTACTAGGCAGAATGCTAACTTGAACAAATCTACTATCCATCTCCCTAGTTGGTGTAATAGGAGAATTAGGGATACCATTGGTGCCATCTTTGGGATGAAACTTGGTTCCTTCCCCTTCAAATATTTAGGTGTTCAGATTTCCCCTAAAAGGCTACCTGTCCACCAATGGCAAAGCTTAGTAGAGAGAACTAAACATAGTTTAAATTCTTGGAACCCCTCCTCCATTTCTTTGGATGGTACAACTATTTTGGTCAATAGCTTCTTGATGTCCATCCCTGTTTATTCTTTGTCCTGTTACTTATTCCCTAATACAATTCTTGACTTGATTTCTAAATTATCTAGGAATTTCCTTTTGGTGAAAGACACTGCTGGTGTCAACTTCCACTCCATCAATGGGAACACTACTACACTTTCCAAGTTTGAGGGGGGATTGAGAATTAGGAATTTGAGGCAAGCTAAGGTACCTCTTATGGCCAAAAATATTTTTGTTGTTTTTAATTATGAAGATAAGCACTGGGTCCTGATTCTCGAACTCAAGTATGATGAGTTTAATCCTTGGTCCAAACCTAATTTGGATAAAGTGTCTTGGTTTTACAAAAATGCTCTATAAAGTTGCCACTACCATTAGATCAAACTTGCGTATTAATGTCACACCCCGTCCCGGATTCCAAGCCCCGAGCACGTGCACAGACCGGCCATACCCGAGTAGAGTCAAGCTCAGCTCACATACAAGACCTAAAAGTAAATCAGCAGATAATAAACAATAATAAAAAAAACATACCCAAGTCCAAAAGAACATAGAGTCATAAGGGTCCATAGGCCCTATACAAAGTCAAGTCCCTACACGGGTCCTAAACATCTCACATACAAAAGGAAACTCAAAGGAGACTCTCAGACCTCAGGGGCTCCTAAACAGTCTCCTTTGCACCAGCCCCTAAACCTCGGGATCTGTAAAGAAGAAAGATAGAACAAGTGTGTGAGCTTTCGAATGGAAAGCTCAGTAAGTACCCTTGTGGGTCACAAAGACATAGTATAACAAAATATAAAGTCAAGGGACCTCATCCCCAAGAAAGTACAACTCTAGGAACCTACCACAAATAAAGACAATGGTACGACCCCTATCAACAGAAGCCCTCAAGCTCTGTGTTGAGTTTCAAAGATAATTCAAGGATCACTCCCGGTCAGCATATCCATCTATGCGCTGTAAACACGACCCTCCTGTCGTAAGTCGGTAGTACCACCTCTCGTACGTGTCTACACTGCCAGCGTATTATTCCCACTAACAGAGCAACGCCCCTCTAGCACGGCAAGAAGAAATGCCAGGGTGTCCCATCCCTGAACACTTCCCTAATGGAGCCCCCACACTCCACTGAGTCCAGGCAGCAGATCCACACCAAAACAGGGATACCAATATCCCGAAACATACATGCTCAAATAGGAATGAATCACAAATTAAGACAACATGTATGATATCAATAAAGCATCTATCAATATGATAAAAGCGAGTCCAAGGAAAACTCCGAAGAGTGGGTAGGAGGCAAGTGTACTTACAGAAACTGGAAACCTGCCTAGTCTCCTACTGCAGTGTCTCTAAGTCTCCACAAGTGTATCTGATAATAGTCTATTAGAGCCAAAATTCTAATAAAACCCTATGCTTCTAAATACTCATGCATAAGTCTCGCTTTTGATGGGCCTAGGCCCACTAAACAGGTCCTTAAGACCATCTACTTGGTTACCGACCCATTTCACTCATTTTCCAGCCCTTAGTTAACCTTCAACATATACTTGGTCAACTTTAGTCAACACTGGTCAACTGGTCAACCTTACTCTTTTTTATCGTAGGTTGAAACTTATTTGATTACCTTTAGCCATGTTAACTAAATTGGACCCACTATCGAAGCCCAATAAGTCGTCTATCCTTATCTGACAAATTCTACAAAATTTAGAAAAAATCTGGGCTTTATCACGTGGCTAGCCATGTCCTAGTGGTTAGGGGGTTATAGTGTTGGTTGAGAGGTTGTGGGTTCAAATCCCTCCTCTCCCAAACCTTTACTTTTTTTTTTGTTTTCTTTTATTTCTTATTTTTATAACCTGGTTCTTAGCCCAACCTGACTGGACCCAATCCCTTGGACCACGACCTTAGACCATTAAATCAATTTGATTAAATTAAAATCTAAATTTCTCCATTGAATCATTGTGACCAACCAATTTGGGACTAGACCCAAATTTATAAAGGAGTTAACCTAAATCAACTTACCCCTTAATTAACTAAATTAAATAATCAACCTAGGTTATTAAATTATTAATTTGATTAATCAATCCCTAAGTTACTAATTTAATTAAACTAATTAAATTAATAACTTTTAAATATTATTTTTTATTTCTCTCTTCCTTTCTCCAGGCCGTGCCTCGCCGGAGGAAGTTCGCCAGAAAAGCAAACTTCGCCGGCACGCCTGAAACCGGCCGGCCTCCACCTGCGCTGGCCTCGTCTCGGCCCAGGGGACTTGCTATGCGGCTCATCCTTCTCCCCGAAGGGCTACCGGTCGCTAGATGGCTCGCCGGAGTTGCTCTCTCTTCGGCCGTCACCTTCTCCTCCTTCAGCGAGCTCGAAACCTCTCTGGAATGCATGTAGCTACTCTTGAAAACTACTGCAGGGAAAGGAGAAGCTTACCTGTAGTCCGTCGACGTTCAAGAGCACACCGAGAGCTTCACGACGAGCGGTGGAGGCTCACTGGATTCTCCGGTGAACTTAGTGACCTTGGTGACGAACAGTAGTGAAGCTTTCTCTCCTCTGGACTTCTTCTTCTCCCTGGAAGTCGGTCGAACGCTGGCTCGGCCTACCCGATGAGGTAGTGCTCCCTCTTCCCTCTGATCGCCAGCGCCGCTATTCGCTCTCCTCTCTTCCTTCTCTGTTCTGGCACGAGAACGGTGGTGCTCCTTTTATAAGGCTCGCAGATGAATCGATAATGGCGTTCACTGTCAGTTCCTCCGGCAACGGTTTCAGGTCGCGGAGGGGGTGACAGCCGCCACCTCGTGATTAGATCTCGCTGATAAACGGCAGGGATTGCGAGGTATGATCCAGCGGTCGATATTAAATCCCATTGCCTCGGATCTAACAACGCCAAGATCAACAGCCGTGATCATCAGAAAATCAACGGCCCGATTGTTCCTATCCGCCTCGTATCCAATACCCCTCCAGATGAACGCTCCGTGGCGTGACACGTGGCTTCACGGATGGCCAAATAACGCATCGCGATCTGTTCTCTATCAGATGGACGCATCTGGATGCACCACGTGGCTTCACCAATGCCGTTATAATGCTCCGCGATCAGCTCTTTAAGAGATCTTGTGATCTCAGCCGTCCATTACTTTCTATTAGAGTTTTTTTTCTCTTGACAACTATCCAGAAGTCGTTGAGTTTATTTAATTAACCTTTTTGTCCATCTACTGTGAGAGAGACTAAATTTCCTCTTGGTCCCTCAACCTTTTAAAATTATCGAAAAGCCCTTGCAGACACCATTATCATTAATTTATATTTTAAATTAATTTTCCCCTCTTTTTAAATCTTTAATCTATGAACTTAATTAAGTTAGGGGCTAATTTAATTATGCCTTATTCTTTAATATAAAATACTTATTCCAAAGAAGGAAAATTCTTGGATTTTAAAATCCTCCCCCCCTGACAAAAATTTCGTCCCCGAAATTACCAAACTTAAGGGGTCTTACCCAGCTCTAAATAAGTCGGGGTAGCGCTTCATCATTTCTTGTTCTCGTTCCCAGGTTGCTTCTTTGTCTGAGTGGTGGTTCCATCTCACTTTGACAAAAGGAATGGCCTGATTCCTCAACTATTTAGTTTCACAACCTAAGATCTCCACTGGGTATTCTTCATAAGTCATGTCTTCTTGGACTTCTACAGGAACATTAGGAATCACTAGTGATGGGTCTCGAATACACTTCTTCAACATGGAGATGTGGAAGACCTCGTGAACCTGAGCAAGGTCCTGAGGTAAAGTCGACCTGTAAGCCACCACTTCTATGCGCTCCAAAATTTCAAAGGGTCCAACATAACGTGGAGCAAGCTTCCCACGTCTTCCAAACCTCACAACCCCTTTCATAGGTGACACCTTAAGGAAAACAAGGTCCCCCACCTGAAACTCCTGGTCAGACCTCTTACGATCTGCATAACTCTTCTGTCTACTCTGAGCAGCCTTAAGTCTTTCCCTGATTATCCTGACATGCTCCTCTGCGCGCACGATAAAGTCCGGGTACGCTCAAGCGTCTTCTCAGCTACCAGCTTCCTCTCACCCACATCTCCCCAACAAATAGGTGTCCGTCACTTCCTCCTATAGAGTGCCAAATACTGAGCAATCTGGATGCTTGCCTGGTAATTGTTATTATAGGCAAACTCTACCAAACTCAGACGCTCATCCCAAGACCCCGTAAAGTCCAACGCGCATGCTCTCAACATGTCCTCCAACACCTAGATGGTCATTTCAGACTGACCATCAGTCTGTGGGTGGAAAGCTGTGTTGAATGCCAAACCTGTACCCAGAGTTGTGTGCAGACTCTCCTAAAACCTCGAGACAAACCTGGTGTCTCGATCAGAAGTGATCGACACTGGTACACCATGTAGTCTGACAATTTGATCAATATACAGCTGGGCCAACTTCTCTAAGGATGCATCCGCCCTCAAAGGTATGAAATTTGCTGACTTAGTCAAGCAGTCCACTATATCCCAAATTGACTCATTACCCCTCTGAGTATGGGGCAACCCCGTTACGAAGTCCATATTGAAGTGTTCCCACTTCCACTCTAGTATGGGTAAGGGTTACAAAGTTCCTGCTCGCCTCTGATGCTCAGCTTTTACCAACTGACAGGTGATGCATTGAGCTACAAACTCTGCGACCTCTCGCTTCATACCCTTCCACCAGAAGTGATCTTTCAATCCCCTGTACATCTTGGTACCACCAGGATGATTGGTATAACTTGAATAATGAGCCTCCTCAAGAATCTCCCTCCTTAGCTTGGGGATATTGGGAACACAAATTCGATCATCAAATCTAAGGGTACCATCCTCATGTACCCTAAACCGGGTCAGCTCTCCCCGGCCAATCTGACCTCTAATCTCTTCCAGTACAGGATTTGGCCTCTGTAATTCCCTAATCCTCTCCAACATTGAGGGTCGGATATGTAGGCTGGCCAAAATGGCATCCATCTCTGGTAAAACAACCTCTAACTTGAGCCTCCTCATGTCCTCTAGCAACAACCTCTGAGCGGTCAGCAATGCGACAACTCCATAGCCTGACTTCCTACTCAAAGCATCAGCCACCACATTAGCCTTGCTCGGGTGGTAATGGATACTCAAGTCATAGTCCTTAATAAGCTCTAACCATCGCCGCTGTCTCATGTTCAACTCCCTCTGAGTAAAAATGTACTTAAGGCTCTTATGATCGGTGTAAATTTCACAAGGTACACCGTAGAGGAAATGTCGCTAGATTTTTAGAGCAAACACGATCGCTGCCAACTCAAGATCGTGTGTAGGGTAGTTCTCCTCAAAAGGCTTCAGCTAACGGGAAGCATAAGCGATAACTCGCCCGTCCTGCATCAATACACACCCCAAGACAGTCTTACACACATCACTATAGGCTGTATATCCACATCCACTTTGAGGCAAAGCCAGGACTGGTGCAGATATCAATCTTTGTTTCAATTCCAGGAAGCACTTCTTACACGATTCTGTCCAAACAAATTTGGTACCCTTCCTGGTCAATTTGGTCAATGGTGCTGCTATGAACGAGAAACCCTCAACGAATCTCCGATAATAGCCTGCTAATCCCAAGAAGCTCTGTATCTCCCAAACTGTGGTCGGTCTCTTCCAATCAGCGACTGCTTCAATTTTCTTGGGATCCACTAAAACTCCAGCTTCGCTGATTACGTGCCCCAAGAAAGCAACTCTATCCAACCAGAACTCACACTTGGAGAACTTGGCATAAAGTTGGTGCTGCCTCAAAGTTTCTAGCACAATCCTCAAGTGTTCCTCATGTGCCTGAATATATCATTGATGAAAACCACCACGAACCGGTCCAAGTACTGTCGAAACACTCGGTTCATCATATCCATAAATACTGTCGGGGCATTGGTAAGCCCAAATGGCATTACTATAAACTCATAAAGCCCATATCTAGTACGGAAGGCACTCTTCGGGATGTCAGCTTCTTTGATCCAAACTTGATGGTACCCAGATCTTAAATCGATCTTAGAGAACACATGAGCCCCCTGTAATTGATCCAACAGATTGTCAATCCCAGGTAACAGGTACTCGTTCTTCACTGTCACCTTGTTCAACTCTCTATAGTCTATACACAGCCTCATAGATCCATCTTTCTTCTTGAGGAACAGAACAGGTGCTCCCTAAGGTGACATGCTGAGTCTTATAAAACCCTTCTCCAATAACTCCTCTAGTTGTGTCTTCAACTCCTTTAGCTCTGCATGCGCCATCCTATAAGGAGTCTTAGACACAGGTGCTGTACCCAGAACCAAATCAATCGAAAACTCCAATTCTCTTTCTGGGGGTAGTCCCGGTAAGTCTTCTGGAAATACATCCGGATACTCCTTCACTACTGGGACATCTGAGACCACGGCCTCACTATCCTGTTTCGTCTCAGAGATAGAGGCTAAATAACCAAGGCATCCTCCACTAAGTAACCTCCGAGCCTGGGGAGCTGAAATCTCCTGCACTAAGGAACACGTCTGACTACCATGGAAGGTGAACTCTTCATCTCTCGGCACCCTGAACACTACCCTCTTCCTACGACAGTCCACCTTTGCATATACTAAAGAGAGCCAGTCCATCCCGAGGATCACATCGTAATCCTTCAGGTCCATCACATGCAGATCAACGGGTAACTCCCGCCCCTCCATCACTACTGGGCATGCCGGTATAATCTTACTCACCAACTTGGTAGTTCCTACCGAGGTGTCTACACTCAGCTCATAAGGTAAATCTACAACAGGCAGGGTGTGTCTTCGTGCAAATCGGGTAGATACGAAAGAGTGCGTAGCACCCGGATCAAATAAAGTGCAGGCATAAAAGGAATTAACTAAAATGGTACTTGCGACAACTTTAGTAGATGCCTGGGCCTCCTTAGTCGTCAGATGGTAAACTCGTCCGTGCATCACAGGCCTCTATTGCTGCTGAGGCTGGCTAGGAGTGGAAGATTGCCCTACTGTCGCCTTTCCCTTCTTATCACCCCCCTGTAGCCTTGGTGGTGGTACAACTGACTGTTTAGATGCCTGCTGTGATCCTTGAGTTCGTCCAACCACACTCTGTCCCGTCTGACGCTGTAATCAAGACTCAAGCAGACAAAACATCCTCCGGTAAGCCTCGGGCACTATGACTTCTTGTGCGGCCCCTTGCACTCAAAACATCTAATGGTCTGAGCCACGCTAACAGACGACCCTTTGCCTCCAGACGCAGGTCCGGTAGACCTGGCGGCTTGCCATATAATTGATATTTGCGATCCGCCCTCGTCTTCACGAACTCTTTCCGTGATTGGGCACCGTTGTTTGACCCTTTATCCTTCTTCTCCTTCTGAGATGATCCTTGGGCGTTACTGTGGCAAGAGGCCTCTATATACTTGGCCCGAGCTACCATCTCTGTATAGGTCTTGCACATGTGACTAGTCACAATCTTCTTCAATAGTGGCTGCGGTACCTCTACTCGGTGAGGTCGCCCTCGCCTACCTCTACCTCGTCCTCCATGCCCTCCTCGTCCTTGATTCATGATCTAACTGTCAAATAATAGCAGGATGATTTCATACACATCAACACAAGTTGTAATAAACCAACTTTTATTCCAACTAAAAGCAAACATCAGAAGAGAAAACACAAACATAAGTAGTTCATACAATACTCAGGGTTTGCAAGACTACAATGTATTCAGAACATAACAAACTAAACTCAATCTAAGTCCCAATCTAGAGACAGTGGGGTATAGATGTAAAGTGGTATGCGCTCAGAGGGCAGATATTCCCCCGCCTCTTGTGGTTCTCTACTAGGTCCTTGGGTGCCACCTGGGCAGTAAAAGGCGAGATGCTCGTTGCTGCCACAACTACGACACCAAAGAGGAAGGTGCCTGCACTCAGGCATCCGGTGCCCATATCTGTCGCAACGTCGACACCTCACACGTTAGTGGTCGAGCCCCCGGCCCTAACTCCCAGCTGCACACCAAGACTCCTACGATAGTCCTGTGCTCAGCCTACACGACTCAGGACCCTCGTGCTCAAATTCACTTGCCTCTGAACGATAGGGACTCTCTGACTCTCGGCCATCTGCCTCTGGACAAGGATCTCCACTGTGGACTGAAGTCTATCAATCCTCCGATTGGTAGCTTCCACAGCCCTCCTCATTTCAACAAAAATCTCCTCAGGAACCGGGGAGTCAGCACGAGGTAGTGGGGTGTTCTCTCGAGCCGACTCCACCTCCTCGGATGAAGCCTCCTGAAAGTATCTAGGTCCATGGGGTTCACTTCCAGACATCCTTGCCACCTGCATTTAGAACAAGACATTAATCTAACGCACTACTAACTCTACTGCCCCTAAACCCACACTTAGTCTATCCAACTGACTAAGGGGAACTAGAGTGTTTGTTATTTGCTCTAATCTAGACCAACCCTTCTCTGATACCACTTTAATCTGTCATGCCCCGTCCCGGATTCTAGGCCCCGATCACGTGCACAGACCGATCGTACCCGAGTAGAGTCAAGCTCAGCTCGAATACAAGTCATAAAAGTAAATCAACATATAATAAACAATAATAAAAAAAAAAACATACCCAAGTCCAAAAGAACATAGAGTCATAAGGGTCCATAGGCCCTATACAAAGTCAGGTCCCTACACGGGTCCTAAACATCTCACATACAAAAGGAAACTCAAAGGAGACTCTCAGACCTCAGTGGCTCCTAAACAGTCTCCTCTGCACCAGCTCCTAAACCTCGGGATCTGTAAAAAAGAAAGATAGAACAAGTATGTGAGCTTTCGAATGGAAAGCTCAGTAAGTACCCCTGTGGGTCACAAAGACATAGTATAACAAAATATAAAGTCAAGGGACCTCATTCCCAAGAAAGTGCAACTCTAGAAGCCTACCTCTAATAAAGACAATGGTACTACCCCTATCAACAAAAGCCCTCAAGCTCTGTGTTGAGTTTCAAAGATAACTCAAGGATCACTCCCGGTCAGCGTATCCAGCTATGTGCTGTAAACACGACCCTCTGGTCATTCGACCCTCCGGTCGTAAGTCGGTAGTACTACCTCTCGTACGTGTTTACACGGCCAGCGTATCATTCCCACTGACGGGTAGGAAAACCAGAGCAACGCCCCTCTAGCACTGCAAGCAAAAATGCCACAGTGTCCCATCCCTAAACACTTCACTAACGGAGCCCCCACGCTCCACTGAGTCCGGGCAGCAGACTCACAACAAAACAGGGATACCAATATTCCGAAACATACATGCTCAAATAGGAATAAATCACAAATTAAGACAACATGTATGATATCAATAAAGCATCTGTCAATATGATAAAAGCGAGTCCAAGGAAAACTCCGAAGAGTGGGTACGAGGCAAGTGTACTTACAGAAACTGGAAACCTTCCTAGTCTCCTCCTGTAGCTAGTGTCTCTAAGTCTCCACAAGTGTATCTGATACTAGAGTCTCTATTAGAGCCAAAATTCTAATAAAACCCTATGCTTCTTAATGCTCATGCATAACTCTCGCTTTCGATGGGCCTAGGCCCACTAAACAGGTCCTTAAGACCATCTACTTGGTTACTGACCCATTTCACTCATTTTCCAGCCCTTTGTTGACCTTCAAACTACACTTGGTCAACTTTAGTCAACATTGGTCAACTGGTCAACCTTACTCTTGCTTATCGTAGGTTGAAACTTGTTTGATTACCTTTAGCCATGATAACTAAATTGGGCCCACTATCGAAGCCCAATAAGTCGTCTATCCTTATCTGACAAATTCTACAAAATTTAGAAAAAACCTGGGCTTTATCACGTGGTTAGCTATGTCCTAGTGGTTAGGGGGTTATAGTGTTGGTTAAGAGGTTGTGGGTTCAAATCCCTCCTCTCCCAACCTTTTACCATTTTTTTTGTTTTCTTTTATTTCTTTTTTTTTATAACCTGGTTCAACTAATTTGGTTCCTTAGCCCAACCTGACTGGACCCAATCCCTTGGACCCCAACCTTAGACCATTAAATCAATTTGATTAAATTAAAATCTAAATCTCTCAATTGAATCAAGGTGACCAACCAATTTGGGACTAGACCCAAATTTATAAAGGGGTTAACCTAAATCAACTTACCCCTTAATTAACTAAATTAATTAATCAACCTAGGTTACTAAATTATTAATTTGATTAATCAATCCCTAAGTTACTAATTTAATTAAACTAATTAAATTAATAACTTTTAAATATTATTTTTTATTTCTCTCTTCCTTTCTCCAGGCCGTGCCTCGCCGGAGGAAGTTCGCCAGAAAAACAAACTTCGCAAGACGCTTTGAAACCCGGCCGTAGGCCTCCACCTGCGCTGGCCTCGTCTCGGCCCAGGGGACTTGCTATGCGGCTCATCTTTCTCCCTGAAGGGCTACCGGTCGCTAGATGGCTCGCCGGAGTTGCTCTCTCTTCGGCCGTCACCTTCTCCTCCTCCGGCAAGCTCGAAACCTCACTGGAATGCATGTAGCTACTCTGGAAAACTACTGTAGGGAAAGGAGAAGCTTACCTGCAGTCCGTCGATGTTTGAGAGCACACCGAGAGCTTCACGACGAGCGGTGGTGGCTCACTGGATTCTCCGGTGAACCTGGTGGCCCTGGTGATGAACAGTAGTGACGCTTTCTCCCCTCTGGACTTCTTCTTTTCTTTGCAAGTCGCTCAGTCGAACGCAAACTCGACAGCTACCAGCAGGCAGTGCTCCCTCCTCCCTCTGATCGCCAACGCCGGTATTCGCTCTCCTCTCTTCCTTCTCTGTTCTGGCATGAGAACAGTGGTGCTCCTTTTATAGGCCTCGCAGATGAATCGACAATGGCGTTCACGGACAGTTCCGCGGGCAACGGTTGGCCTTCGTGTGCGTAACGGTCGGAGGAGATGGTGAGGCGCGCGATGGCCGTTTCAGGTCGCAGAGGGGGTGACAGCCGCCGCCTCGTGATTAGATCTCCCGGATGAACGACAGGGATTGCGAGGTATGATCCAGCGGTCGATATTAAATCCCATTGCCTCAGATCTAACAACGCTAAGATCAACAGACGTGATCATTAGAAAATCAACGGCCCGATTGTTCCTATCCGCCTCGTATCCAGTACCCCTCTAGATGAACGCTCCGTGGCGTGAAACGTGGTGTCACGGATGGCCAAATAACGCATCGCGATCCGCTCTCCATCAGATGGACGCATCTGGACGCGCCACGTGGCTTCACACTGCCGTTATAATGCTCCACGGTCAACTCTCTCACAGATCGTGTGATCTCAGTCGTCCATTACTTTCTATTAGAGTTTTTTTCTCTGAACAACTATCCAGAAGTCCTTGAGTTTATTTAATTTACTTTCTAGTCCATCTACTGTGAGAGAGACTAAATTTCCTCTTGGTCCCTCAACCTTTTAAAATTACCGAAAAGTCCTTGCAGACCCCATTATCATTAATTTATATTTTAAATTAATTTTCCAATCTTTTTAAATCTTTAATCCATGAACTTAATTAAGTTAGGGACTAATTTAATTATCCCTTATTCTTTAATATAAAATACTTATTCCAAAGAAGGAAAATTCTTGGATTTTATAATTAATATTTACAATCTTGCTGCCACAAGTTTTCTCTATGATCCTTGGATTTTTGATACTCTTGTATCTTTAAAACATACATACATAAACATGGATTTATTTGTGGAGAACTTAAGTATTTCTGAATTTTTAGTTGGAAACTCATTGAATTACTCTGAGCACTTGAATTGCTTTGGTAGCTTTTTTGATTGGAAAAGTATGAGTAAAATGATTTTTGACTCTAACTATTCTAACCAATGGATATGGTTATCTAGAGCCTCTTTTGGAAAAATTCCAAGCATTGTGTATAATCACCTTAACCAAGATCACCATGTGATTTTGATCATTGGCAGGGTTGGCATAAGTTATGGAGATTGCCAATAGCTCCAAGGGTTTAAGACCTTTTGTTTTGAAACTATTCTATTGCAGAATTCCAACATTTGAATTCCTTTAGAGACTGAACGTAGGCCCTAGATGTCGTGCCCTTCTTGTGGACTGGAAAAATGAGACTTTGAAGCATCTCATGTATAAATGCACTGTCTCTAAGCAATGCTGGAGACTTGTTTCTAATTACATTGGAATTACAATGAACTTGAAAGGTTGGTGGAGGGACAGTGGCTCATGGCTCAATAGGGAGCTGGGAGAAATAGGCTTATGGCCTTGTTTGGATCGGCTTTTTCCCCCCTAGAAGCGTTTCTTGAGTAAGTTAAGCTCTTTTGGGACAAAATAATATGTTTTGATGAGCTTTTTCAGAAAAGCAGAAGTTGTAAGCTGAAAAAATGCTTTTTTCAGAAGCTAGTGATATGTAACTTCTGAAAAAAGCTGTTTTAGAAAGTGCCAATTACCAAAACACCCCTCTCAAAACTTTTCAAAGCTATTTTTGAAATAGTCAATTACTAAAACACCCTTTATTATTATTATAATAATTTATTTCTATTTATTATTATTTTTATTATAAAACTATTTCTGGATTAATCTATCCGAACATAAAAATAACAAAAGTGCTTAACTTACTCTGAGAAGCACTTTTTTCAGTAGTCCTTCTTTTAAACATAAAAAAAGCACTTTTTTTCAAAAGCCAATCCAAACAAGCTAACGCTGGGCGGGGTAGCGATTAACACGCGGGCTAGTCGGATCCAAAGGGGGATCGCAAGGAAGACACCAAAGAGAAAGATAAACAGAGAGAAATCTCTGAAAATCCAAAAGTGAAATTATTATTCAGAATTCAATAATAAAAAACTAACCCACAAGCCGTGTTAAATAGCCTCAAAAGATTAACCTAGAAACCCAATCATCTTATCTAAATTTGCTAAAATTGACACATTATTATTTAAAACTAAAATTATCAAAATTTAAAACACTAAACAAATCATATAACTTCTAAAAATCCAAGATCAAATTGGATTTAAATCCTATCCTAATTTGGCATATGAAATATTACCAAAAATAGAAAAAAACCGAAAAACCTAATTTGGTGGATAAAATATTTCTAAAAATATGAAAAAATAACTAAAATTCCCTCAAATATGACGCCCCATGTCATGCGCACCGCAAAGAGCTTTCCGAATTGGGGTCGAACTTGCGACTCTGATATTAGTAGCCAAAGTTATGGCCAAAATACTGACTTACACAAAAAACCAACCCAATCTTGGAATTGACTCAAGAACTTTCCGTCTTTACTTTGACCCGCCAACTCGGCAACATTTGACTCGAGCCTCCTACATCACAAACCCTAAGTCTTCCAAGCCCTGGTGGTTTCCTATGTTTAGAGTAGTTGGGAAGCTAGATATTAGCTAGAGTAGTTGGGAAGCTAGATATTAGCTTGTTTTCAGCAGTAAAAGATCACAACGACACCAAATCTTCCAACAAGCTATTACAGTAACTCAAGCTCATCTATGGAGGATACAAGGACAATTTTCTTAGTGTTGTAGCTGCATATTTAATAATTAATGTCCATTTTTCCCTATAATTTCATAAATATAAATACAAATTAACATCAATAAATACATTGACATTCATTAATGTTCTTAAGCAAAACATTTATGAACCCAAATCAATTTACATAAATATATGGTAACAATAAAATTGATAACATTCTTACAGAGATATCATATGTATATACAATATACTCAAGCAACATATTCCTAAAAAAAATGTTAATAAAGCTCCACTGAAACCTAAAACTGATAGCAATCCCAGCCAAATGATTTGGGGTTACTTCAAAACCTGTAACAAAAAAATAAAAGAAAAAAAACTATATATCAGCTAACTTGGCTCAAGAGCAAATCAACAAATGTAGATCATTAACATAAAATTCAACTTAATTCTAACTTGCAGTATACTGAATAAGTATCAGAAACGTACTAATTGAAAGCAAGATATTCAAATTAAAATTTTCTAGTCATCCACATCAATTTAATGAAGAACTCAAATACATAGTAAGGCAGTGTTGAAATTATGAACCAACATCAATTTAATCCTATAAAAATTAATGCTCATTTCATTTGGATGGAAAAACAAATAATTTTCTTCTTCTTACTCAGAATTACTAGACTTAACATGTATCAAATAAAAAACCAAAAAACAAAAAGTAAAATCAAAGAATTCATCCTATTTCATAAAGAACTTGGAAACAAATACCTGTGGACACGGGAGATTTTAGAGATGTTTGAATTTATCAAAACCGTTCTTCATGTCTATTTTTTTTGGTTGGAATATTGAAATGAACTTCTTAGCATCTCTAAAACCTTCTCTAATCTCTAACACCTCATGAGAATCTCCAGCTTTTGCAATATAGAGCACTTTGACAAACATCACACCAACTAGACAACAAGAACCGACGGATGCTAACTGAGGTCTATTGTGCAGGTATTTTCTCACGAGAGAGAGAAATCCATCTTCTGTGGCGGAAAATGCTTTTATCAAACAATCGGCTGACCTGCCACCTTGTTTTGGTCCAAATTCTGCACATCAAATGCTCCAATGTTAAGTATTAGAATTTTCAACCATAAACATCAACAAAGCTGTGACACAAACTAAAAAAAGACCTTTTGGTGATATCTAGGGCCAAAGAAAATACAACAAATATATAAGATTGGAATTGCTATAGTGAGTTTTACTTTCCAATAGATGTTGCTAAGCATCCAATTAGAACTCCGAAGATCAATGCCAATAAATTGCATTTCTCTTAAAATAAGTTTGTATATATGTATGCTACAGACCAATACATACTTTGCAAGTTTATCTATCCACAATCTTCTCAAAACTACCCTCATTTGCAAAATCCACTACTTGATTGTATATAGCTTCTAATCAGCAATGATTATCTATATAAGAACCGTAATTCTGAAGGTCATCAGTTTGTAGCAAATTCAACCAGTACTGTGGTTCATGTAATGCAACAAATAATTCAATAAATATGGAGAAAGTTAAGTACTAACAAATAGATATTTATGATTGGGTCTAACAATATTTATTTTTTAGTGTTGCAACAAATGAGATTAAAGAACAAAAAAGTTAGTCACCTTTGTGGTTAAATTACATGACATTTAAACAAATCTTTATATGAACCTAAAAAACACTGCAAAAGCGATGAGAGAAACAACCGTTGAGAAACAAAACAATAAACAAAAAGGAGACACCATTAACTTTCAAATACTCACAAAAACCCTAAGCGAAAGGACAAATCATACCCAAAATGACATAAACTAGCCAAACAAGGAAGAAGGAAGAAGCATTACTTCTTACTGCTGAGCCATCAATAGTCACACATAAACTATATTAATTTACAAACAAAAGACCAGAATCCTATCAATCAACATTCATTTAGATAATGTTTTCAGCTTCAATGACCTTAAACTAGGTAACTTTGTAAAAAATTTCTAAAACAATATAAAAAGAGATTCATATCTATACCTCACACAAGATCATGTCCTTTTCCACAGACCACCCTCTTTTCTTACACTCCATATTCAAATATGTGTACCACCTGTGTTTCAAGACCGCATTTTCAAAGACAACATACTAAAACCAATCCAATAAATGGACTTGTTTAATAAAAAAAAACAATAAAAACTTAAGCAACCTTCTTCTGAACTTTTGGCTGGTCTTGTCCTTGAATTTTGCTGTAATACTTGTTCAACTAACACAAAAGAACACACAATCATCAGCATCCCAATCTATTCATACTAAAAATAACCACAAATTCAAAGACTTTACAAGCTAAACCCTTTCATTCAATCTATCAACTTGCCTATAGTAAATAGACAAATTACAAAATGGTTTCTAAATATAAGATCATTTTAATTAAGAGAATTTGAAGCTGACAAATGTGTAATATTTGGTATGGGGCAACTAATATTAATAATCAAAAGCTGGAAAGAAGACAGAATATAGGTAAATATTTATCAAAATAACATAAAGGTATTATACTCAATCTGTTTATAACCTTCAATATTAGAACACCAAGATCATCATTTGTACTCTCAATGATGTGGCAATCATCACAACGTAACTTAAGATGCGAAATCTGCAATAAGAAAATTTGTTGCATTTGATTCCAGCAACAACTGCATGAGTCTACTAATTCTAGAATTGACAACAAAGAATCTTATATATGACTCAGTTGCTCCATAGAGCATATTTAAGTTGTATCTCACTTGCATGCCCCATAGAACTCAACTAGGATATACTAACAGTATTATGAACGTCTTCTTCATTGCTATCATACATGCTCAGAACCCTATAAATGCAGTCATATAAGTAGAGGCTTTATATTATCATATTCTATAAACACACAGATCTAGAAGTCTCATAATGCATGTGAGTATTGCTTACACCAATTTGAGGATGGAAGTAAAACTAATAAACATAATTCTAAACAAATTGCAATATCAACCCTAATATAACAAATCACTATGATATGACAAAGAGAACTAGCCCTGATATTCATTCTCAATTAGAAAACCTTAGGAACAACTAGACTGATAGATTGGTTATTTATAGAGTATACGCTAAAAACTACCGATTTCTTCTAGTTATTTCTTTTTATACAGAGTCTATGCTATAGATATAAGATGAAGATTAAATGAAGGAAAAGTAAAAATCCTTAATTAGAATATATGAAACTAAATATAGTGTCAACTCCAGCTTGATGGGACTTACTGGCAATTTAATTAGCATATCATACTACAGTTCGAAAAAGAGAAATACATAGCCCTGATATTCATCATCAATTTGGACTCTAGGGAGTAATTGGAAGTTAGTAAGGAATATTATTGCATGAAAACTTTCATTAATTGGCTATCCCCAAAATACATGTTAAAAATTATAAATTTCTTCTATTAATTCACTCACCAGCTCATTATAGATAGAGTTTATGGTATGGATTCATAGCAGTGCTTAAGAAGAAGATAAAATGAAGTAAACTAACAACCAACGAGTGAAAGGAAAGACAAAACCAATTGAATATGCAAGCAAGCTCTTACGTTAATGCATACCTGAATTGGGACATCAATCTCAGTGATAGTATCTAGAGGGTTGAAAGTTAAAACCGCTGGCGAGGCCACTGATCCAAGCCTCCTCCCGCCGAGATGGAGCTCTGCATTGATGTACGACACTCCCGTTAGGATGGAGCCTCCTTCCTCGGTACTTGATTGACGGGACAACTCTAGTGTAATTGAGAGAGAATAAATCCCGATTTTGAATCTTCATCTTGAGACCGACGGAGATGTTGAGGGAGGGAGAAGATGGGCTTGGGGGAGACGTGGATGCTGTGGAGACGGGGACAAGCGAAGGAGATTTTGGGGTCGGAAAGATGGGGCGTTGGGTGTTACTTAACTATAACAGTAGTCTACACATAGTAATCTTTTATTAATTTTCTATACACTTCTTCATAAATAAACATTGTCTACAAAACTATGTATTTAGAAATTATAAGAGACTGGTCCCTCCTTTCAGCTTCATAGTTTTATGCTAAAACTGAGTAAATGATAAATTAAAAACAATGGCCAAGAGGGGAAGTAGGACTTCTCTCACCTGCTCACAAATAAGTCACTCGGATGGGAAAATATGACTTTTTGCAAACAAATAGTTAAATTCATCATAAAAACAAATATATTCATATTATCATAAAGAAACAGTTCTACTTCAAGAAATAACATTAGCAATAGCACCAATTGCAAAAGTTTTTTCCAAAGCATAAGCTCCAAAGATAAACTCCCAACTTTGTTTGACCTTGCTATTTTTCTTATTCTTGCTCTTGCTTTCCACTTTTGGAGTGTTGGTGTTCTTTCCAGCATTCTTTTGCTGATAAGGTGGTGGAGGTTGATATAACCCGGCCTCAATGAGAGCCACATCATGAGCCAACCTATCATAGTGATCAAAAACATCTTTTGGGGTAATCCCAGGAGGCTGGTCTAGACCCTAAAACATCATCAACCAACATATAAGGTGGTGTAGATTTCATCAATGCTTTAAGGAAGGACCCTAAAAGATGTTTCTGATCACTATAATAGGTTAGTTCATAATGTGGCTCTCATTGAGGCTGGGTTGTATCAACCTCCTTCATCTTATCAAAAGAAGAATGTTGGAAAGAGCACCACTACTCCAAAATTGGAAAGCAAGAGCAACAAGAAGAAGAGCAAGGACACCAAAAGTTGAGAGTGTATCTTTTGAGTTTATGCCTTTGAAAAAAAAACTTTTGTTGTTGCAAATGTTGTTTCTTGAGAGTAGAACTGTTTATGATACTCTGAATGTGTTTGTTTTATGATGAATTCAACTATTTGTTTGAAAAAAAGTCTTTTTTCCTCATCAAAGTAGCTTACTTTTGAGGAGGTGGGATAAGTCCTACTTCTTGGCTTGGTCATTTTCTTAATTTATCATTCACTTAGTTCTAGCATAAAACTAAGGAAGTAAGATGAGTGATCTATCTCTTATAATTTGGAACTACAGACTTATGTCACATCCAGGAAAGCGGATGCTTTTAATGGAAATGGCATTTCACCCTCCCTCCTACTTCCTTCTCTGCAAAAAAACATTTTTTCAAAGTTTTAATTTAACAAAAAAAAGAAAAAAAATCCCGAGGCATGTTTATCAGTAAGGCTATGAATATTTATGAAAAAATGATAGAAATGAAAAGTGAGGTTGAGACTTAGAAACCTATCTATGCAAAAATGTATAAAAGATTACAATTTCTTGTCACTTCAAAAGGATTTGAACCTATTATAGAATTAAAATGGGGGTCAAGTAGTAAATGCAATCAAACCACTTTTTGCACTTTTTTCCCTTGAACAAACACCCTTATTGATTGGATCACTTTTGATCCTTGCTTAATTAGAACTTGCATATAAGAACATGAAACAATTAAATCGACACATAATATAGGAGTTCTAACCTAATGAAGAGAATAAAAAATTGGTGCGAGAGGAACAAATAGAGTAAACAATATAGTAAAAATAAACTATGAGTAGATGGGGAAAACCAAAAAAAGAAAAAAAAAGCCTTATAGAGGAGCATGCTTATAAAATTAAAGATAGTAAACTGTAGATTGGGCAAAACAACATATATGTGTGAAAAATTACTATATATGCTCAAACCATAAAGATTAGGTTGGACTTGTACAATTTTGTTATGATGAAAAGATAATACATAGATACTGTTCGATCTACTCAATTGCTTTTAAAGAAAATAGAAGAATTCATAGATCGGGCAAGATTCATTAAGAAATCGAGGTTTGTATACCTTCAAACGGTGTTTGATCTCAAAGATCTAAAGAAAAATGTTGTTCGTTCCTCAAAGAGCCCCACGACTATGTAATCCTTCAGATCTAGGGCACATGGGAGCTAGTCCGAGAGGAAATCCAAAGATGGTAACAAGAAAGGAGGAGAATAGAGAAGATGAGTATGCATTTCAAGCGGATGAAGGTTGATGGGGAAAGTGTAATGAGGGTTGGGGATTATGGGGGATCGTTTAGGAGGCGGTGGGTGATACTGTCGAGGTTTCTTAAGGAGTCTGAAGTAATAAAAAGTCGGTCAGAAACAGAGAAAATGAGGTAGACATAATTAGCTAGATGTCTAAAGAAATGTACTATAATGTAGATGAGTTTTCCAACACTCGAATATCTAAAGCACACCATTTGTCAATTATGCAAATTGTCGCCACCTTAAAAAGATGCATGCTCTTACCATGTAGTATAAATTTTAAAAGGGCAATCATACCTCTCAAAAAATATTTGGAAGATTTTCAATATTATATAATTTTTTTTCAACCGTGTCATTTGCTTTGTTTGTTATTTTGACTATCAGTTTATCTTTTTGATAGCGTTTAGTTTATTTACGACCAACATTAAAAATGTGAAATTTATATCTTTATTGTTTAGAGATGTTGACTACATTTTCTGCTATAAGCACTTTGATGGGAAAGTTATCTCTATCCAAGATTCATGAGAAGTTGGATGTCTTAATCAAGGAAAGTAGGTTACTCTTGGTTGGAAGGTCGATGATAACAATTAAGAAGTCATCAACAATAACAATGTGGTGAACTGAAATGGGACAACATGTTTCGAAATACATTGATAAGTTTATGGATTGCTTTGCAAGCAAGAATAGTTCCTACTACGGAGATAATGACCAATTGCTACATAGATCACTATGTCATAGTTTAGGCATATCAAGTGGAATAACAACAACCATCTTGCTTCTACCTAACATAAATAACTTTCTAACCAAGAACTAGAGATATGACTACATGTTACAAGGAGAATATATCATGACCAGCAGTGCTAGAAGAGAATTAAGTCTCAAGGCTAACACATTCCGGTGCTATATTGTAGTAGATGCTATTAGACCAATAACAACTACACATCTTGTAATGTTCTAGTAGCTGACTAAAGTTGGGTAATCTTGTACGTTTTAGGTTGAAGTCCATTCACTTGTTGTTCGCAAAGTTATATGAAAAATATCATATATGTTGATGCCAAAAACTGGTCCACGTCACGTTTCGGTCACTGTTACCTTGTGATCTGGTCTCAGCTCTCGACCAACGGTTAGAATTTATAGTTGATGTGGACGCTTACTTACGCCTCTGAGCGAGAGTGCGAAGAGCATCATAAAAACTCCATTTCGAATTACTGGAATTACTCATCAACGAGCCTGTAAAAAGGAGAGGACGGTGATCGGAATTGGGCCTTTCCGCCCGGATTCAGCTCCGATGCTTAAGTCAGAAAACTTGAATAGAGAATCTTAGTTTTAGGCAGTTTTTTGTGTGATGAGTTTTTTTCGGATTCCCTTTTCTTCTATTAGCCCTCTTCTTTTATAGTACCTTAGAGGCGGTTCAGGAAAGGCGGTGAAGTAAGGCGGTGAGTTAGGTAAAATATCTCTTAAGGCGGTAGGAAAGCGGTGGGAAGGCGGTAGGAAGGTGGTAGGAAAATATCTGCCCACTGTAGCAAGTGGATAAGGCCCACTCACTGTAGAGGCGTTAGATGTTTCTCTATCTCTTTCTTTCTACCCTACGCCCCTACGCCCTTCATGAGAGGGTTGTTACAATTCCGACGGACTTGTCAATCACGCTATTTGCCGAGCGGAATTTGTGCAAAGATGGTGATACTGCCATATAGCCAAATGAACAAGTGGTCCTTTAGCTTAACGTATTAATGCCTCTTTCACCAAATATATCCGTAACACTAGTCCCTCCCCTAGTGTACTTGTTGAAAAATCTAAGTGAGGGTGAGCTAAGCATACGTTTCGCTTGGTTCGAGAACAAGTATCATTCTTAGTTGGCATGTCTATGTAGGCTGCGTAGGCTCAGATCTGATACGCTTGCACCTAAAGGTCACATGGTTTAATAGGCGACCGGCGTTCTTGTGTTATCTTCTCATTTATTGCTCGAGGTAGATTTTGATTCGAATTCTGCCTATAGTGTGATGGGTTCTCCTATTTAAGGGCTTGTATGGATAGGGTGTTTTGACTAGAAAACTTTTGCACCCTTGTATTTTTGTATCATGGCCTTTCAGTAGCTTGTCTTTTTACAAGTTTTTCACTTTTCTCGATTCTGCTCGCCGTTATGAATTCCAGTTCCTTTTATGAGGCACCTAAGCGGAATTAAGGGCGGGGTAATCCATTTGGTAAGTCCAAATGGCTGTGTTTGGCCATCTATTTTGCTGATTGACAGGGGGGTAGGTGAAATGAGCATAGACGCGGGGTGGGAAGCTTTTCATGTTGACCATGGTGTGGAGGCGGGAGACCTTTTAGTTTTTTCTTATGCAGGGGGTATGCGCTTCGAGGTTGAGATGTTTGGAGACGACTCTTGCCGTAGAGAGGTGGGTCCCCACCTCCGTCCTCGTGCCGAACCAAGCTCCCCCAGCAACGAGGATAGCGACGGCTGCGGAAGCCCGTGTATCTCCTCTGAGTCTTATCCGAGTGTACCTTCGGACGGGTCCGCGGACGTTTAGGATAATCCGTTCGGAAATATGGTAGGATAATCCGTTCGGAAATATGTTTTAGAGTTTGTTATATCGCTTTATTTACATCCGTCATGTGTAATTTGAATAAATGACGTTTTGTCGTTTTGTTTTTAAATCTTTTGGCCTTTTTATGGCTTTTGTTGATGATCCTATGTTGGAGTGTGCGCTTTGTCTTTGTGTAGTGCAATGTGTGCTCGCCTTCCATGTGTACCGGCTCTACCTTCCATGTAACGCTTTTCGTTTTCTAAGGCGACACGCGTGTCTCCTTTACTATTTAGCATTTAAAGGGGGATAATGAGTGCGACATGCTTGGCGTGTCGCTTTGTCAACGATTATGATGAGTGATGGGGCGCGATTTTCCATGTGTATGCTGGTACGCTTGATATTACCGGACGTGGGCGGAATTTTGAATTGTTTCGAGGGAGGTGTCACGATGGTTGTTTGAACGGTTCGGATTTGTGGGTCTTTGGTTCAAGGGTTGGTCGGAACACAACCCTAAGATCTAACGCACCATGGATTCATTACTTTGTATATAAGGGGAACCGTGCGAGGCTGACAAAAGATTGCTTCGAAAATCGAGTTCTCTTCTCCAGATTTCCTCTTCTCCGGCGAGCTTTGGTTTAGTGCTTTTTTTCTTATCTTTTTCCTCCTCTAAGGTAATGGCTAGTGCTACTTTTTCTTCCTCTAGTTCTTCTCACGAGTCCTCGATTCCTTTGTCGTCCAACCCTACGGTTTTACATTTGTGATTCGAAGCTGATCCCGGGTGAACTTGGAGGTGTTCAGTTCAGGGTTCATGGGTTCATCGCCTCTAGAACCTTGGTAGGGGTTCTGATACGTTCATAAGTCTTCTTGGACAGTCGGAGGTAGATAACCTGGTAACTAAGTATGAGATAAATCTCTCACTGTTTGAGGTTAGGGTTCCTTGTTCTGGGGAGAGGGCAAGTTCTCCCAGGGAAGGGGAGATAGCCATCTATCAAGATGCGCTATTAGGTGGCCTTAGACTCCCTTTTTCTGATTTTGCTAAGGCAGTATTAGAGGAGTATCACTTGTGTCCTTCACAGTTGGCCCCGAATTCCTGGAGACTACTGAACGGCTTTGTTATCGTTTTCAAGCATTACGGAATAAATCCGACCGTCCGTTGGTTCCGTATGCTTTTTAGTCTATGTCTAGAGTCTAATGCTGATTGGTATTACTTCTCGGCTCGTCCTGGGAGGAAATTTTTAGGGAAGGTCCCTTCTTCCATTAAGCGATGGAAGAGCAAATTTTTCTTTGTCAAAAGTAAGTCCGAGTGGGATGTCCGAACAAAGTGGGAAGTTCCCCGAACGGACATTGCTTGTGAGGAAATGACGGGTGAAGAGGTGGGTCTTCTTAAGTCAATGACAGGGTTATCCAAAGTGTACATGGATGAGTTCTTGACAAAGGAAAACCTTGTTAAATGTCGTTTAATAGTGTCCGCTGGTAGGAATTATTCGTGTACCTTACTAGTCTGATTTTTAACTACAGTATCTAATAATTTTTTTTGACATTTGTTTTGTAGGAAATCCGATGGAGGACGAAGACCTGAGCTATGTTAAGGGTCTTTTGGCCTCTTTCGAGGGCGAAGTTCACCCGTCTTTGCCTCGCGGCGAAGAAGAAGGAGGTGGTACTTGGCCAAGGGGCTGATACCTCCAAGGAAGAAAGAAAGAAGAGGAAGAGAAAAGAGACAGGCTCTTCCAAGGGGATTAAGAATGATCCCGGTGCAGGGTCCTCACCGGAGAGGAGAACCAAGAGGAAGAATTCCGAGGGGCGTGTCGAGGTCAGGAATTGTAGAAGAATTAGTGGGGGCGCCTCAGGAAGAGGTTTGTGCGGAAGAAATCCGCCCAACGTTGTCCCCAATTTCCGAGGGTCCTTCTTCCAGCCGGCAGGAGGACATCCTTCTCGCAGAGGTGAGAATTTCTATTTTCTATAAGTATATTTTACTTAGAACTCTTTAATTTAGGTTTTATTTTGCAGGCGGAGCTAGGAGAAGCGACCTTCGTGGATAAATTAAGAGTGGTGGATTCCGTTTTAAAGGGATCTCACTGCAAGCGAAGGAGTTATCTTACGAGGATACCCCTTTTCGTGATGTCAAGTCCAGATAGATCGCTTTTAATGGCCATGCGGCCCGGCAGCTCTCTAAAAACTCAGAGAGGCTAGCAGGGAAGAGGCCACTTACCAATTATTCCGTTCGCCATCTTTGGTAAGGGTCGTTTCTCATATTTCCCTTTATTTCTAAATTTGGTATGTTTTTATGGCGTTTTGTTATTTACGTGAACCGCTCGATGGGCGGATCGGGTTGGTGCTCTTGGCCAAGAAGATTTGGCCAAGATGGAAATGAATAGGGTAGATATACTTTCAGTTGAGCTCTAGGGTGGCGGCCTTGGAAGAGAAGGAGAAGAAAGCGGCATGAGGCTATCCGGGCCCTTGGCGAGACAAAGCCCGGCCGGTACGCACCAACTATCCGCCTACGGAGAAGGAGAAAAAGCGATCTAGCGGCTCGGCTATCTATTTCCAAAGGTTCTTTTGGCTCACCGAGGAGGATATCAAAGGGTTACAAGATGAATCCATGAGGTTGAAGAAGGAACTCCACTACTCGAGGAGGGCGAGCCGCTCGTTGATGGGACCTAAAGTGAAGAATTTCTTTGAGGCTTACCGCCGTTCAAGAGTTGGCGGAGGAAATAAGGGGGGGAGCGTGATACACTTAAAGGCGATTTGGCTTCCCGTTTGAAAGCTCCTAAGTCCGACTCGCAAGAAATTAAGGATTTAATGGAGCGAGCGGACAATTTAGAGAAGGAGGTTGCGGCTTAGGGCGAAAGTTAAAAGATGGGGCCACTTTCACGTATATATTACGTAGTGCAATAGAGTGGGCTATCATATTCCTCCTAAGGAGGTTTTGTCTATGGGTTTGGAGTCTTGAAGAAATTTACGGAGCTCAAAGAGCAACAAGTCATCAAGACCCCGGAGGCTCCTGTCTCCGATCCTTCGACTGTCCCTGCTCCTTCGAAACCTTCTACCAAATCTCCAGCCGGAGGCGGGGTTGCCCTGAGGGCCCTAGCTCTTAGGACGTTTTTCTTTTTTATGAATGTTCTTGTAAATTCTCAATCATTTGGAATGTAAGTTTTATTCATATGAAACACAAACCTTTATTTTGATGAAGTTTTATTTCCGAGTGATGGTTATCCTTAACCATTTGAGAAGTATTTTCCGAAGTCTTTTGTAAATTTCTTCTTTCTTCCCTCTTCCTTTGATTTTGTAGGATGCTTCGTAACGAGTCCTTAGTCCAATCGCGGGATTTTGAGTTGTTGAATGAGGTACTCGTCTTCATTAAATGAGATTGTTGCCTCATATTTCGGTCGGGATTTTTGCCCCTTGCTTTTTGGGTAAGAGCTGTCGTTCTATCCCTACGGGATAATTCCGACTCGTCTTCCAAGAATGAGAATTTCACCGCATTTTTGTAGGATGGGAATTTCACCGCATTTTTGTAGGATGGGAATTTCACCGCATCTTAGTAGGATGGGAATTTCACCGCATCTTAATAGAAAGAAAAGACTTGAGCTTTATTAGTGAATTTTAAGAAGCTTGACTACTGAGAATTTACTGATAATAGCGTCGTAGATGTTCAGCATGGAATGGACGTTTGAGTGTCTTTCCGTCCATATTTACTAGATAATAGGTGCTTGCCCGGACGATTCTTTGTACGACGTAAGGGCCTTCCCAGTTAGGAGTTAGCTTCCCCGTTCGGCTTTTATTTCCAAGAAACTCATTTTCCCGTAGGACTAGATCGCCGATTTGGAAGAAGACTCTTTTTACCCTTGTGTCATAGAACCTTTTTACTTTCTGGCGATAGATGGCTGCCCTCGTTTCCACAGCTTCTCTCCGTTCTTCGAGTAGATCAAGTTCCGCTCGGAGTTTTTTCTCATTCTCTTCTGAGGAGAAAGTTTGCTGTGTCCGCAAGGTAGGCATCCCTATTTCTGCAGGGATGATAGCCTCTGCCCCATAAGTGAGGGAGAATGGGGTCTCTCCAGTAGGAGTTCTTGTTGTTGTCCTGTAGGCCCAAACGGCGCTCGGAATTTCTTCTACCCAGTTAGTCCCATTTCTGAATACCCGTGTTTTCAGTGTTTAAAGCAGGGTGCGGTTTGTCACTTCTACTTGGCCGTTGGCTTGGGGATGCGTCACAAACGTTAATCTGGATTCAATTCCGAGTTCTGAGCAAAAGCTTTTGAAGGCTTTGTTATCAAACTGTCATCCATTATCGGAAATGAAGGCGATCGGAATGCCGAATCGACAAATAACCGTTCGCCATAAGAATCCCTGACAGGCTTTCTCCGTGATTTTGGCCAAGGGTTCGACTTCCACCCATTTGGTGAAGTAGTCAATGGCGACTATTAGAAACTTCATTTGCCTAACTGAAGTAGGGAACGGTCCTAGGAGATCGACTCCCCAGATGGCAAATGGTCGAGGGCTAATGATGGGTGTAAAGGCATCTTAGATGGTCGCCTCTGAATCTTGGAATGTCACCGTGGCGTGCATCGCATTTCGGCGAGCTTAACGCTATTGCGTCTTGAGTTAGCGTTGGCCAGTAGTAACCTTGTCGTAGGACTTTGTAACTTAAGGCTTTGCCCCCTATTTGACCTCCTCCAATGCCTTCTTGAATTTCTTGAAAGATATAACTAGCTTATTTTGGAAGCAAGCATCGCAAGAAGGGTTGCGTATAGGATCTTCTATATTGGTTCTCATCGATGATGGTGTCTTGGCGGTTGTAAGAAATCCGTCGGCCTCTGCTTTGTTGGGTAGTGCGAGGTCCACCTTGTAGATAATTTCGATGGGGTCCATCCCGACTTGACTCTTGGTGCACTTTGTACTTCCTCCTCTAATCCGTCGATGGTTTTTGTGGGAAGATATTGTAGGTTAAAGGAAGGCTCTGTGTCTCCGTTCGATGCTGTGGCCTTTTTGGAGAGAGCATCCGCCTCTTCGTTTTGCGTTCGACAGACTTTTTCAATTTGGAAGCGAGCAAAGTGTGGAACTATCTTCTTTACCACTGCTTGGTACTTGACCATGTTTTCTTCCTTTGCTTCAAAGCTGCCCAAGGTGTGGCTTACTATTAGCTGTGAGTCGGAATATACGATGCAGTCTTTGAATTCGAGCCCGGGCAGTGTAATCCTGCGATAAGGGCTTCATATTCGGCCTCATTGTTGGTTGCTCGGAATTGGAACTTTAGTACTGTCGCGATTTTCCACTTGGAAGGAGAGTAGAGGACGAACCCTGCCCCTGCTTTTTCTTCCGTTGCTGATCCGTCAACATATAAGGTCCATGGGATGTTAGGGCTTTCTTCTGGACTTTGTGACGGGGGTTACACATTTCTTTGGGAAGGTTAATGCGGACGAAATCAAGCTAGCACTTGAGCCTTTATTGCCGTTGGGGTTTGTAGGTGAGATCGAACTTCGCCCAATTCTATCATCCACTTGGCTAGGCGTCCGGAGTTTTCAGGTTTATGGAGAATGCTTTTAGTGGCTGATCGGTCCAATACTATGATCTTGTGGGCTTGAAAGTGCGGCCTCAACCTCCGGTGAGATGTGATAAGAGCAAAGGCCAACTTTTCGAAAGTGGTAGATATCTTGATTACGCATCGTTAAGGATTTTACTTGTGTAGTAGGCGAGGTTTTGGACTCCGTTATCTTCTCTTAGAAGAACTCAGACCGACCAAGGCGTGTGGGCGCACCGCCAAATAAACGTAGAGTTCTTCTCCTCCCACTGTGGCTTAGCTAGCGGTGAGGCTGACGAGGAGATAGTCTTTAAGCCCCTGAAAGGCTTTTTCGCATTCTTCTGTCCACTCCATTTTGGGTGCTTTTCTTAGGGCTTGGAAAAGTGGGAGATTTTTCTCTCCGGCTTTGGAGATAAATCTGCCAAGCGCGGCGAGACGCCAGTTAAGCCACTGAATTTCTTGAAGACTTTTGGGCGATCCCATGTCAAGAATAGCTCTGATTTTATCTGGATTCTCTTCTATCCCTCTTTGTGTTAGAATAAATCCCAGGAATTTTCCTGATCGAACGCCGAAAGAACATTTGTTCGGGTTTAAACGCATAGTATAAATCCGAAGAGACTGAAAAGCCTCTTGTAAGTCTGACAGGTGTTCATTGGCCTTTCGGCTCTTTACTAAGATATCGTCCATATAGGCTTCAACATTTCTGCCAATTTGCTCTCTGAAGACTGTATTTATAAGCCTCTGGAAGGTGGCTCCGGCATTTTTTAGGCGAACGGCATCACCTTATAACTTGATGTTCACATTGCTCATAATGAAAGGCGTTTTTTCTTAAGTAAGCCTTTGGCCATTCGGATTTGGTTGTAACCTGAAAAGGCATCCAGGAAGCTCAACATCTCATGCCCCGTTGTCGAATCCACTAAACTATCAATTGATGGTAAGGGAAACGAATCTTTCAGGCAGGCTTTGTTTAAGTCCGTGAAGTCAACGCACATCCTCCATTTTCCGGACGGCTTTTTCACTAGGACCACATTGGCTAACCAGTCTGGGTAGTATACCTCTCGGATAAACTTAGCTTTTAGGAGATTAGATACTTCTTCCTCCGCAGTATACGCCTTTACAGTGCGAAGTTCTCCGCTTCGCTTTGTGGGTTTAAGCGATTGATCGATGTTGAGGCGATGCTTTCGATGATATTACGTTTTACGCGGCATATCCTCCTCAAGACCAAGCGAAGAGATTGGAATTTGCTCTCAATATTCTCATGAGATCTTCCATTACATTTGTCAAATCTACCCCAATCCGTGCGTGCGGTCCGCTCACGGTTGTGTCTAAGGGAATCAAGTTAGTAATTCTTGACGTGTGTAGGTGAAGCTCCTCATTTTCCCGCTCGGCCATTCTGGCGACTAACATGGCTTCGAAACCTTTGTCTTTTTGCTTTGTTGGGAGTTTTCCTTTGAGGGTTGAGACATAGCATTGTAGTGCAGGGGGTTGATCTCCTCTTATCTCTCCACCGCCACTCTCGGTTGGGAATTTGAGGAGAAGGTGATAAAGTAGAGATTACAGTGACTTTCAAGGTGTTGAGAGGGTTGGTTCCGCCTTGTGATTACGTTGTAACTTGAAGCACAACGCACAACCAAGAAATTTGCTGTCACTGTTGATGACCTTGGTGAGTTCCTTACCGTAACTGGCAAGGAGATCATTCCTTCTAGCTGTCCTACCCCTCCGGAGAACCCTACCAAAGATGATTTCACCGGAAGCAAGTCATCTGCGTCATATCTCATTCTTTCGAAAGCACTCCAAAAGAGGATATCAACTGAACTTCCACTGTCTATCAAGACTCTTTTCATCTGGAAATTAGACACTTTGATAGCGACAACCAACGCGTCATCATGTGGGTGGCGAACTCCGCTGACGTCATTGTCATAGAAGATGATTGGAGCTGTAGGTCGAGATCGTCTTCGTGGTGTTTCTATTTCCTGCGTGGTTCCCACCATTCGGGCGTAACTTTTCCGAGAGGCGGAACTTTCACCACCGCAGCCAGGACCACCACTGATAAATCCCACCATTTCTCCTTTTTCTTCTTCAGGTTGTGAAATTTCAGGTTCCCCTTGAATCTCAAGGTTGATGTATTGTTCCAATTGTCCTTTTCGAACGACATCTTCTATTGCGTTCATCAAGTGAGTACACTTTTCTGTGTCATGTCCTCTGGATTGATGAAACCGCAATACTTCTTATCGTTCTTTTGCCGCTCGGCGTTTCTTGCGTGCTCGGCCACGTCGGAAGCTTTTGTTCTTTGATTTGCATAAGAATGTTGCTTCGGTTTGATTGATGGGGTATGGTGATCATATCGACAATTTTTCCCTTCCTTAGAAGGCTCTGCGGAGCTGTAGTGTACGTTGTTGGGGCCGTGTGGAGGTTTCCAGGCCTCTGTTTATGCCTTTGCCTTCTCTGTGCGATCCTCTTTCCTTTCGCGTATCTGGGGGCCTTCTGCTGACGCTATGGTGGGTTTTTTCCTTCCGGGTGTCCACAGGTCCACGTCTAGCCTCTTCTTCCCAACCCATATAAATTTCCTCGGAATTGATATACTTTTGGGCGTGGATCATAAGTATGGAATGGTTTTGGTGGATCTAGTGTTAGGGAAAATCGGAAGGGGGAGTCTAATAACCCTTCCATTAAAAAAGTCACAGCCATACGTGGCGGGAGGTCCGCAACATTAGCTGTCTCGTCTATGTAACGACTTAAATAGGCCTGGAGCGTTTCTTTCCCTCGCTGCTTAATGCGCAGAAGGGTGGACGGGGTTTTCTTTTGCTTTGAGTAATTGGCAAAATAGGCTAGGAAGCGATCTGCTAAAATCTGAAAAGAAGTAATTGTACTAGATGGGAGATCGACAAACCAATCTTGCGCTTTTTCCTCTAAGGTGGTGGGAAAAGCTTGGCACATGCGAGCGTCTGTGATTCCAGTGAGGAGCATCTTCGACCGAAAAGATTTCAGGTGTTGGGATGGATCGGTTTTGCCTTCATACACGGTCATAACTGGCGGTCCGAAGCTATCTGGAACTTGCTCTCCCAATATTTCTTTGACAAAGGGTGAACACATGCCGAGAACGTGTCGTTCGGACTTTCGTTCCCTCGAGAGAGGTTCTGTTGTTGAGTCCTTCTATCAACTGTTTGAACAGTTGGACTATTCCGTTCCGTCCTTGTCCGTTCGGTTCTTGTGGCGGCCTCCACGCCTTCATTGAGCGGAGGAGGTTCTGAACTAGCGGAGAAGGCAGTCCTTTCTGTTTTCTCTTTATGAGTGCGAGTTCTCGTTCTCCCTCTACTTTCAGAATTATCCAGTGGGGTTGTCGGTATGTTTGGCGTTGGGACTTGTGTAGGAGGAGGCGGAGGATGAGTCAAAGCATGAATGTACCTGAAATCAAGCCCATTACAATTGTTATTTGTAGGTTAAGGTAAAATTAAGGACAGATTCTTGAGGTTGAGCGGAAGGATTTTCTGACGGTAAGATGGGCGGATTATCTCGGCCGGATTTCTTCATGCCTTGGACCTCGCTTGAGATCCTTGGGATTATTTAGGGCTCCACTGTTCTTGAATTCGTTTTGATCTTACGGTAGTGGTCATTTGGCTTTTCGTAAGGTGTCCCCACGGATGGCGCCAAGCTGATGCCAAAAGCGGTCCACGCCACGCGTTTGATCCTTTGTTACCTCGTGATCCGGTCTCGACTCTCACCAACGGTTAGAATTTATAGTTGATGTGGGCGCTTACTTACGCCTCTGAGCGAGAGTGCGAAGAGCATCATAAAAAACTCCGCTCGGAATTACTGGAATTACTCATCAACGAGCCTGTAAAAAGGAGAGGACGGTGATCGGAATTGGGCCTTTCCACCCGGATTCAGCTCCGATGCTTAAGTCAGAAAACTTGAATAGAGAATCTTAGTTTTAGGCAGTTTTTTGTATGATGAGTTTTTTTTTGGATTCCCTTTTCTTCTATTAGCCCTCTTCTTTTATAGTACCTTAGAGGCGGTTCAGGAAAGGCGGTGAAGTAAGGCGGTGAGTTAGGTAAAATATCTCTTAAGGCGGTAGGAAAGCGGTGGGAAGGCGGTAGGAAGGTGGTAGGAAAATATCACCAATTGTAGCAAGTGGATAAGGCCCACTCACTGTAGAGGCGTTAGATGTTTCTCTATCTCTTTCTTTCTACCCTACGCCCCTACGCCCTTCATGAGAGGGTTGTTACAATTCCGACGGACTTGTCAATCACGCTTATTTCTTAGAAATGGAATTTGTGCAAAGATGGTGATATTGCCATATAGCCAAATGAACAAGTGGTCCTTTAGCTTAACGACACCTGTCTTCACCAAATATATCCGTAACAATATATGTTCAGATGTTTTTTAGAGATCCCTTTCAAATTAACTCAATGTACATATAAATATGAATTTACTATTATGATGATTAAATATCATTTCTCATCCTTCCTTTTTGGTTGGATGTTCTTGTGATGGAAAAAAATTTAAATGAACAACAAGTTACAACAACACACAAATAGCTTTCCAAATACTCATCTAGTACTTTGAATGCACACTACTCTTTCTACTAAAACATTTAACTATCTAAATACATAGAAAACATTCTAGATAACGTTAATTGAGACGAATGTAAAATGATATGTTAATATCACAGACACTCTACATCTTTTGAAAATAATTTTCTAAGGCAATTTAGTTTGTGTACTTCTGAAGCATATCAAAATTAAAAATTATGGTGGAAAATCACAGGGACTTAATCAATATGTTATCTTGTTAAGTATAAGCTTTTGACTACCTCAAGAGTCAATTCATAAAAGCATACTATCTTGAGCTCAGCTCTCTTAATGAGATCAATGGTTGTATTTAAGAGAGATATGTTGGTCAACTTTCTAAAAATCTCCATGAAATGCTATCGTGCGCATGGCTAAGTAATACGCCAATCCACCTTGCTCAAGTATCGCATAGGATCCCTAGTTTTTTTTAATGTTGATTAAAGGAATGTGGTTCAATACTTTGTTCACTATACTTCTATCAGTTGGAGACTTTACTAGAAAACTAAGGTTCAAGTCCCTAAGGACACCTTAGTTCATGCTTCTATGTAAGCCCAAGAACTCAACTAAACAAAAACCCATCCTTCTATTCAACCAAATCAATTAAAAACTCGAATTTGATAACTCATGCGATTGTTTTATATCATTTCTTTATAGACAAATACATTTTTTATTAAGTTTCTTTTAAGTGTTCTACACATCATACTTCATGTCGATGAGTCACTTTGCTTAACTATGGGATTAGTGGGGACTATTCGAAATGAAGTAGATGGGCCCGAGGCTTAGCACACTTCATTTCATAAGCCGAAAAACCAAACTGAGAAGCCTGTTTTCTATTAAATCTTAACCCTTAGATTTAGTACAACGTTTAGAAATCTATCCATTAGATTGAGATGTATATAAAGATGAAAGCACCACCAACCCTGAAAATAAGGAAGTGAAGAAAAATTCCAACCGTCTTCTTGCGTCCTTTGCAACCCTATGCTTCTTCTTTCCATCTCATCATTACTTCACCTTCAAGTTCTGGGAATTACATGAGTTGCACCTACCCGAAGATGTGCTACAGGGCATAGCTTGTTGACCTCATGGGTTAGATTACCCTACTAGCCGAAGTGCATGCTGGATTCCTCGCAAGGAGGCAAAATCGGCTTTTATGGCGGTGCTCTTGCATGTCCATCCTAATTTTGACATTCAAAACTTGAATGTGTTTCATTTCTTTACTGATTCATTGTTTAATTAATTCTACATGTTTTTCTTAATCAGTTTGTTAGAAATTAGTGGACTGATTTGGTGGTCAATTACATTTGAGTTTTGATTAGACCAACAACATATATTTTTCTAAACAAGAGGGCCAACAAATATTTAGAATTATCACTACCATTAAAAACCTTCAACGTAACAAATAAACAAGCAAATGAGTTTCAATTACTCAATGCAGCTTCATGAATCAAAATGCTTTTCATCTACTCAAGGACATAGCATGCTTTCTTGAAAAAATGGAGGTTATGTTGAAACAGAGGAATAAAGGCATCAATGCTACCATCTCTAATGAAGGAAGGGAGGAGAAACAGCATCCCCTCAACTGGTAGGTATGTTGGTATGAAATAGTAAGGATATCCTCCACCAAAATCAAGATCATAGTACGGGAACCTTAGCCAACTATCCACCTCAAGGTTCGGACTCAAAATTGATTTGTTCATGTTCGCTGAAGGCACTAGACCTTCAGCAATGATGCATTTTGAACTTGAAAAGTCTATAAATGATTGAAAATAGTCAATGTTCACCTTCAAGATCTCATTGTGAATGAGCTCTATAATGAATCTCAAAGGATTGCATCTGATCTCCTTAAAAGACACAAAAGGAAATGCCCATAAGACTAAGTTGCCGAAATACTCTTCCAGCACTGGAGGATGGATCATCCTCATCCGTCTATTTATCAATATCCAGATTTGTGTCATTTCATAATCGGGGAGCCCCCGAGCTTTGGTCACCATCCTTCATAGATGAGCCACCAAGCTCTCAGAGGTTGTGAATGGCCTAGGGGCTCCATAAGAGGCTATCGATTTGAGCTTTAAAAGGAAGTCCTTAGTGAAATGAACCTTGTGAACTATAACATCATCCTTAAGTACTGGATTATCCTTGATATTGGTTAGCTTCTTAGTTACATACTCCATTCCTTGGTGCTCATAATCAAACTGGGACTAGCTTCGAATGGCGAAAATACTACAATCATGGAATGGAAGTGAATCAATGCTAAGTCCACGAGTGGTAAGCCTTCACGCAACAAGGAAGTTACTAGTTGCATGGCCATCAACAACAAGGTGATGAGTTATAAACCCTGATATTAGCGACCCGCAAAAGAACCTAGTAAGCTGTACTTGAACTAGCTCCTCCACATCATGCAAGCCATGATAGATTCTTCGTAATGCAGGTGGAGGCTTGAATGGCATGAAGTTCACTAGTGTTGCTTCCTCTGAGGCTTTGACGAACCTTACACCTTTATCGTTGAGGAGGATCACAGGGTTGCCTTCATGATTTTCACCAAGATGACCTACCAAATCTCTGTACTCAGAGAGTGCAACATAGAGGTCCTTCTCTATGGTTGAGTTTGGAGGGTTAGGCTTCTTGAAGATATAGATAACAACAATATGTGTGTTATAAGAGACCTTATCAAAGATACTTATGGGATTGTAGGGACTGGTGGATGAAGGATTGCCCTTGTAGACAGGCTTGATAAGCTTAGAGCTCTTTCTTCCTTCACCTTCATGGCATACTTGGAAGCATGCATGGTTGGCTTCAGGTTCTCTCTGAGATACCTAATCAATGTAAGTCTTGAAAGTAGTTAGCAAAATGGAGAAAGTCACAACATAAGAAATGCAATCAATCAATTAATAACACAATGAAGAACACAAACACAAAAGTATTTAACATTAGTCGATCCAATATAGATCTACATCCAAGGAAAGGCACTCAAGAACAATTTATTATCTGCCATGAACAAGTACAAAATTGAATCTAAAGAAAACAACTCATGACTACTCAATACTCTCTCTTCATATTGATCTCTCTTCCCTATTCTTCAATTGTAGATTCAATTTCTCTTTCTCCTATAGAGCTATTAGCCATTGTGGAATTTAGATTTCTCTCAGCCCTTTCTTCACCTTGGAATGTCAGTTTCCCATTAATATGGTCACCAAATAAACCTTAAAATAAAGTGATATGAAAAATAATTGGTGCTTGGGCATCACTTCTCGGGTTTTTGTGCTAATGTGACTCAACTAATTTGCCAAGGCATCTGACTAACTTTGAGTCATATCTTAACAATCTTAACCTTAACTCTCAATAAGTCACTCTTCTTGACCTCCTCCCAATACTTGAGCTGCTCAATAGTACTGAATGTTAATCAAGTTTAGGCATACAACTATAAGTGTACGGGTCGTAACAAGTAATAAAAGTCGACTCTTGAAAAGTCGAGTTATTGATCCTCAGGGAGATGGAAGTACTAGTACCCACCACTTGTCTACTATCTAGTCTATCCAAGGTGTGAGTAATTATACTAAACTTTAAACTAAGAAATTGTAGAAACAAACAAGGAAATAAATTTGTTCTTGAAATCAGACAATCATAAAAGGGTGATGCTCGGATAATTGAATCCCCCTTGGACTTCTAAAGGATGGATGATGCTTTCTATCTTGACACTTGGTTGATTCTGGGCCAAGGGTTCCTACGGTGCTTTTATTCCCTCTCTCAAGGTGAATGACTAATCATAGTGCCCTTGCCGATGATGTTCTAGGGAACCTTAATCTTGGAAGGATTATGGGAATAATACATCTAAAGGACTCGCTCTCCTTAATACTTGGGTTCCCGATGTATTTATAATCCCCTATATTGGAGATGGTCTACACACGGGGAGGCGTTCATCAATCATCCAAGCATTTACAAAATTAGCCCTATATAAAGGAAGAGCAACAATCCAATACAAAGATGAAAGCAATCAAAGAAATCACAATGAAAAAGATCTTTGCACACACCCTTGATGACTTCCTTGATTTAGCTTTAATGTCTTCCCCTCTTCTTGCTCCATTTGTTTGAAGATGGAAATCCCCAAACACTACTCAAGGCCTCCAATCCTTTTCCAAGCAGCTCTCCTCCCTCTAAACCCTCATTAGTCGGCCTTTTATACTTCTAAGGTTTTAAGGGTGAGATTTACTATTTTACCCCTTTCTAAGTCTGCAGAAGCGCTAAGAACTTATAATATACGGGGCCTTATATGGGGCATATACGGGCCCGTATAGCTTCCAGGTGCCTTCAAATAGGCGTATGTCAGCCCGTATGGATGTCCGTATGAGCCATACGGGGAGCTATACAAGTCCAAAAGAGGCAACTTGTCTAGACCTCGACTCCCAGTTCCATACGGGATGTATGGAAGCTTATATGCTTGGGTTTTTCCTCCAAGAATGCTTCGTTTCGGCCTCAATTTCCCTCTAAAGGATTTCTTCCTCCCCGAGTCTTGATATCTTGCCCTGTTTATCGAAATAAACACATTTTAAGTATCGGTGAGCCAAAAATAATCACAATTACATGCAAGACATACACGAATATGATATAAAAATATGCTCAAATGAACACTTATTAAATATCTCCACACTTAAAGGTTTGCTTGTATCAAGCAAAGAAAAGAAATTAGCAAAAGATGAAAAGTGTTCATCCTCGTGCTAAAGTATCCATAACACAACTACAATTCAAGTTCACCATCAAAGTGTTTGTTCTCCTATTTCCACAACAGGGCTTAGATTGATCTCGTGACAATTGTCAATATAGCTCTAGACAAAGCTTCTTAACTCCACATGTCATGTTCCAAAATTTTTGCAAGACAAGCATAATCTCAATGGACTCTAGAGAATCCATGAGGCCCTAAGATCAAGGAGACTACCCCCCTTTCTATAATTAAATAGTAGACAAGCTTGAGGGACACTAAGTAGTTTTTTTTTTAATTATTTGGGTCGTAGGGCATCCTTATTGGATCCGACTTTCCCATACTGAAGATCAATGTAGAGTGTATTTCCTCCTCTTCGCAAAGTGCTCATGTTGGTTAGGCATAGGGGCACTTAGCTACTAAGATGGTTACAACTCTGCATGGTTGTGCTCATGCTAAGTAGTGATTTTTTGAATTGAGGACCACTCTTATCAAGAGCCAGAAACCCAAACTACTTCATCTGAATGAGCAGCGGAACACTATCTTTATATCTTCACAGCTAATATATACAGCTACTCTATTCTTCCCCTACTTGTTCACTAGATCATATTATGAGAGGTTAAAGAAATGAACTAGTGCCATGAAGTCTCTTGGAGACATTGAAGATTATGCTTAGCTATTAAAGTTAAGAAAACATGGCAATGGGTTATATATTGTCTCTAAAAATCATGAGTATTATCACGAGATGTTCTCTAAGTGCTCATGTTGTTTAATAGGAGAAATTAGAAAAATTATGTGCCAAGATGGTGCCTTAGAAATAGAGTATGCCAACATGTTTCCTCAGAGCCTTCATCGAGAAATGTTAATCATGAATAAAGATTTGCAATGAATTTCACTAATAGCAATCTATCTCCGTACTTAAAGACTTGCTATGAATGCATAACGATATAGGTAGCTACCTATCCCCACACTTAAAAATGTACATTGTCCTCAATGTATACAACAAAACCAAAATTAAATTTGCATGGAGATTGCATAGAGAAAGGTGAACTAAAATTTTCCCTATGAATTTGATGTTCTATTTGGTTTCCGTAAAGTTGATGCTTGGCCATTACCATGGGGGATGTTGATACATGTTCCGAATCTGCAAGAGAGGGAAATCATCATAACTTCACGAAAGAGATGATAGGAAATCAAAGGAATCCACAGAAAGTAAAATAGAGATAAGTTTAGCAAGGTGATATCCTTGCTAACTGGTACAACGGTGATGGAATAAGAAAGATAAGTCCTAAGAACACCGAAATAAAAGAAATACAAGGAAATAAAAACTAATAAATGCAAGAACAAGGTAGATCTCCATCCTCAGAATGTAGGGTCATCTGCTGGTGCCTTGAGTGCTGCGCCTGTGGGTCCCTGTGATGGAGGAGGTGCAAATAGTACCTACCCTCGGATGAAGAGGGAGAGCTCGAGCTGGTATCTTAGGTGATGCTTCACCGTGAAGATCTCAGTCCGCATCTTGAGCTGCTTAGTAACAATGGTGTCTTGTACTGCACGGATCTCAGCTATCTGCCCCTCTAATCGCTCGAAGCGGCTCCTGTGCTCTGAGGGAGAGAGCTTGCCAGCAGGTGACGGAGGATTGGAGTCCTCAGAGGCGGACTCCTCATCCTCAGAACTATCTGAACTCTAGCCAACGAGGGTGTAACGGTTGCCAGAGTGCTGGACTAGCCCCATCTGGCATAGTATGCTCATCTCTAGTGCTGTCCTGAGCTGGAGCTGCTGCATGTGCTATGTCCTCTCCTCAAGGCCAATCCCAATGTTGAGGCGAGTGATGTAAGGTCCCCCATTGGTGGCCTTGTGGTGGGTGTGTGTCCCCAGATGTACCAAATAATCAGCTAGTACGTACCCCATATGGATAGGTACTCTCTCAAAAATGATGTAGAGGAGGAATAAGTCGGTCTAAGTGACCCTGCCGGTACTATCATCCCTCCCTGAGATGGTGCTGCTGACCAGGCATGGATGTAGCAGTGGGCTGGATCACCCATGAGAGTCGCACTGTTATTCCCGTAGCGTCCGCCAAGCTGAAGCCAATATCTCGTGGGCGTGATGATGTGCTTGGGGAAGGAGGTTAGGAGCTCTCTGTACTCGCGAGTGTTTAGGGCCTCACGATCATAGAATCCAATATACATGGAGAACCGGGTGTAGCTCATGGTCTTCCGCTCCTGAAGAGCTAAAATGATATGGCGGTGAGGGATCGCTCGGAGACGGCGCTCCTATCAGCCTCAAATGTCCTCAGGACTTCCAAGGTGGCCTCCCGAAACACCTCATGGTTGATGGAGAACACCTTGTCCCATCCACCAACCCAAATCATCCCCCTAACTCGATCCGCTATCCCAAGTTGGGTGGCCACCCCATAATCGATGAGACGTGTGCGTTCGAAGGGTTTGGCAACCAAACGGTGGTAGTGGTGGAAAAAGCGCTCCTCTTTGAACTGTGGTACGCCGAAGGAAGAGCCCTCTCCAGTCTTACGCTTCTTTGAGGTGGTGAGCTTTCGAGGCATGTCTGCAAAATAGTTGGAAAGGGTGTCAGTACGAATGGAAATATTTAAAATGCGAAGAAGAATGCGCACTGTGGCCCATTATTGGCCCTATATGAGCTTCCATATGGGCTGAAATACGACCCGTATGACCACGCCTAGGAGCCATACGGGTATGTATACGGCCCGTATGCGCCTGGGTACGGCGGTGACGACGGCCATGGCGATTTCTCACCCCATTTACATCCCATTCACACCCATTTCATATCCTAACCCTTAAACATGCCTTTAGTCAAAGTATTGTGACAAGGGTTCAACATAGAATTAAAAATTTATCAAATATTCATCAAGATTAATCCATTTAATCCCTAGGGTTCTAAACATGAAGAAGATGAATAAATCGACAAATCCAAACATTAGAAATCATTTTAAAGGAGAAGAAAGCCCAAAAATCAAGCAAAGTAGTCGCGCCGATAAGGAAAAGGTTCAGATCGACGTGGACAGGGGTGGGGTCGGCTAGGTTTTGAAAAAGGAGCGGAGGGGGCGCCTTTTATAGCGGTCCAAATTGGGCCTTTGATTGACCCCATACGGGCCAGTATACGGGCCGTATGAATACCCGTATAGCTCACTGGTGGGTTCATACGAATGTATAACAGCCCGTATAACACCCCGTATAGACCTGGATTTGGCTTATACAGCCAACCCAGGATGCCATTCAAATATTCCTCGTGCTACCTAGCAACAATTATTAATCTAGGGCTATGAATGAACAATAACTAGCAGGATGACACAATATAATGAAAGTTAATATGAGAACATCTCATTCATTTATTCTAAGCACACACAATCCAACTAATAAAGAGAAAATTGCAACTAAAGAGAAAGAAAATTCCAAGAACTTGGGTTGCCTCCCAAGGAGTGCTTGTTTAACGTCACTAGCTTGACGTACCTTCACCTTACCCTATGGGGGTTTGAATACCTTGAAACTCTCATCGGCTCCTCCCTTGAAGCCGCATCCAAATAAACATATTCCCAAGTTGGCATAAATTGACCAGTTGTTACCATTCATACCTTGGCCTTTCTTAGAGGTGTTGTGAGTTGAAGGTTCAATGCTTCCTTCAGCATATCGCAGGGAGATTGAATTTTTTGTTCTTCCTTACTTTTACCATTTACACCCTTAATGAAGTGGAATTTTCCTTAGTCTCCTCCAGTTGCCCCTCTTGCTTTCCCAAACAAGGGTATAGTTGATCTACCATCAACAAGTCTTCCATGCACTCAGACGTGAGCATGTCCACCTCGTCAAGACAATATGAGGTATCATCTTGAGCCATTGTGTGCCGCATTGTATCGGATAATTGGAACACAACCTCTTGATCTCCCACCCTCAATGCAAGTTTTCTTTGTGCATGGTCGTCAAGAACTTGAGCGGTGGCGAGGAAGGGACACCCAAGAATGATAGGGACATCCACCTCATCATTAACATCTAGAAGTACGAAGTAGGCCGGGAAAACAAATTGATTGATCTGGATGAGTACATCTTCAGAGATCCCCTTTGGTCTTCTCACAGATCTATCAGCTAACTGTATGGTCATTCCTGTAAACTTGGGTTCTTTGAGGCTGAGTTTCATATATAGTTTGTAGGGCATTAGATTGATGCTTGCCCCGGAGTCTACCAATACCTTCTTTGTGACTCCTTATCTAAGTATACAAGGGACCACGAAACTGCCCGGGTCCTTCAATTTCCTTGGCATAACGTATTGGATAATGGCTGAACATTGAGCATTTAATGTCACCGCATCCACCTCTTCAAGTTTCCTCTTGTTGGAAAGAAGCTCTTTCATAAACTTCGCATATTTCGGCATTTGAGCTAGGACCTCTACCAACGACATGTTTATGTGCAGTTTCTTCAACATCCCTTTGAATTTCATCAACTGGGCATCCTCTTTGTCTTTCTTTAGTCTCGTAGGATAAGGAACTTGAGGTTGATAAGGAGGTTCTGATTGTATCTCTACGGGCTTCGCTTTCCCTTTCCTCTCCTCTTCGGACTTAATAACGGGCTCGGAGTCTTCAATTTCGATGGGAGTAGTTGCTTGAGGCTTTGAGGTGGGGAGCTCCACTTCCCTTCCACTCCTTAATGAGATGGCCTTGCATTGTTCTCCTCGAGGGTTCTCCTCGAGGATTCTCCTCTGTGTTGCCCGACAAGCTACCTTGTGGTCTTTTGGCTAGGGCCTTTGCAATTTGCCCAACTTGATTCTCCAAGTTATAAACTGTAGCTTGTAGATTCCGAATTGTAGTGTCATTGCTCTGCATGTACTTCAAGCTCAACTCCTCCATGTTGAGTTTCCTTTCTTGCGGCTTTAGAGGGTGTTGAAAGCCGGGGGGATATTGCCCCGCTTGTGGATTTCCGTAAGACAATGCCGGATGGGCCCATTTAGGTGCATATGGTCAATATTGACCATCCAGTTGCCTTGGAGCATTTCCCATATATCGTACTTGTTCCATGGGCATCATTTCAGTACTCACAACGGGACAATTTGGTGGTAGCTCAATCTTCCTTGTTAGCATATCTAGCTTTTCACTAAGAATGGGATAAAAAATTGTGGCCGCATCAACCGACCCAACTATTTTCACTTGCTTTCCTCTTGTACACCAATGAGCTTCATTGCTAGCCATGTCTTTAAAGATTTGCTCGGCATCCTCCGGATATTTGTTCCCCAATGACCCGCCGGCAGTGGCGTCCAACAATTGCCTAGTGGAGTTGTCCAACCCATTCTAGAATGTTCAAACTTTAGCTCAAGGGTCTAAACCATGTTGTGGACAATGTCGAAGCAAATCCTTATACCTCTCATAAGCTTCAAAGTATGTCTTGGTGGGGCTTTGCTTAAAAGCTAAAATGTTTAACCTCAACTTTGCGACTTTGCACTGTGGAAAATAGCGGCCAAATTTTTTTTCAAGCATCTCGGCCTAAGTACGAATAGAGCCGGAGGGTAATGAAGTAAGCCATCTATAAGCTCCTTCCCTCAAACTGAACGGGAAGAGCCTTAAGAGAATTGCATCATCAGAAGCCCCATTGAACTTGAATATGTTACATATTTTGAAAAATTTTGCTAGATGGGCATGGGGGTCTTCATTGGGTCTCCCATCAAACTGAGCTAAATTCTGAATCATGTTCATTGTACTTGCCTTAATCTCAAAATTGTTCATATTGACATTGGGAGGATGGATACTAAATTCCTCCCCTGTGTAGTTAGATCTCTCATATTCTGACAGTGTTTACCTTCTCTCGGCCATAATAGGAACTTCTCTCAATTCACCAAGACCTTCAACATGAGTGAAATTTTTTGAGTCTGAAGATGATCCCGGAAGTACTCCTCCCCTTTCTTTCAATCTTCTGTGCAAAGTTCTTTCAAACTCACTATCCACTTCAAGGAATCCTTCATAATTTTTGCAGGTCATACAATTAACACCTCGTTACAAGATTTAAAGAGAAAGAAGATTAGTATCCAACAATTCAGTTGAATAAAAAGCAAAACAAGGAATGAAAAATAACTAAATTAGTAAACTCCTAGCTTTCCTAGTAATCCAATGACTCCCCGGCAACGGCGCCAAAAACTTGATGCGATGCAACTGCAAGTGTACGGCTCATAACAAGTAATAAAGTGGACTCTTGAAAAGTCGGGTTATCCATCCTCAAGGAGATGGAAGAGTACCCACCACTTGTCTACTATCTAGTTGATCCAAAATGTGAGTAATTGATGCGCTGAATCCGCAAGTATACAGGTCGAATCAAGTAATAAAGTGGACTAATGTCGGGTTGTCGATCCTCAGGGAGAAAGGAAGTATTAGTAGTGGCTATTTATCTATTATCTAGTCGATCAAGATTGGTTGGTGGTGACTAAACCAAAATTCTAAAGTTAACAATGCAAATTAACGACAAATTGACCTTGAAGAAAATCAATTGATGAAGGGGATACTTGGGTTATTGAATCCCCCTTGGATCTTCTTAGGGATGGATAGTGCTATCTATGCTAATTCTTGGTGAATCATTGGCCAAGGGTTCCTAATGTGCTTTTATCCCCTCTCTCGAGGGTGATTACTAAACCTAATGCCCTTACTGATTATGTTCTAGGGAACCTATCTCTTGGAAGAGCTATGGGAATAAGACATCTAAAGGATTCGCTCTCCTTAGCACCCGGGCTCCCGGTGTACTCATAGCCCTTTCTATTGGAGATTGTCTACACATGGGGAGGCGCTCACATCTTCCCCCATATGGACTATAGAAACCTCTCCAGGCTCTCGCAACGTAGAGGGGTTAATACTACCATGCATAACATCCAATAGACCATAATGAATTCAACTAAGCAATTAACATAGAAAAAGCAATATCAATTAAACATCATCCAAGGGTTCATCAACACCCAAGTATCAAGAAATTAGCTCTCCATCAATGGAGAGCAAAAATCCATGCTAATAGGAAAAGAAATCACAAAGTTCATGAGGAAAAACCCTAATTGTGTTCTGTTGGTGGATTTCTTGCTGCTCCTATTGCCCCTTCTTCTCCTTCTTGAGCTTTTGGATGGGAAGAACTCCTCCAATCCTCTCCTCCTTGGTGGTGGAGAAGATGATGAAGGTCATCCCCAAGACTTGATTTCCTTCCTCCAAGATTCTCCAAAACCCTAATTAAGCTTTGTATTTATACCGCACACTAGGGTTTTGGGTGTATTTTCCGATTTTACCCTTTGTTCGATCAAAGCGCAGCTGTAGACTTACGACATACGACCCCGTATACGGACTCCCATATGGGGTCGTATGGCTCTCAGGAATTCGTATACGGAGTCTTGTTAGTCCGTTTAGGGGTCCGTACAGCTGTGGAGGTCGGATCTAAATTCCCCTGGTCCATACGGGTCCGTATGAGACTCCATATAGACTGGTTCTCTTGCTTTGTTTCCCTTGTTTTGGCCCGTTTTCTCTTGAAAACGCTTCCCCTTCTCCTGGAACCTCTATTTTCTGCCTTGTTTATAGAAACAAAGCCATTTTGAGTACAAGCGGGTCAATACTCCTCCAAAACTTATAGTAGTAATATGCAAGAATTTTATATATATATATAATGCTCATTTGAACACTTATCCGTAATTATACTAAACTTTAAACTAAGAAATTGTAGAAACAAACAAGGAAATAAATTTGTTCTTGAGAACAAACAATCATAAAAGGGGGATGCTCGGATAATTGGATCCCCCTTGGACTTCTAAAGGATGGATGATGCTCTCTATCTTGACAATTGGTTAATTCTGGGCCAAGGGTTCCTACGGTGCTTTCATTCCCTCTCTCAAGGTGAATTACTAATCCCAGTGCCCTTACCGATGATGTTCTAGGGAACCTTAATCTTGGAAGGATTATGGGAATAATACATCTAAAAGACTCGCTCTCCTTAATACCCGGGTTCTCGGTGTATTCATAATCCCCTCTATTGGAGATGCTCTACACGCGGGGAGGCGTTCTCTTCTTCCCCACATGAACTATGAAAACCCCTCCAGGCTGTTGCAAATTAGAGGGATTCACTTACATTAAAACATCCAATAGACTCATGAGTTCAACCAAGCATTCAAGAATAAAGAAACAATATTAATTAAATTATGTCCAAGGGTTCATCAATCATCCAAGCATCTACAAAATTAGCCCTCCATAAAGGAAGAGCAATAATCGAATACAAAGATGAAAGCAATCAAAGAAATCATAATGAAAAAAATCTTTGCACAAACCGTTGATGACTTCCTTGATCTCTCTTTAATGTCTTCCCCTCTTCTCGCTCCAATGGTTTGAAGATGGAAATACCCAAATTCTACTCAATACCTCCAATCCTTTTCCAAGCTGCTCTCCTACCTCTAAAACCTCATTAGTCAGCCTTTTATACTTCTACGGTTTTAAGGGCGAGATTTACTGTTTTATCCTTTTCTAAGTCTGCAGAATCGCTGAGAACTTATAATATACGGGGCCATATACGGGCCATATACGGGCCCGTATAGCTTCTAGGTGCCTTCATATGGGCGTACGTCAACCCGTGTGGATGCCCGTATGAGCCACACGGGGAGCTATACGGGTCAAAAAGAGGCCACTTGCCAAGACCTCAACTCCCAGGTCCATACAGGCCGTATGGAAGCCCGTATGCCTAGGTTTTTCCTCCAAGAATGCTTTGTTTCGGGCTCAATTTTCCTCCAAAGGCTTCCTTCCTCCTGGAGTATTAATATCTAGCCATGTTCATCGAAATAAACACATTTTAAGTATCGGTGGGCCGAAAATCCTCACAATTACATGCAAGACATACACGATTATGATATAAAAATATGCTCAAATGGACACTTATCACCTTCATTAGCACAACTGAGCCTTCTTCTACAACATCTCTCACAAAATGCATCCTCAAATCAATGTTCTTCTCTCTCTCTCGTGAAATACTTGATTCTTTGTGAGACAAATTGAATTTTGACTATCACAAAAAAAACCTCAACAGTTTCTTGTGCATTACCCAATTCTATTGCAATCTCTTTGAGCAAAATAGCTTCCTTTAAAGATTCTTTAATTGCTATGTATTTAGCCTTAGTTGTTGAAAGAGCTACCATAGGTTGCAGGTTTGCTTTCTAACGCCGAGCAGGGTAGTGATTAACCTGCTGGCAGTGGCAACCAGAGGATTGACAAAAGAACAAGTAACGGGGGAGACAAATAGAGACTAAAGTCTATGAAACTTCAAAGAAAAAGTATTATCCAATATTTAATGAATAAAATTCGACCCACAAGATGGGTTTAAATATCTTCAAAAAACTAACCTAGAAACCTATCTTCTTATCTAAATTTACCAAAATTGGCAAATATCGGTTCAAAACCAAAACTTATTTTATTTAAACAAAACTAAACAAATTAGATAACTCCTAAAAATTCGAGATCAAATTGGATTCAAATCCTATACTCAATTGGCATACGAAGTATTACCAAAAATAGAAAAAAACTGACAAATGAAGAAATGATTGGGAAAAATAGTATAATTTGAGGATGAAGGAAAGGTTTACTAAGAAAACACTGGTAGACCCCACGTGTACGTTGAGAAGAGCTTGCCGAATTGGGGTTGAGCGCACGAATGCAATACCTGTAGCCAAAGTTATGGCCAAAACATCGAACCGTGTCCAAAATTTTTCCCCAATCATGGAATTGGCTCGATTACCTTCGGCCTTTACGTTGGTCAACCAATTCATAATATGCAAAAACCCATATAGTGTACTCAGATTGTTCAACATCGTCTTACTTGGGTTCTCCTACATTAGTAGGCTCTAGTTGGAAAGAAATCGTCCTCAAGTTCTCGGTTTGGTCCGTCGACTCCACATAGCAAGGACTCAAATGTTTCACATTGAAGGTGTCTGAAGTCTTCAGGTGACTAGGGAGGCGCAACCTATATGCATTGTCATTAATCTTCTACAGCACCTCACAAGGTCCGATCTTTCGATCCTTGAGTTTGTTATACTCACCAGTAGGAAAAAGTACCGCCCAAACAAAGTCACCCTCATCAAAAAGTGTTTAGCGATGACGATTGTCTGCCCTGGTCTTATATTTGGTATTGCTTTGATGAATGGCGTTCTTCACTTGCTCATGGACACTCTGGAGATGTCTTGCCACCTCATTAGCTCGGGGATGAACATGCCCCACCCATGGAACAGAGGCTAAATCAACTACTCCGGATGGGTTATGACCGTAGACAACCTCGAACGGGCTCAAACCGGTAGTTCAATTCTTTGATCTGTTGTAGGCAAATTTAGCTTGAGGTAATGCCAAGTCCCACTACTTTGGTTTAGTTCTAGCCAGACCTCTTAGAATGTTGCTCAAACTCCGGTTCACCACTTCAATCTGTCCATCCGTCTAGGGGTGATATGCACTACTAAAGTTCAACTATGTCCCCAATTTCCTCCACAAGCTTTTCCAGAAGAGGCTGACGATCTTAGTGTCATGATCAGATGTGATGGAGCGAGAGACACCATGCAAGCGGACAACCTAGCAAAAGTAAAGATGGGCAATGCTGGTAGTATCCATAGTCTTCCCACAAACTATAAAATGGGCCATCTTAGAAAATCTGTCGACCACCACCAGAATAGAATCCAAGGCCCGCTGGCTACGAGGAAGGACCAGAACAAAATCCATGCTAACGTCAAGCCAAGGAGCTTTAGGAACTGTTAAGGGAGTATACAGGCTTGCTGATAAGTGTTCATTTGAGCTATATTTCGTATCATATTATGCATGTTTATTATGAGTTTTTAGAGGAGTTTTGGCCTACCGATACTTAAAAAAGGTTTTTTTTTGTAAACAGGGAAAAATATGGAGACTCCAGAGAAAAGGAAGCGTTTGGAGAAGATTTCGGGCCAGAACAGGACAAAAGAGAGTGAAGACCCAGGCCATACGGAGTCCCATACGGACCCGTATGAACCTGGGCAGAGAGGACCTCGACTCCAACCTCGTATGAGACCTCGTATGGTTCCATACGGAGTCCCATACGGACTGACAGTACCCCGTATGCAACAACCTGTGAACTCATACGGACCTCCATACGGGTCCGTATGAAAGTCCGTATGGCGTAAGTTTCCAGCGACGATTTGATCCGCCCAGGGGCAGAAACGGAAAAGAACCCAAAACCCTAGCAACAACTATAAAAGGAGAGGCCTAATTAGGTTTTGAGGGGATCTTGCCTCTTGATTAGAGATTGGAGAGAAAGAGAGCTAGAGAAGGAGCCTCATCATCATCTTCTTCCCCAACTTGGAGGAGAGGTCACCGGAGGGGTTCCTCATCTCAAAGCTCTAGAAGGCGAGAAGGAAGGGCGAGCAAGCGAAGGATCCACTTATCTTCATCAATAGGGAGTTTTTATTTGAGAACCATGTTTTCAACTTCCTTCATTGTTATGGATTGTTGCCCTCCATTGATGGAGGGCTAATTTCTTGATGCTTGGGTGTAATCTAGATGAACCTTTGGATGCTATTTTAATTGAATTAGTGTTTCTATGTTAATTGCTTGCATGATTTCATTAGGTCTATTGGATGATTTATATTGAGGTAGTAGTCTCTCTACGTTGCGAGAGCCAGGAGAGATTATTGTTGTCCATGTGGGGGAAGACGCGAATGCCTCCCCACGTGTAGACTTTCTCCAATAGAGAGGATTAGGAGTACACCGGGAGCCCGGGTACTAAGGAGGGCAATTCTTCTATATTGTTTATTCCCTTAATCTTCCCAATTAGGTCGAGACATCATCAATGAGGGCATTAGGTTAGTAGCTCATCTCTGGTGGAGAGAGTGAAGACACATTAGGTACTTTAGCCAATGAATTATCAAGCATTGATATAGCTTATACTAATTAATCTCATCAAATCCTAAGGGGATTCGAACACCCAAGTATCCCCTTCTTGATTGAATTTCTCTAAGTTTAATCGATTGTGCAATTTCAATTCCTGCTTTCTAGGTTTAGAATTAGTTGTTAATCACTCAATTTCCGATCGACTAGATAATAGATAAATAGGTAGTACTAGTATTTCCCTTCTCCCTGAGGATCGATAACCCGAATTCAAAGTCCATTTTACTACTTGATTCGACCTGTACACTTGCGGTTAGAACGCATCAAGTTTTTGGCGCCGTTGCCGGGGAGTTTTAGGATTACTAGGAATTCTAGGAGTTTATTAATTTAGTCATATTACCTTTGTGCACTTTAATTTTTATTTCAGTTTATTTGCTTCGTGATTGCTGATTTCTCTCAATTTCTTTATTGCAAGGTGTTGATGAATGACCCGAAAGAACCCTAAGGGTCTTGTTGAAGCCGATAGTGAGATTGATCGGACTTTTCATAGAAGGTTGAGAGAAGTGGAGGAATCAAATCCCGGACCCTCTTCGGGGTCGGAGAACTTCATACCTACTGAAGGCAATTTGGAAGTTAGAGAGATTCCATTCATGGCTGGGAGGCGACTTACATTATATGAGTACGAAAGGTCTCGCTATACGGGGGCGAAATTCAGTGTGCATCCTCCTAATGTGAACCTGAATAACTTCGAGATCAAGCCGAGCACTATGACCATGATCCAGAATTCAACCCAATTTGATGGAAGACCGGATGAAGACCCTCACGCTCATATTGCCAAGTTTGTTCAGATTTGTAACATGTTCAAGATTAATAGGGCATCCGATGACGCCATTCGTTTGAGATTGTTCCCCTTCAGTTTAAGAGAAGGAGCTTATAGGTGGCTGAACTCACTTCCATCGGGATCTATTCGTACATGGGCCGAGATGCTTGACAAGTTCCTTGGGCGGTACTTCCCACCTAGCAAGGCCGCAAATCTTAGATTGGACATCTCTTCTTTTAAACAAGGGCCCAATGAGTTATTCTATGAAGCTTATGAGAGGTACAAAGACCTCCTCCGGCGTTGCCCTCAACATGGGTTAGACGATTGTGCCAAAGTACGAACCTTCTACCATGGATTGGATGATGCAATACGACATTTAGTGGATGCGACCGCCGGAGGCTCTCTTGGAAACAAATATCCCGATGACGCCGAGAGAATTTTTGAAGATATGGCTAGCAATGAAGCCCATTGGTCTACTCGTGGGAAACAAGTTAAATTGGTGAACTCCTTAAATGAAACCAATACAATTGATGTAGCCCTTGCGGAGAAGTTGGATGTCTTGACAAGAAAGATCGAGGCGTTGACCACCGGTAGTCCCTCCAGGTCATCTCCGGTGTTATCTTGCAATACTTGTGGTGGAGGGCATGACATGATGAGTTGCTCAATCATGAACATGGAGAATCTCACCATGGAGCAAGTGCAATACTTGAACAATAATCAAGGGCAAACAGGGGGGCAATACAGAGCTTATGCACCCAAGTGGAACCACCCCGGATTGGCATACGGGAATCCTCAAGGGGGACAATACCTGCTAGGTTTTCAACATCCACCGAAGCCACAAGAGAGGAACCAAATCGTGGAGGAAATGATGTTGAAGATTATGCAAGATAATCAAGCAACTATCCGAGGTCTACAAGTCACAGTGCATAATTTAGAGAATCAAATGGGCCAAATGGCCAAGACACTTTCTGAAAGGCTGCAAGGAAGTTTGCCTAGCAACACGGAGACAAACCCACGTGAGCAATATAAAGCAATTACTTTGAGGAGTGGTAAGGAAGTTGACCTTTCGGTGGAGAAGCCCCAAGAAAAAAATTCAAGTGAAAAAGACACATCGGTGCCGGTGGCTACTCCCAATGAAGAGAAGAAAGATAAAGAAGAAGCCACACCTATTCCCCCATACCAACCAAAAATCCCTTATCTGGCAAGGTTGAAAAAGGATAAGGAAGATGCCCAATTTGCAAAGTTCACAAGCATGTTAAAGCAACTACAAATTAGCTTGCCATTGGTGGATGTCCTATCCCAGATGCCGAAGTATGCAAAATTCATGAAGGACCTCTTATCCAACAAGAAGAAACTGGAGGAAGTGGGTGCCGTCACTCTCAATGCCCATTGTTTGACCGTCTTGCAACACAATGTACCCAAGAAACTCATGGATCCGGGCAGTTTTATTGTTCCATGTACACTTGGTGAAGGGATCACTAAGAAGGCATTAGCGGATTCGGGAGCAAGTATCAATGTGATGCCGTACAACTTGTACATGAAGCTTGGGCTTGAAGATCCAAAGCCGACGGGGATGACACTTCAATTGGCGGACCGGTCTGTGAAGAGGCCCAAAGGCTTAGCCGAAGATGTCCTCATCAAGATTAATGATTTTGTATTTCCGGCCGATTTTGTTCTTTTGGATGTCGATGACAATGTGGATGTACCCATCATCCTCGGGCGTCGTTTCCTTGCTACCGCTCAAGCACTTGAAGATCATGCCCGGGGGAAGCTTGCACTAAGAGTGGGAGATCAAGAAGTGGTCTTCCGAATACCCGAGGCAATGCGACACACCATGGCCCAAGATGACACATCTTATAGTGTGGATGACATCGATCTAATCACCTCTAGCTGTATGGTGGATCTCTTGATGGTAACTTCCTCGCATGAAAAAGTGGAGGAAGAAATTGAAGAAACCAAGGTCAAGAAGCCAAAGAAGAAAAAGCACAAGGGGTATAGAAAAGAATGGAGGCCAATAAGAAAAGAGCCACTAGCGCCACTCATCACCATGGAAGAACCAAACTTGGAGCCGAACGATTGCTCTAACTGCACCAAATGGGGAAGGTATTTATTCGACAAACTTTTCAATAGGAAGCACGGAGGAAGCACCAAGGTATTTTAGCCACCGTGAGGTAGGTTGATGGTACGTCAAGCTAGTGACGTTAAACAAGCGCTTCTTGGGAGGCAACCCAAGCATTAAAATTTTCTTGCTTTTAGTTTTATTTTTGTTTCAATTCTAGATAGGATTAGTTACTATTAGTGTTTGAAATAAATGATTGAGTGTCTCATACACATTTGTGCATGCTGTTGAATGCTTAGAATTGCCCAAAATCTTAATTATGATCATGCCGAGCAAAGGGGAGCATGGACACAACCTGGAGGGGCTGTATAAGCCAATCTCCAGGTGCATACGGGGTACCATACGGTTCTCATATGGACTGCTATCAATCGGTATAACCCGGCCTGTGGGGTCATACGGGACTTCAAACGGACCCGTATGAAGGTCCGTATGAAATCGGCTGAGAGGGGCGATATGAAGCGTTTCAAATAAAACGCCACAACCCCTCACTTTCTTTATAAACCTAGCTGCGCCTCCTCCATCCCCCACTCTTTTTTTGCTCCGGAAACTCTACTTTCTTAGTTTTGGGCATCAATCCACCCTAGATACGCGTCTACACTCTTCTTTTATGGATTAAAATCGTATTTTTCATGTCTAGAAAGCTAGGGGTTGTGTGGATTGATTGACATAAGAATTACATTGTATTTTTGGCTTGGATTGCATGTGTGTCATGGTTAAATCTCTATTTTATGCATGTATAGCATATTAGGGGTGTTGTAGACGAGCGATTTGATGTAAAGAAGGCCAAAAACCACCATGGCCGTCGGCTTGCCCGCGGCCAGGTCCATACGGAGTCCCATACGGACTTTTCACAGGCCGTATGAGACCCCGTATGGGGGCAATTTTGGCCACTTTTGTGCAATTTTTGTGGAATTCCATATCTTTTGGATTGCACTAACACCCCTTTCAATTTTCTTGTAGACATGCCGAAGCGAAAGATCTTAGCGTCCAAGAAGAGGAAGACCACCGGAGGAAGTTCCTCCACCGGAGCACCTCAGTTTACCGACGAGGTGTTCCAGGCCCGCTATCGTCGCCTATCCTCTCGGAGGTTTGGTCGCACCCGGGTGATCGACTGGGGCGTCTGCACCCAGTTGGGCATCACGGACCGCGTCCGGGATATGATTTCTTTCGGCGGGTGGGACCGTATCTTCTCACTTGACCACGAGATCTTCAGGGGACCCACCCTAGAGGTCCTCAGCACCTTCGAGGCTGACCGGAGCGCAGTAGGGGAGAAGAAGCACACCGTCATTCTCTCTCCAGTTGGGTCTATACGACCGCGAGTACACTTACGAGCGGGAGTATGATGGTCTACTTACCTTCTTCCCAGAGCGCACTATTTCTTCTTCCCAATACTTTCTCCAGTTGGGCGGGCACTACAACAACAACAAGGCGTCCCTGATGGCCGACCCGGTACACCGATACATCCACGCCCTACTCAGTCGCACGATCGCCGGTCGTAGCGACAAGCGTAAGGGTGGTCATCGCCACGCGGGCGCCTCTTCCTCTCTGACTGTCGAGAGTGCCAATCCACCTGGGATATGCACTCGCTGACTACCTGAGCAGCCAGGGGCAGAACATCAAGCTGACAGACATCCATGCCGGACCATACATCACCAGACTTATCATGGGCATGGGCTTTGAGGCCGAGCTGGAGGGAGAGACGCCTCTACAGCTGGGTACACCACTGGACATGACCACACTCGTCCAGATGAGGCTTGTCCGACGCACCAGTGGGCGTTACACCTTGATCGGCCCGCCATCCGACACTACTGACGAGGAGGCATCAGACTCCGCCTCTGAGGACTCGGCACCCGAGGAGCCGGCCGGCCAGCACCCGCGTCCACCCCGGAGCCGCTCTGCACAGATGGAGGAGCAGCAGATGGCGATCCGCACCACTCAGGAGACACTCCTGGAGGAGCACCTTCATATGAGGGAGCAGCTCACAGAGCTTTCCCTCTTTATCCGCGGGCATCCAGCCTTTGCACCTGCTCCACCTCCAGCACCAGTAGATGATAAGCCAACAGCAGACATTTGAGCTTTCTTTCATTTATTTTCAGACTATGTTTATTTTCTATTTTCATGCATCTTTGTACTTATTAGCAAGGGCATCACCCTGCTACCCTATCCTTTTTATTATCATTGGTGGATCCTTTATTTCATACTTTTGTGTAGAATTAATGGTTCTTCCTTCACAGGTAGAAAACGGATCAATACTCCCCAAGTTTCAAGGACCCAGCAATTCGAGCTGAATGACCAAAATCCACTATATTTTCAGGGGAGTTTTTGTTTCACCTTTCTCCACATCTGTTTATTTTGATACATTGAGGACAATGTAGGTTTTCAAAGTGGGGATGGGTGGCTACTTATCTCCTTTTAGAATTATTGCAAATCTTTAAGTGTGGAGATAAGTGACCATTACTAGCATTTGTTGAAAATCTTTAAATCTTTATAGCATGCATGATATGTGTAAATTTAAACCTTGTTGAGAAATAACTTTGACATGTTTTTATTCCTAGTACACCATCATATGCGAGAATTTTGAAATTTTTCCATTGAAACACCGTGGGCATTAGAGACAATCTTTGTGACAATCATGACTGTTAGGGACAATAGATAACCCATTGCCGTGTTCTTTTGACTTTAATAGCTAAACATTGTTTGCAATGGCTCCAAGAGGTTTCGTGGCACTAGTTCAAATTTGTTAAACCCCTCATCATATACATATTGGACAAGTATCATAGCTTTGCACAATAACCGTTAATTAATAAAGACAGTGTTCCGATGCTTTTAGAGACAAAGAAGGTTGGGGTCCCGGTTCCTAATCAGAGTGCTCCTCAATTAGAAAAGTCACTACTTAGTATGAACACCCATGGGTGGAGTTGTAACCGCCTAAGTAGCTAAGGGTTCAGGTGCGTAATCAGCATGGATCCTCTACAAAAGGGAGGAGCTACACTCCACCTTGATCTTCAGTACGGGAAAGTCGGATCTAAAAGATGCCCTACCCGTGTAAAAAGAAAGAAGAAAAAAAGTTGTTTGAGTATAGTGAACTTGTCCACCATTCATCTAATAGGGGGATAATTCTTTTGATCTTAGGGCCTCAAGGACTTTCTAGAGTCCATTGAGGGCATGTTTGTCTTGCTAAGACCTTAGAACATGGCATGTGGAGTGAACAAGCTTCTGTCCAGAGCTGTAACAAAAAATCACGAGATCAATCTAGACCCTGGTGTAGATATAGGAGAACACATCATGATGGTATACTTGGAATAGAATTCACACATAATTTCTATGACACATGGCCGAACACTTATCTTCTTTTATTGATTTCTTTTCTTTGCTTGAGGACAAGCAAACCTTTAAGTGTGGAGATGTATGATAAGTGTTCATTTGAGCTATATTTCGTATCATATTATGCATGTTTATTATGAGTTTTTAGAGGAGTTTCGGCCCACCGATACTTAAAAAAGGTTTATTTTTGTAAACAGGGCAAAATATGGAGACTCCGGAGAAAAGGAAGCGTTTGGAGAAGATTTCGGGCCAGAACAGGACAAAAGAGAGTGAAGACCCGGGCCATACGGAGTCCCATACAGACCCATATGAACCTGGGCAGAGAGGACCTCGACTCCAACCTCGTATGAGACCTCATATGGTTCCATACAAAGTCCCATACGGACTGATAGTACCCCGTATGCAACAACCTGTGAACTCAAACGGACCTCCATACGGGTGCGTATGAAAGTCCGTATGGCGTAAGTTTCCAGCGACGATTTGATCCGCCCAGGGGCAGAAACGGAAAAGAACCCAAAACCCTAGCAACAACTATAAAAGGAGAGGCCTAATTAGGTTTTAGGGGGATCTTGCCTCTTGATTAGAGATTGGAAAGAAAGAGAGCTAAAGAAGGAGCCATCATCATCTTCTTCCCCAACTTGGAGGAGAGGTCACCGGAGGGGTTCCTCATCTCGAAGCTCTAGAAGGCGAGAAGGATGGGGAGAGCAAGCGAAGGATCCACTTATCTTCATCAATAGGGAGTTTTTATTTCAGAACCATGTTTTCAACTTCCTTCATTGTATGGATTGTTGCCATCCATTGATGGACGGCTAATTTCTTGATGCTTGGGTGTAGATGAACCTTTGGATGCTATTTTAATTGAATTAGTGTTTCTATGTTAATTGCTTGCATAATTTCATTAGGTCTATTGGATGATTTATATTGAGGTAGTAGTCTCTCTACGTTGCGAGAGCCCGGAGAGATTATTGTTGTCCATGTGGGGGAAGACGCGAATGCCTCCCTACGTGTAGACTTTCTCCACTAGAGAGGATTAGGAGTACACCGGGAGCGCGGGTACTAAGGAGGGCAATTCTTCTATATTGTTTATTTCCTTAATCTTCCCAATTAGGTCAAGACATCATCAATGAGAGCATTAGGTTTGTAGCTCATCTTTGGTGGAGAGAGTAAAGATACATTAGGTAGTTTGGCCAATGAATTATCAAGCATTGACATAGCTCACACTAATTAATCTCATCAAATCCTAAGGGGATTCGAATACCCAAGTATCCCCTTCTTGATTGAATTTCTCTAAGTTTTAATCGATTGTGCAATTTCAATTCCTGCTTTCTATGTTTAGAATTAGTTGTTAATCACTCAATTTCCGATCGACTAGATAAGAGATAAATAGGTAGTACTAGTATTTCCCTTCTCTCTGAGGATCGATAACCCGAATTCAAGTCCACTTTACTACTTAATTCGACCCGTACACTTGCGGTTAGAACGCATCACTTGCTTTGGTGAGAACTTCTTTGGCCCGCTGGCACACAAAGCAGCTCTCCATAAAGTGAGCCACGTTGCTAGACAGCTTCTGCCAATAAAAGTCAGCAGCTATGAGGGCGTAGGTCTTATCAAGACCAAAGTGGCCCTAATTATGGAGTTTACTCATGATCTGCTGTCGCAATAAATACTCGGGGATGCATAGCTATAGGCCACGAAACAGGTAATCGTTATGTAAAATAAAATCGTGATGATGCCAATCGTTTACCTCTTGAAGTATCCGGCTGAAGGAAGGATCTGTCGTATACATATCTGTGAAGGCTTCAAACCCTGCAATTTTGGTGCTTATTGTGGTGAGAAGAGATTTGCGGCGGCTCAGAGTATCTACTACACGATTGAGGCTTCCTGCTTGATGCGTCAAAGTAAAGGTGAACTCCTGCAAGTAGGCCACCCACTTATCGTGTCGCATGCTCAGTTTGTGTTGGCCATTGATGTACTTCAGGGCCTCATGGTTGGTGAACATAATGAACTCCTTCTGTAGGAGGTAGTGGCGCCAATGCTTCAGCTACTGAACTATGGCATAGAACTCTAGGTCATAAGTGGAGTAGTTCTTCTTCGACCCCGATAGATTCTCACTGAAGAAACCTACCTGTCATTTTGAGTAGCTCAGAACACCTTTAATGCCAATGTAAAATGCATCACAATTGACCTCGAACACCTTGTCAAAGTCAAGAAGCGCTAGAACTGGTACTTCAGTCATCTTCTGTTTGACAAGGTGGAAGCTAGCTTCGGCCTCATCCGTCACTAGAAATCATACCCCTTGAATACTTTGTGATGGGGGTAATCAGCATGCTAATGTTCCGGATGAATCGTCTATAGAACGAGGCTACCCCATGGAAGTTTTGAACATCATGTAAAGTCCTCTGTCTGGACCACTCCAAGATAACATCAATCTTTGATTGATCTATATGAACACCATCAGTAGAAACAACAAAGCCAAGGAAGGTCAAAGAAGTAGTAAAGAAGGAACACTTCTTTCGGTTGGAACATAGGCGCTCTGTTATAAGCATCTCAAAGATAGTGCGAAGGTTGTCAAAGTGTGAGAACCAACTCGAATTATAGATCAGGATGTTATCAAAATAGACCACCACAAACTTGCCCATAAATGGATGCAAAACATAATACATGAATCACATGAACATACTGGGGGCGTTGGATAACCCAAAAGGCATCACCATCCACTCGTACCATCCATGGTGTGTCTAGAATGCCTTCTTCCACTCATCTCCAGGCCGCATTATGATCTAGTGTTATCCGCTCTTCAGGTCGATTTTTGAGAAGATCTTTAAGTCGGATAGTTTGTCCAATATGTCGTCCAGGCAGGGGATGGAATAGCGATACTTGATAGTGATTTTGTTGATGGCTTGGCTGTCTACACACATGCGCCATGAGCCATCCTTCTTTGGCACCAACATGGCTGGAATGCGCAGGGACTCATGCTCTCTTGGATGTAGCCGCTCCTTAATAACTCCTCTACTTGCCGGTGCAATTCCTCGGCCTCCTTGGGACTGAGGCGGTATGTCGGTTGGTTCGGCAAGCCCGATCCTGGGACAAGATCTATCTGGAGTTGGATGTCCCTTATAGGTGGGACTCCCGGGGGAAGTTCCTCTGGCATCAAGTCCGTGAACTCCACGAGTAACTGCTGCATCTTTATTGATAGATCTGGATCCATGACCATGGCACTATGCATATAAGATAGTAGTGCATAAACTATATTTCCCTGCTCGATCCCGCTTAAAAACCTAGGCATAGAAAGTAGGTTAGTATTAGTTACCGGGGTAAGAGGCTTTTTTTCCTGACGAGGTGACAACACAATCCTTTTCACCTTTATGCTGAGAGAACAAGTATTCTTCCTTCCATCATGAACTACACTTCGATCATACTGCCATGGTCACCCTAGTAGTAGGTGACAGGCATCCATTGATACGACGTCACACCATGCATTTTTAAAGTACCTCTGACCAATGGAGAAAGACACGAGATATTGCCGATCTACTTTTACCTCTGTGCCTTTGCTCAGCCATGATATATTGTAGGGCTTCGGATGACGCTCCATCTTCAACTACAACTTCTGGACAGCATCTTCAGACACCACGTTCTCACAACTGCCGCTATCGATAATCACCTTGCAAACCTTGTCGGCCACTGTGCAGGTGGTGTGGAAGATGTTGTTTCTCAACTAGTCATCCCTTGAATCATCCTTGGGTGCCAGCTAGCTCTTATGAACAACGAGAGTTTCATAGCCAACCCCAATCAGCACGTCACCAGCCCAATCATCATCACCTCCATAATCATCATAAAATGGTTCCTCAGCCTCCTCAACCTCAAATATCCCGTTCTCTTCAATTATCAGGTTCTTACCTTTCTAACTAGCAGGTTTCGACACTCGTGGTGCTTTATGCCCCTGCTCATAACACCGATAACAACGAACAACAAATTTAGAACTACTTGACGGTGGTTGTTGGACGGGGCGAGTTGCCTGAGGGCAAGCTAGTCGGCTACTCTGATTGCTCCTGATTCGTTGTCTTCTATTCTGCTGCTTTTCAACAGCGAGGGTGCGTTGGTATTCCTCTGAAATAGTACACAATGTGTGTAGACTGAGAACATCCTGCAATGGTTGGTATAGACCTCCCAGATATCAAGCCACTAGTTGCTCCTCCATCTCCGATAAGTTGTTCTGCCCGATCAATTAGTAGAAGGCTCTATATACTCATCTACCGATCTTGTGCCTTGCCTCAAGGTATGAAGCGATAGAAACAAGGTCTGGGTATAGCCAAAGGGGAGGAAGTGCTCCTTCATCTTCTTCTTTATCTTCTTCTCCATATTGTCCCAATCAGCGATCTTTGGTTTGCCTTGCTGATCTCGTGAACACCGAAGCTGCTCTTACCACGCGGATGCTTGCCCCTTTAACTTGATGGAAAATAGCTTCAGCTTCAGACGATCTGGGACCTCCTTGTACTCAAATATCCTCTCTACCTCATTCACCCAGTCGATGAAGACTTCAATATGTAGTGTTTCAGTAAATTCAGGTAACTCCACCCGAAAGTCACAATCACAGTGACGCTCCTCTCGTGAACAGTGCTCTCTAGAATACCTATACCGAGAATAAGGGTTGACGAAGGTGGATTCAGAGTCGTGGTCTAAAACCTAACGATCCTACAAATCTTGGGCCAACAACTGTTTTGTCAACTCCACAACTTGTCTCTGTAGATCCTCGTTTATCGCTTCCAAGGCGATTGGGTCTCTGGACTGGCCTTCCTCTTCGGGAAAATGTTCACTACGATGACCACCACGGCCACAACGATCTCTAGCTATTGATACTGATGCCACAAAAACAAGACGAGCACTCTGATACCAACTGATGCCAGGCATGGTAGTAATTAACTTGCGGGCGGTAGCAACCAGGGATTTGACAAAAGAACAAGCAATGGGGGAGACAAATAGAGAAGAAAGTCTCTGAAACTTCAAAGGAAATGTTTTATCCAATATTCAATGAATAAAATTCAACCCACAAGCCGGGTTTAAATAGCTTCAAAAAACTAACCAAGAAACCTATCTTCTTATCGAAATTTGCCAAAATCGGCAAATTTTGGTTCAAAACCAAAACTTATCTTATTTAAAAAAACTAAAAAAATTAGATAACTCCTAAAAATATGAGATCAAATTGTAATCAAATCCTATCCTAAATTAGCATAAGAATTATTACTAAAAATAGAAAAAAAAAACACCGAAAAACGAAGAAACGCAAGGGAAAATAATAGAATTTGAGGATGAAGGAAAGGTCCATCAAGAAGAGCTAGAAAGACCCTACGTGTGTGTCGAGAGAAGCTTTTCGAATTCGGGTTGAGCGCGTGAATCCGATGTTAGTAGCCAAAGTTATAGTCAAAACACCGAACCGTGTCCAAAATTGTTCCCCAATCACGGAATTGGCTCGACCAGCATCGGCCTTTATGTCGGTCCCCCAATTCGTGATATGCTAAAGTCCGCATGGTGCAATCAGATAGTTCTGCATCATCTAATACGGGTTCTCCTGCATCACTTTCAAATTTACAGTTGTTTTACACACTGTGAATACATATCCTGTGACAGATTTCCTGGTATCTATACTACCAGCATAGTCTAAATCAACATAACCCGTAATCAAGCTATCTTGCTCAAGTTTATGAGGGAACTTTAAACCTATCTTCATCATTTTCTTTAGATATCTATGTATCCATTTCACGACCTCTCGATGATTCTTCACAGGTTTCACCATAAACCGACTTACTATACTTACTGCATATGCAAAGTCTTGTCTATTGCACACCCTCATATACATCACACTTCCCACTTCACTTTCATAAGGAAACTTCTCCATAAACAACTCCTCCTTTATTTTTTTTTGGAGATTACGACAAAGAGAGATTGAAATGAGATAATAATGTGGTTGACACAGATTAAGCATCATTCATTCCAAACTTGCGCAACCCCTTCTTAATATCCTTAAGATAGCAATATAAAACTTTCCCAAGTCCTTCATCTCAAATTCTTGTTTCAACAGAGACTTTACATGTTCAACTTCAACTATACTCTTGCTTGCAATCAACATGTTATCAATATACAAAAAGAGATATATTGAGAGCTCATAGTCTTTTTGTCTATGATACACAAACTATCATACATACTTTTATTGAAGCCAATGTTTTGTATGTAACTACCAAACTGCTTGTACCATTGCCTTGGTCTTTGTTTAAGTCCATACAAGGACTTCTTCCGCAAGCACACCTTATTTTGGTTCTCTTCTAAAATAAAGCCTTCTAGCTGCCGCATGTAAATTGCCTCTTCCATGTCACAATATAGAAAAGTAGTTTTGTTATCCAATTGTTTCAACTCTAGATCATATTGTGCCACCAAAGCAAGCAGTAAGCTTATTGATGTGTGTTTTATGACATATGAAAAGATTTCATTGTTATCAATTCCCTCTAACTACTAATCTAGTCTTATAACTTGACATGTTCAACTTCAGTTATAATCTTGCTTGCAATCAACATGTTATCAACATGCAATAAGAGATATGTTTAGAGCTCATAGTCTTTCTGTCTATGATACACAAACTATCATAAATAATTTTATTGAAGCCAATGGTGTGCATTTAACTGTCAAAATGCTTGTACCATTGACTTGGTCTTTGTTTAAGTCCATACAAGGACTTCTTCAGCAAGCACACCTTATTTTGGTTCTTTTCTAAAATAAAGCCTTCTAGCTGTTGCATGTAAATTGCCTCTTCCATGTCACAATATAGAAAAGTAGTTTTGTTATCCAATTGTTCCAACTCTAGATCATATTGTGCCACCAAAGCAAGAAGTAAGCTTATTGAAGTGTGTTTTATGACATATGAAAAGATTTCATTGTTATCAATTCCCTCTCTTTATGTAAAACCTTTAACTACTAATCTAGGCTTATAAATCGCATCCTCTGCTTTTGATAACCCTTCCTTTCTCTTGAAGATCCACCGACAACCAACTAACTTTTGACTCTTGGGCTTGTATACTAGCTCCCAGGTTTGGTTCTTTATTAAGGACTCCATCTCTTTTACCATTGCAAGCTTCCATTTCTCACCATCCTTCCTACTAAGAGATTCTTTATAACTTCATGGCTTCACCTCATCAATCTCTTCTGCTATGGTCAAGGCAAAGGATACATGGTATGCTTGAGTATACCTTATAAAAGGTCTTATGTGCCTTTGTTCCCTGTCGTGCGCCAAGCTGTAGGCATTTTCAGGTAAATTATCCGTCTCAACTTCTTCACCTTGAACCTCATCTTCTCTACCAATGTTAGCTTGCACCACCTCCATCTGTAAATCAGAATTATGTTCAGAGTCTTCTCCTCTTTCTAGAGATGCCATCATGTTCTCATTGAAGACCACACTACTGCTAACTATACATCTCTTAAAAACTTGGTGCCAAAACCAAAGCTTATAACCTTTAACACTCTCTGGATAACAAATAAAGATGCATTTAATAACCCTTAGTTCCAATTTATTTGGCTTAATATGAGCATAAACAAGAAAACAAAATACGTTCAAATTTCAATAATAAGATGGCTTCCCTGAGCATACCTCGATTCGAGTCTTGAATGAGATGGTTCGAGAAAAACATCTGTTTATTACATAGATTGTTTTCACTATAGCTTTAGCCAAAAAGCTTTTTGGTAGTTTTGCTTTCAGCAGCATACAACTCACCATCTCTAATATATTCATCTTCTTTGCAAGACAATTTTGCTGCAGTGTTCCTACAATAGTTTTATGTATTGCTATGCCCTCTTTTAAGCATAGTTGAGTAAACTATCCAAAGAAGTATTCAAGACCATTATCTGTTCTGAGCATCTTGATCATCTTGCCAGTCTGAATCTTCTTTAAAGTCTTCCATTCGACAAACCTCCTAAAAGCTTCATCCCTGGTTTTTAGAATGTAGGCCTATGCCCTTCTGGAATAATCGTTAATGATTGACAGGAAGTATCTTCCATTCCCATGTGTAACTATCTTTGTAGGTCACCACAAGTTAGAGTGTATGTAGTTTAGGATTCCTTATATAGTATGTTGTTTTTTTTCAAATTTTACTTGCTTGGCTTTATTGTAGATACATTCTTCCTAGAATGGTAATGTATCTATCTTTTCACTACACAATAGCCCTTGCCTGCTCAATTCTTGCAAACCTATTTCACTTACATTCCCTAGCCACATATCCCAAAATCTTCCCCTATCTTCTACCTGGTTTTTCTGCTTATGTGGCTTAACCAACTTGTTAAGGTTTCTGACTAATTTTGAGTCAGATTTCAAAATTTCTATTTTCTTTTTCTTTTTGATTTTCTTTGATTTTTTTTTATTCTCTCCTTTCCATCTGAATCTTAAACGCTCTACCACTTGCTTCTAGGTAGATCTACAACTTCTTTTTGGAGGATCGACTTTGGGCGATTCTTGTGCTGTCGTGTAGGGTTTCGAATAGGAGATTAAAGGCGAAGAAGACATCGCTTGAGGGAGTTTCTATCCTTTTATTATGTTTTCTTCTTTAGATCTTGTTAGGGTTTCCCATAATATGAGAGGCTAAACCTTCTATGGTGCCTCGGATCCTTGAACCCTAGATGAACTTGTGACTCTTTTCCTTTCTTTAATACTAAGTTTTCTTTTTTATTATTCTTGTGAATTATCTATGCGTGCTTAATACTTGTGGTTTGTTAGTGCGAAAGCGCCGATCACATATTTGTAGTTCCTTGATGCATGGAGAGAAATCTTGGTTTAACTAGATTTGGGCATAGATGATAGGGGTTGCGAATACGTCAAGAGATGGGTGATCGCGGTTATTTCACAGCGCACTCTCCAGATTATGGTAAAACCTAGTAGTAGTGTAACACCCATCTCTGTAATGAAACAGATGTCACACAAGCTCGGTCGGGAGTGCATTCAACTTATAAGCTGTGTAATTTAAACCTGATAATAATCATGCACCCTAAATAAAATCCATATGACCTAAAGATAACCGGTTACACACCGGGAGTCATATTCAAACCAAGTTATAATTATGCACAACATATAAAGTCTGGGCAACTACGGCGCCAAATACAGTGGAAGAAAATCATAATTAATGTCTAGTACAACACATTATGACTAAACATAAGAATAGGTACGCTAGAGCCAGCTAGACTTTGATTCCTGCTCGAGACACGAGCTACTACCCAGATCCATGTCTAGATCATGCAATAGAAAAACAGTAATCGAAAGGGACTGAGCTATACAAGCTCAATGAGTAAAGACAGCTCCGCCAGGTATTATACATACCTGTCAACTGTACTAAAATACTAGTACATAAACAATGCAAGTGTAAATCATGAAGGTAAGCACAATTATCTTAAACCCTGAAAAGTATGCTAACATGATCAGAAATCCGAAGAAAGCATACAAGCGATCTCATATCATATCAAGTATATAGTAAACAGGTATATGCGATGGCCTCGTATCATACAAGTGTGCACCCGTAGTTAAAATGTCTCCGTAAGGACTCCTCCTACCATTAAGGAACATAGGTATACATCTACATGATCTTGATGTCTGGGAACAAAGGCATACATCTACATGAGCCGGGTGCCTGACGACAAGAGGCATACATCTACATGTGTACGTCAAACGTGTATCTCGTATCCGATACGGGCTCTCACAAGAGACAGGTTGGGAGTTTTTATAAAAAGAACGACTTTCCCAAACATTTTTGGTTTTAAGAAAAACGAGTGAAAACAAATCCCCTTCTTTAACCCGGTCTCGTCTACTTAAATATCTAGGCTCTATCCTAAGCCCCTACTGGGCCCCCATACATAACTAACTAAAGAACAACCTATGATACATGAAATAATCTTTATCTACCCCTTAGGGTTTTTTTACCATTTCTCATGCTCTCTGACATTTAATCAATTAAACACGCATGAAATCACTATGTAACTATAGCAATTAAATCCATCGGCATCCACAAACCGATATAAAACTCATAAGAATATGAGAAACCGAAATCACGATAAATACAAGAATAAAATCTATATTTACGGCTAAGTCCCCCCACCTTAAGTTCTTCGCACGTTCCTAGGTCTGGCTCAGTCCTGCTGAAGCTCCCGCGGGACCTTTACCCTTTCCTAGAATCTATAATAGTAATTAAGTAAATATGAAGTTCGTATTTTCCATAACTTAGTTCTATAGCTTTAAAATACGAAGATTCAAGAATACGGAAATCATATTCTTAACTTATACGCTAATTTAAACTTGAAGCAGTATAGTAATGAAATTGAGTTAACCTAGAGCATGTTTTTACTTAACTTGCACTTCATGTTTCTAAGGAGAATGGAAATACGGAATTTGCTCATATTAGAAGACTTATCTATCTTCATCCTTAGCTTAATTTGAAGGCCTCTAACATGCTCAATTCCTTCTAAATTAATGAGACAATACCTTATACGTGCTTTCATATACCATTAAAACCCTTCATCTAGCATGATCACTTCCTAATGCATACAATCTTGGAGGCATGGAAGCATGAAAGGATTATGAAGTAATACTTATAATTTACTCGAAAATTCTGTAGAGTCTCCTTTGTTTTTAGGGCTTAGTTCATTATGCAAACATTCATCCAACACTAGCCTTATATATTCATACAATCATAATATCATTACTACAATGATACACATCCCATAAGTATCAATTTTCCAATGTTCTATAATTGGACAGCCCACCAAAGCATGCATTCTCTCAGTCAAGAATTCTTCAATCCACAAAAATATACATACAACTCCATAATCATCCATCACCCCAAATCACTGCTCTTTTCATAAATTATCTCTAATCACATATCAATTAACATCAGGAAGACTCACAGTGGCTTTTGGGCAGAAAATCAAATGGCTGCCGACTGTGGTTGCTGCTGGGATATCACAAAGAAACACTAGAGACAAGGGCCACTGGACTATTCACCGGAGAGGAAGAAGATGGTGGCTGTCGGATGGTCGGCGATCGGTGGAGAAGGCGGTGTGACAAAAAGGCAGGGCGGAGTGGCAGCAAGCTTGCGCGGCGTCGGGCGGCTACGGGCGACCAAGGGCGGAGATGCTGCAGCGGCTCCCGGTGCGGAGGAACAACGGGGTGGCACGGGCGAAGGCCAATCGGCGTCGGGTGCCAGCGCATAGGCCGCGCAGGAGAAGGGGGGCGCGATCAAGTAAAGGGTGGAGTTATCTGGCGCAAGCGCAAGGCTCGGCGGTGCGGTGATCAGGAAGGCGGCGAGCAGCTGACTCACGTTGAGGGGTGCAGCTCCGGCGGAGACAACTCCAGGCGAGGGCTCGCTGGCCGTTGGGCGTGGGTGCGCGTAGAAAGGAGTAAGGAAATAAGGAAAGAGGGAAATAGGGAGAGATCTCTCTCTCTCTCTCTCTTCGATTTGATTTCCTTTTCAAATCTAGCCCTAACTCTCTCTGATATATATATATATATATATATATATATATATATATATATATATATATATATATATATATATATATAGTATTAATTAACTTAATTAATCAATTTCATTTCTTTAACTTATCATGAAACTCCTTAATTAATTAACTTATCATTTCACCATTGTTACATGGGTTTACATTAATTAAATTATCTCTAATCTTTATGTCATATCGCCCTTTAATTAATATTATCTTTATAAATATTCATCGACCCAATCCGGCAATCCAAGGTCAATGATTCCAGTCATCATGGGTGTACTGTAGAATCACGGGCCTGTCTCTCGTCGGACTAGATCCGCGAAAATCAACTTTTGACTCACCCGATCTACTTTATTAGAACCCGAATATTTGCCCGGTTCTCCTACATAATTAATCTTGATTAATTAATACTTTAGAAATTTCCAAATTAATTAAGCGAGGTTATCTTAATCATCCACCTCCAACTATTCCAAGTGTAAGCGGCCTGGCCCAATAAGGCCTTCCCTAGGCCCATTAGTTGTGAGGCTGGATTTAAATTTATTAATCCTCGATTTTGCTTTAATTGGGATTTAAAATAATTAATTTATTTTCCGTGCTAATTAATCTCATTAATTATCAAGAATTTTCTTATTTATTTACTTAGAAAATCCGGGGTGTTACAAGTAGGAACCATAGAAAACTAATAATAATAATAATAATGCACTCGTTTGGCAATGTGGTTGTATGGGACTAGGGTTTTGTTGTACGAGAGATTGGGGTCAAACTAATTTAGGGTTCTCTACTGTCCAAGAATACTTCAACTAGATAGTCAATATTAGGAAACTAGTCAACAAGGGATTCTTACTGGGATAGAGATCCAGGGTTCTATGTCCACTTGACTGATTACCCTAGATTTGTCAAGTGTTCACTTTAGTTTCAGTTCTTCTTTGGATTACTTATTTAGGATCACAAAAACACCAAAAATATTTTAGGCAAGATAATAGAAGATAAATTAGTACTCTCATGGTTCCCTATGGATTCAGCTAGCGTACTCTCATGGTACTTTCATTACTACTTGAGCGACCCCATACACTTGCGAGAGAGCATAACACATCACTAGCATTTTTGGGTAAGTCTAAGTCCAGAAAAAATTCATTCAAGATAAGTTTATATGTACTAAAAGGATGTTTGGATAAGATTTCAAATCTCCAAAAAAATTAATATGGATCTTTCTAAAGTGATAAAAAGGGAATAGAAGATTTTTCCAAACAGAATATGATCCTTGGAGCGTGTGATTGCCTTCTACTAAGTGTGAGAAGCTTAGAAAACCCAAGTTTATATCGTAGCTTTATCTTACATCAGTACTTCATTTTACCTAGCAATTATAATTCAAATAAAAAGCAACAAGAAAAGTGGACAAGTTTATTAAGAAGTGCAATTCTAAGAAATCTCAAGTTTTATAGGTAGCATGTAGAAGGTCCAACCAAGATCCATATAATAGACAAACGATTTATTACCATTATGTAATGTGTTTTATCCATCAGACACAATTGTAAATCAAACATTACTGCAAAGCAAAGAGTGGATATCCCCACAAGTTATGCACATTATTGGAGATGGGCAGACAACTAATATGTGGGCTATATTAGTAAGGTAGTATCATTGGAAGATGCTTCTAACTTGTTTAATAAATTAAATTGTAAGAAATCACACAAATCCCTAAAAAAGAACAATATATTTACAGTTATTAATTCTATTTGAAATATTGATCCCTCACATAAATATATATATATATATATATGTGTGTGTGTGTGTGTGTGTGTGTGTGTGTGTGTGTGTGTGTTTTGTTCTTTGTTATCAAATATGTAAATAATATATGCTTATTCTCTATTTTGTACTTTTTTCAGGAAACAAAAAACACCTCGGAGTGCCTGATTAATGAGAGCAACGAGAGGAAGAAAAAGGGTAGTGCCTGATCAACCCACCTCAAAGTCAGTTTGGTGAGGACGTGCGGTGATGGTGGATGTGGCGGTGTGGCTAACGATGCTATATGGCGACGAAGATTGGTTGGTGGAGGTTTGGGTTAGTAAAGGCTTGGGTTAGGGCTTTCATTTTGAAGATAAAGGTAATGGAAGGAATATATGGAAAGCGTGAGGGCAAAATGAGGAAACAAAAGTTCAGGCTACATTACCACCAACTTGGTAATCCATATTACCACCTATCTTGGTGGTAATGTGGATTACCGCTTATGTGGTAATGTTTTACTGTTGGTAATCTTACATTACCGCCTTATTCCAAGTGCTACAATAACCAAATGCGGTAATGTTTTCACATTACCACCTGATTTCAGATAATGTTTTCACATTACCGCGAGCCAAACAGAAAGTGTATAGAGCCAACAGCAATACTGTCATTTCGACATTTGAGGAGTTTATGAGTCTTGGATAAGGCTTTATGGGACCTTAGGGACTTATAAGTTGGTTAATGATGTTTGGTGCTTCTAATAGGGCTTAATTTGGTAATTAAGCTTTTTTTAGAGCCTAAAGAAGGATTTAAGCCTATAATAGGCTCAAGGGTTGACCAACACTCATTTGACCAACCTTGTTCACCTATGGTTGGGTTGACCCTTAAATTGATGCTTTTTATTATTTTACCCCCTATAAGTGGGAATTAACTAGGTTTTTCCCTTGATAAATCCTTCCATATTCTTCCATTCACCTAGCCAATTTATTTTTCTATTTCTGAGTAATTAGGATAATTAACTGGTAGGTTACTAAATTCATGATATTACATGATGCTTCCCTATGAAGACTCGAAAAGATGTTTTTGATAGTATAGCAGCGGATATTTCCCACTACAGGGTCAATATCCACTACTAAATGGATTTAACGACAAATAGAATCTCCTTTGCTAAATCCTCTTCTATATTTATAACCGTAGAAAGGATGACCTATAGTGGTGGATTTTTCAGCCGGTATAAGATGCGGCGGCCACCTATAGTGGGGGAAAAATATAACGTTATAGGTTATAACGACAACTATTACAATGGAGAAATCCACCGCTATAGTATACAACTACAACTATAGCGACAGATTTTCCCGCCACTATAGAGTAGGGCTGACACTACAACGATGGATTTTTCCATCACTAAAGGGTTGTAGTTGTATATTGAATAACTAATTTCCATTTTCCCTATAATTTCATAAATATAAGTACAAATTAACATCAATAAACACATTGACATTAACATTCATAAATGATCTTAAGCAAAACATTCATGAACACAAATCAATTTACATAAATATATAGTAATAATAAAAAATTGATAACATTCTTACAGAGGTATCATATGTATATAGAATATACTTAAGCAACTTATTCCTAAAACTATGTTAATAAAGCTCCACTTAATCCTAAAACCGATAGCAATCCTAGCCAACTGATTTGGGGTTACTCAAAACCCGTAACAATAAAATGAAAGAAAAAAATACTATATATCAGCAAACTTGGCTCAAGAGCACATCAACACATGTAGATCATTAACAAAAATTCAACTAAATTCTGACTTGTAGTATACCGAATAAGTATTAGAAAAGTACCAATTGAAAGCAAGATATTCAAACTAAAATTTTCTAGTTATCCACATCATTAAGGTAGGAAAACAATCGGTTTGAATGGGTGGGAGTTTTTAATTGATGTTTGAATGAAGAACTCAAACTCATAGTAAGAGTATATCATAAGATCAAGCATAAGGCAGTGTTGAAATTATGAACCAACATCAATTTGATCCTATAACAATTAAAGCTCTTTTCATTTGGATGGAAAAACAAATAATTTCCTTTTTCTTTCTCAGAAGTACTAGACTAAACATATATCAAAGGAAAAAATAAAAAATAAAACTTAGAATCAAAGAAATAATCCTATTTCATAAAGAACTAAAAAAAATACCTGTGGACAGGAGAGATTTTAGAGATGTTTAAATTCATCAAAACCGTTCTTCAAGTCTACTTTTTTTTGGTTGATATATTGAACTTAACTTCTGTAGCATCTCTAAAACCTTCTCTAATCTCGAACACAACATGAGAATCTCCTGCATTTGCAACATAAAGCACTCCAACAAATATCACACCAACCAGACAACAAGAACCGACCGATGGTAGCTGAGGTCTGTTGTGCCTGTATTTTCTCATAAGAGAAAGAAATCCCTCTTCTGTGGCAGAGAATGCTTTTATCAAACAATCGCTTGACATGCCACCTTGTTTTGGTCAAAATTTTACACACCAAACGCTCCAATGTTAAGTATTAGAATGTTCAACCACAAGCATCACCAAAGTTGACATAGACTTAAAAAAAATCTTTTGGTGATATCTAGAAATATTAGGGACAAAAGAAATACAAGAATTATATAAGATTGGAATTGCTTTGGTGAGTTTTACTTTCCAATAGATGTTGCTAAGCATCCAATTAGAACTCTAAAGATCAATGCCAATAAATTGCATTTCTCTTAAAATATGTTTGTATATATGTATGCTATAGACCAAAATACATACTCTGCAAGTCTATCTCTCCAACATCTTTTCAGATCTACCCTTATTTGCAAAATCTACTACCTAAGTGTATGTAATACCCCGACCCGAATTCTGGGACCTCGAGTACGTAAACATATCGGTCGTACCCAACTACGAGGCCTAAATAATCAAGCAGATATTAAGTAATAACCAAAAGTTCCAATAAAAATAATCAATACCCTCAGGATAATCACAGTCGAAATATAAATAAATCATAAAGGGGTTTATATGCGCTACACAAGTCTAGGCCCTACCAGGGTCCTAAATAAACTGCTCATATAGGATACACAAATCAAAGAGATCCTCCGACCTCAGCAAAATCCCACCCCTACTCTCGTACGTCCCTGAGCTCGAGTCACCTACTCCTCAGGACCTGAAATCAGGGAAGGAAAGTGTAGTGAGCTAGAAAACCCAGTAAGTACCCTGCAAGGATCTCAAATACATGTGAGCAATATGATGAAACATGATATCAAAATCCAAGAATCATCAAGCAACGGGGCTACACCCCACACAAACAAATCCTAGGAGTCTACCACAAATATCTACAACGGTACGACTCCTATTCAGCATTAGCCCTCGGGGCTCTGGAAAAGATTTCCAAAAGAAAATACCTCAGCAACGATCCCCTAGAAATCAATACAACCTCGGGCTGCACACAACCCTCCGATCATACCTCGGTAGAGCCACCTCTTCACATATAGACACGGAAAGTGAACCAACCCCACTGATAGGCAGGATAACCAGAGTATCGTCCCTCTGGCATGGCAAGCTGAAACGCCAGGGTGTCCTATCCCCGAACGTTCCCAAATTCAGAGCCCCCAAGCTCCATTGAACCGGGCGGAAGAACAAACTCAGTTGGCGCATACCTCCTGGCCAGCACACAAGACCATGTGCCCATGATCAAGTTTCGGCCCACGGGTGGGTAAGCCCAATAGAGCATTCCAAACAAACAGGTACTAACAGCACTACCACAAGCACATCAATCATACACATACGAGGAAAGAGAGCAAAACAAATATATATGTGTATGCATCCAAGAAAAATAGATGCCACAAAGAAGATATGATAAATAATAGCATTCATCAAAACAAGAAACACAAACAATGGGTAGGAGCGAGGCAAGAGTAAGTTACCTCTAAGAACAATCCAACCCAACGCTTGGTATCTATCCCGATGAAGCTCTGCGCTCCGCGTCGATATTTGGTATACACAAAACTATCCTAAACATACGCACATGTACTAAAGAATAACTACTTCTATAATGCATGTTTAACTAATAAGCTCGGCCCATTAACAAACCCAACAGAGCTAACTTAACTTAATTGACCATATAGCCAACTCGACCACCTGAACTTGACTCACTCTCACAGGTTTATACCTTATCCTATCGAAACTAGTCCATCAATTCAATTGTCTTTGTTATATCAACTTAATTTCCCAATGGACCGAACTCATAGGACTTGCTCAAACCCAACATGACCAGACCCACGTTCTTTAACATTAATAATATGACTTGATTAGACTAGCTTGGGTTTAAAATGAATCAATTTAGCTTATTCAATTGATACCACTTACTTATCCACATTTAAACCACCAATCTTAGAGAAAGGAAGCCCAGCCTAACTCATAACCACGGGAACATCAAACTCTTAAGATTGATTTCAATCACCTCACTGTCTTTCTCTAACATGTCACAGGTTCTACTCATATCTCACGGACCTCACTATCCATGTTTACAAGCACACATTCAACCCCTCGATCAACTAAGCTAAACTACCACACCAAGGCCTCTAATATGAGATTATACACCGCTTTGCTCAGCTAGTATAACATTGGAAAACCATGTTCCAAACCTTGTCAACACACATGCCTTCCCTTCTAACTCAAATCATAGTTCACAAAGGTGCATAAATATTCAGGTCTAGCTTCATAGAAAGACAACCAAACATGAGACCTAATATCATTCAATTTGATCAACATCACACTTAACCAACTCTTGATGCTACTACTATCAAAGCCAACTATTCATCAATATTCAAAGCCATATATAAACCAATATCCAGTTAACAGATTCATTCTCCAAGCCCATAATCAAACACGACCATAGTCATATGTAAATATCATATTCATCAATCACTACCCAATCCCCATGATGTCCATGTATATATACTCATGTATTTCCCTTTCTACCATCATATGTAAACCAAACCAAAGAGTATGTATGCCCATAAGATCATGCATGCTTACCACATCAGAGATCTAATGTCACCCTCACCCTTTGGACCCACAACATATATAAATTATCATACACCTATGATTCATGAGGGTTTTCAAGAACTCTAGCATGCTTTAACCTAGTAGGTTTCCTATATATATATATCTGTGTGTGTGTGTGTGTGTGTGTGTGTGTGATCCCAGGGACTAGGAGACTCACCAAAATTGGATGGCGGCTCACGGTGTATCCGAGAAGAGTTTCCGGTGGTTGGTGCCTCCCCGCACACCTCTGCTTCCTGCTCGGACGAGGTTTGCACCACCTCTCCTTCTCTCGTTTTCTCTCAATCTCTCGAAATGAAGAAGACCCTCGCCGCCATTTGGAATGAAGTTGTTAGGGTTTCTCTGCGCGTCTCATATAGGATGCTACAGGAGGAGGGTGAACACGATCATGATCCCGTCAATCGCGGAGGAGGTAAGGCTAGGACTCTCTCTCTCTCTCTCTCTCTCTCTCTCTCTCTCTCTCTCTATATATATATATATATATATATATATATATATATAAGATCTCATGTGAGTGTTAAGTCAAACCACCTTATCATATCATTGTATATATTTTTATATAATATCTAAATTTATAACAACTTCTCATCATATATATATATATATATATATATATATATATATATATATATATATCACCAATAATTTTAAGTGCAATCTTTCACCAATAAATTTCGGATATCATATTCCCAATAAAACATTGTAAATATTAAAGTATCTCATCTATCTATATATGTATTATATTTTATTACCCCTCCGTCAAATAATTTCCTTTTTACGTCAAATCCTCCGGTTTTCTTTTAATTTGCACATAAGTCCCCTGATATTCACCAATAACCCTATTTATTGTTTCAATCCATTTAATCACTTTCCTCCAATTAAGACCAAGTTTGGGAACCCATTCAATTATTAAAAATAATTAAAACAATAAAGCATCAAAATTATTCATAAAAACCTTGGGTTTTACAGTGTATATAGCTTCTAATCAGCAATACATATCTATAGAAGAACCGTAATTCTAATAGTCATTAGTTTGCAGCAAATTCAACCAGTACTATGGTTCATGTAATGTAACAAATAATTCAATAAATATGGAGAAAGTTAAGTACTAAAGAATAGATATTTATGACTGGGTCTAACAATATTTATTCTTTAGTGTTGAAACAAATGAGATTAAAGAACAAAAAAATATGTCAGCTTTGTGCTTAAATTACATGACATTCATACAAATCTTTATTTGAACCTAAAAACCACTACAAAATCAATTATAGTTAAAACCATTGAGAAACATAACAATGAAATAAAGGAGACACTATTAACTTTCATATACTCACAAAAACCCTAAGCAAAAGGACAAATCATACCCAAAATGACATAAACTAGCCAAACAAGGAAGAAGGAAGAAGCATTATTCTTAATGTTGATCTATCAATAGTCACACATAAACTACATTAGTTTACAAACTAAAGACTAGAATCCTATCACTCAACATCCATTTAAATAAAGTTTTCAGCTTCAATGATCTAAAACTAGGTAACTTTGTCAAAATTTTCTAAAACAATATAAAAAGAGATTCATATCTATACCTCACACAAGATCATGTCCTCCTCCACAGACCACCCTCTTTTCTTGCACTCCATATTCAAATATGCGTACCACCTGTGTTTCAGCATCGCATTTTCAGAGACAACATACTAAAACAATTCCATTATATAGACTTGTTTAATAATAATAAAAAAAGACTTAGGCAACCTTCTTCTGAACTTTTGGCTTGTCTTGTCCTTGAATTTGGCTACAATACTTGTTCAACTAACACAAAAGAACACACAATCATCAGCATCCCAATTTACAAGCTAAACCCTTTCATTCAATCTATCAACTTGCCTATAGTAAATAGACAAATTACAAATGGTTTTTAAATATAAGATCATTTAATTAAGAGAATTTGAGCAGCAAATGTGTAATATTTGGTGCGGGGCAACTAATGTTAACAATCAAAAGCTCGAAAGAAGATAGAATATAGGTAAATATTTATCAAAATAACATAAATGTATTCTATTTAATCTATTTATAACCTTCAATATTAGAGAAGCAAGATCTTCATTTGTAGTCTCTATGTCCTGGCACTCATCACAACGTAACTCAAGATGCAAAATCTGCAATAAGAAAATTTGTTACATTTCATTTCAGCAACAACTGCATGAGTCCACTAATTCTAGAACTGACAACAAAGAATCTCATATATTAATCAGTTGCTTCATAAAGCAGATTGAAGTTGTATGTGTAAAACCCACCCCGAAATAAATAAAGATTTTATTCCCTGGAATTATTAAATGGTAATTTAATATGGCAACGGTGAAATTTTTGGAATAATCATAAGGTCAAAATAATCCAGATTAATTAAGTGTTAATTAATCAAGGTTAATTATGTGTTAATTAATCCAGAATAATTATTAAGAAAAGAAAATAGACAAATATTCAAATCCCAGGAAAGGTGGATCTGGTCGGGGACTGAGACAACTCTGTGATGCCACAGTATGCCCATGATGAAGGATTTGACAAAAAGCTGATATTCTTGGATCTGGTCTGATAAGAGACAGACCCTGTGATATTACAGTGCACCCGTGCCACTGGGACCATTGACCCGAGATTCACGGATTTGAATCGGGGCACGAGGACGGTAAACTATCACGGGGAGCCCCGACACGAAATAATTTAAGGACCCGTGATTTAACAATAACCATGTGAATGTACAGTAATCATGTGAGTGTATAGTGCACATGTGAGGCTACTGTGTGCATGTGACGATTTTGATGATATTTTAATAAAAGAAAAAGGTTATTATAAAACTTAAGAGGAGCTCTCTCTCGATCTGAAAATCTTCAGATCCTTAAATTCACCATTCTTCAACTCCACGCCGGCGACCCCTTACCCGCGCCCGCCTCACCTTCGGCTAGCCATCAGCCGGCGACGCCCCGCAACCCCAGCCCACGCCTGCAAAGGTAGAGCTCTGCCACGCCCCTTCGCGCACACGCGTCTGCACGAGCACAGGAGGCGCGTTGCGCCCCACCGGCCGGATCCAGCGCCTCCAACGCGAGCCCGCGCGCCAGCTCTGTCCGTGGCCGTGCCACCTCCGCGCCTGGCCGCCCTTGTGTGCCCTGCAGTTGACCTGAGCGTCTGCGCGCGCGAACTGCTGCCACCTTGCGCGACTGAGAGCTGTCCGGCGCGTTACCAATCCGATTGTCACCTACAGCCATGTCACCGCCGCTCCTGGATGCCACCACCGCTCTCGGCTACCCGCGCGAGCACCGTCCCTTGCAGTCAGCCGAAGCCCCGCTAGCCTCCGCCCCAACGCAGGCTACATCCGCAGCCCAGATCTGTGAGCGACCCATACTTGCGCGCCGCTGTCCCGCACGAACTCCAGCCCTGCGGCCCCGCGCCGATCTCCGTCATCCGTCACGATAGTGAGGATCCCTAACCTTGAATAATTATGAGATTTTGGGGCTGTTTATGGACTTTGATTGGGAGTCTAATGATGATTGATTATATGTATGGGCTGTAGAGAGTCATATAGATCTAATGCCATGTAATATTGCAAGTATGCTTGTAGGAATAGTTAAATGAATGCTTGTATGTGTGAGTTATTAAATCCATGTGTAATGGATAAATTGTGGAGAATGCTTGTATATTTCGGGGCCCTATAAATAGGGGAGATGCCCCCGAAATTTCTACTGAATTCATACATCCCTACTTGTTAGTCAAGGACTTTCAAGCATGATGAGTATAGAGGGATTGTTACTTAATAGTTTAATCTCTTGTTAGAGATAGTACGATTTCATGAATAACCATATTTCATATTAGATATGGTGGTTGGAGTGTAGAGAAACTGTAATCTATTATCCATCTATTAGATCCTAATTCGGACGCATGAGACGCAATGAGGATCAGAGGTTTGCTTTCTAGCCAGGTAGGCTCTCGCACGGGGGTTTGTGAGTATTCCTTCCTCCTACCTTGTTTTGATTTTTGTACTCCTATTCCCTTTTAGATGTTCCCTATGCATATTTGAGTTGAGTATCCTCATATGTGTGGGTTTTACGTCCTAGGGGATTGTTGCTTTCATGTTTTTCTTAGCGTATTTGAGTGGAGTTTACTCCTTAAATACGTATTGGCTTCCGATCTCGATGAGATCATTGATATTATTATATATTCGAGATGTTGTTGCCTTGGATATATAGATATACCTATTGTTAGGTATTCGTACTAGCAATCTCTTACGTTCAGGCATGATACATCGGACGGAGACTCAGTCAGAGAGTGTATATTTTCTGACCATGTGCACATGATTGATATAGCGCTATCCGGCTTAGACTGGAGACGATATCTGAAGGATATCATATGATACTGGAGGTATCATAGTATCGTATATGCCAGGATATTGAGTACATCTGCGGATTTATCCATATTCCCGAGACTTGTTATTTGCTTGTGATGTTGTTGCACTTGCATATTTATTGTTATTTTATTATGTTCTTTACTAGTGGCTTTGGCCACCTTTATTGCTTTTCCAACAATCCTACTGAGCTTTTTCTTTGGCTCACGCACTTGATTGATGTTTTCTCTGTGACGACGAGGAGTAGGTTCAAACTAGACGGGGACTTTCCGAGTAACTGACTCGGACTTGGTTATTTTATCTTGAGGTCTGCGTACCTCTTTTCATTTGTGTGTGTATGTGAGACTCGTTTCCTCTCTTTGTTGTATGGACTATTAGTGGTGACTAGGATTGATCCTTGTGTGGGTCGTATAGACCCTTGTATTGTATTTGTATGGAGTTGTGTAAACTCCCTTTTTCTTTCTTATATAAATTCCGCTGTTTTTCTATCTCTGGATAATAATTGTTGTACAGGATCTCTAAGGCCTTGTGCCTGGATGGGAACTCGTCCTTGTTTGGGTACGGCGGATCTGTCAACGTGGTTGGGCTAGATCGGGGCGTGACAATATGTCAAATGCATGCCCCATAGAACTCAACTGGGATATACTAACAGTATCATCAAGTCTTCTTCATTGCTATCATACATGCTCAGAACCCTATAAATGTAGTCATATAAGTAGAGGATTTACATTATCATATTCTATAAACACACAGATCTAGAAGTCTCATAATGCATGTGAGATGTATTGCTTACACTAATTTGAGGATGTAAGTAAAATAAATAAACATAATTCTAAACAAATTACAATATTAACCCTAATCTAACCAATCACTATGATATGACAAAGAGAACTAGCCCTGATATTCATTCTCAATTAGAAAACGTTAGGAACAACTGGACTGATAGATTGCTTATTTATAGAGTATACGCTAAAAACTACATATTTCTTCTAGGTACTTCTTTTTATACAGAGTTTATGCTATGTATATAAGACGAAGATTAAATGAAGGGAAAGTAAAAAGCCTTAATTAGAATATATGAAACTAAATATAATAACAACTCCAGCTTGATGGGATTTACTGGCAATTTAATTAGCATAGCATACTATAGTTTGAAAAAGAGAAATATAAAGCCCTGATATTCATCATCGATTTGGACTCCTGGGAATAATTGGAAGTTAGCAAGGAATATTATTGCATGAAAACTTTCATTAATTGGTTATCTCCAAAATATATGTTAAAAATTATAAATTTCTTCTATTCATTCACTCACGAGCTCATTATAGATAGAGTTTATGGTATGGATTCATAGCAGTGCTTAAGAAGAAGATAAAATGAAGTAAACTAACAACCAACAAGTAAAAAGAAAGACAAAACCAATAGAATATGCAAGCAAGCTCTTCTGTTAATGCATACCTAAATCAGGACATCAATCTCAGTGATAATATCGCTGGCGAGGCCACCGATCCAAGCCTCCTCTCATCGAGATGGAGCTCTGCATCGACATACGACACTCTTGTTAGGATGGAGCCTCCTTCCTCGGTACCCAATTGACGGGACGACTCTAGCGTAATTGAGAGAGAATAAATCCCTATTCTGAACCTTCATCTTGAGATCGATGGAGATGTTGAGGGAGGAAGAAGATGGGCTCGGGGGAGACGTGGATGCTGTGGAGACAGGGATGAGTGACGGAGATTTTGTTGTCGGAAAAAGAGGGGTGTGGGGTGTTACTTAACTATAATAGTAGTCTACACATAGTAATCGTTTATTAATTTTCTATACACTTCTTCATAAATAAACATTGTCTACTAAACTATGTTGTCAGAAATTATAAGAGACTGGTCCCTCCTTTCACTTTCACAGTTTTATGCTAAAACTGAGTGAATGATAAATTAAAAACAATGGTAAAGAGGGGACGTAGGACTTCTCTCACCTGCTCACAAGTAAGTCACTCGGATGGGAAAATATGACTTTTTGCAAACAAATATTTGAATTAATCATAAAAAAATATATTCATATTATCGTAAAGAAACTGTGCTACTTCAAGAAATAACATTAGCAATAGCGCCAATAGCAAAAGTTTTTTCCAAAGGATAAGCTCCAAAGATAAACTCTCTGTAAAACTCGCCCCAAATAAATAAAGATTTTTATTTTCCCAGAATTTTTAAATGGCAATTCAATATGGTGAGCAGTGAAGTTTTGAGAAAAAATCACATGTAACACCCGCCCCGAAATAAATAAGGATTTTTATTTATTTATTTCCAGAATTTATTAAATAGAAATTTAATATGGTGAACGATGAAATTTGGGAAAAATATAAAGGTTTAATTAATCCAGATTTAATTAAGTACTAATTAAATCAGATTAATTATTGTGAAGACCAGACAAATATTCAAATCCCGGGAAAAGTGGATCTAGTTGGGGACCGAGACAGCCCCGTGATGCCACAGTAAGCCCATGACGGAGGATGTGACGTAAAGTTGTGGGATCGATTAATTAATTGTGATATTTTTATGAGATAAGTTGATTAATTGAAATTAAATAATTAAAGTAAAAATAATACATATTATAAGAGATATAGAGACTTAGGTTTTAAAACAAAAATCAATTTCAATTGAAGAAGAGCATTATCGTGCTGAGCCTCCTCTTCTTCATTTTCACCTCCTTCTTCACCCAACCCACGCCTGACTATCGGCCAGCCTCACCGGCGAGCCTCGCCTCGCCCGACCACCCCATCAGCGTGGCTGCACAGCGTGGCAGCATCAAGGCTGCTGTAGCAGCAGCAGCCACACCATGGCCCGGGTGCCTGCTGAGCGGTGAACTCCCAGCGAGGCCGGCCGCCACGACCCCCTCGCCAGATCCAGCGTCCGGCCTGCAAGGTCATGTCGCCTCACTGAAGCGCCGGTGCCTCTTCGTCTTTGTTGCGCCCAAGCTGACCACGCCTCCCCTCACCGACCGCGGCCACTCGCCGGCCTTGATCCCGGCTGCCCGGCCGCGGCCGGCAGCGCCCTACAAGCGCACATCCTCGCCATCATGGCGGTGAACCCTAAACCCTAATTGGGGGCAAATAAATGAACAAATTGTATGAAATTAATGAAATTTAATGTTGAATGCATGAAATCTAAGTGTATTGGATTATATTGTGAGTGTATGTTTGTATAATTTTCGGGGCCCTATAATTAGGGGAGGTGCCGCCGAATTTTCATGAAAATTATAAGATTTAATACCCTAATTAAATCCTAGATATAATGTTTTCATGCTTCTAGGATTTTAGAAGAGTAAACCTTTACTAAACATGAATGGTTTGGGGATTTCATGGTTATGAAATGTCTAAGATTAGATGCCGAAGTTCATGTGATTCTTGAAGTGTAAATTGTAGTATGTTCAGTTGGATGCTTGTAAATTTCTAGAAATCTATAACTGTTCCGTTGTAGAAACCATTTTGGAATCAAGAACGCACACCGGGTGTTTGTGTTAATGCCACAGTGAATTTGGTGGACATTAGAGACTTGATTCATAGTTTTGCACACCTATAATTACCTCTTAAGTATTAGGTTTGTATCATATGAGTTATAGTAGGATAGAATGGTGATGTGCAAGGGTGGAAATTTAGTATGCCTATCTATTGTTTGTTGAAATGCAAGGATTGGGTATATAGGCCTTGCTTGCATAGCAAGCCTTCAAGGGTCACCCGCAACCATGTATAAAATTTAGTTTAAGCTTCTCATGTTTACAACCATGTCTTCTAAGAGCTTAAAGGCCTTGAATAAGTGCTTATACAACTAGTCTCTTGTAATTCTAATATGGATATAGCTTGGGAATTTCGTTATTGGGTAATGAAATACCAATAATAAAATGAATGAAGGCTATAGCCAAGAAGGTGATGGAGATTTAATGATTGTTGTTCATGGATAAATCATGGAGAATGGTTGTATATTTTCGGGGCCCTCCAAATAGAGGAGGTGCTGCCGAATTTTCGTAGAAAATCTTAAGTGAATTATAGATGATTAAATCTCCATGCTCATGCTTAGCAATTTATTCCTCTTAAAAGGCATGTTATGAGCTTTAAATTGAGCTTAGAATGATTAGAGCTAAATCCTTTAATTGAACAATTCCGTATTTCCATGTTTTAGAAATACGAATTTTATGTAAAGAGAAATCGTACTTGATTTAACTTGAGGGAAGTGGTTACATCTCATATTATGAGTAAATTCATCCAGTTATAACATAACCTCGTATTAGTCATCTATTATGAAGAAATGGAATTCATAATAAGTAAAGGGATGCCTAAAAGAGGGATCTTAAGCACATTGGAGAACTCTTGAGGGGTTCGATTTCATTCATTGTGCTAGTAAAGATAGAGGTTCCGTATTCTCTTGATTTGTCGTTATAAACCCTTAATGAACATATAAGTTATCTTTGCATTGGCTATTGATGTTGCAAACATGGATTTTTGTTGCTATCGAATTAGTGTACTTTCAAAGCATTTTAGTTACAAAATAATAGGATGGAAGGTGTTGAGTATTTTTGGGATTGTTTTCACACTTCCTTGGATTAAGAATAGGTGTGATCAATTGCAAAACATTGTAAAGAGTTGAACTCCAAGGAATGGAAAATGCGAGAAAATCAGTAGCGCAGTGAGAACACCCATTTTATTTCATTTTATTATGGGCCTTGTAGCGGTGATAATGAACCCAATTCTGGGGGGAATGTAATATAATATTGTGAATATGATATACTAGAAGTATGAGATAAAATGGTGAAGATTTCGAGCTTCAATTTGAGGTTTAATTTGAAGAGTTACTGTAGCTACCGACAAAAAGTAAGCTGTTAATTCTAATGTCCTCCAAAAGCATCGGAATTCGATTCCGATCATTCTGATAGTTCGGGGATGTATTTAAACTAATAAAAATAGTATGGGCATGTGTTATTGGGCCCTAACCTATCGATTATAAATTTAAAAACCGATATTTTGGCAACCGCACGATTAGGCTAATTAAATGCATGTAATGCATTCATATTGCTATGAAATGTTATGTGATGAGCATTTACCATGTTTAGGACATGGTGAGGTGGTCGAGGACCTCAATGGAAGGCTCGGACCTGGGTAGGTCCTGGAAGCGAATAAGGTAGGATATCGCACGGGTGCTGTGAGTATTTCTAACTCATAGTATTCTCTTGATTCTTGTTGTTGTTGTACTAGATGGATGTTGGAGTCCATCTTTTGATACCTTCTCTGTCTGTTGACGTGTTATGCTCGCTGCATTGCTTAAGTTGTATTCTCTGATCAGATTTGCTCTACTTTGAGTGTGATTTTCTATTTCTGCTTTGCTTGAGCTTTCTGAAATTGTTATGCTCAATCTATTGATACTCGGTTTGAGTATTCCTTCCTCCTACCCTGCTTGTGATTTGCTTCTAGCCAGGTAGGCTCTCGCACGGGAGGTTTGTGAGTATTCCTTCCTCCTACCCCGCTTTGATTTTTGTACTCTTATTTCCTCGAGAGGTTCCCAATATATATTCGAGATGGTTTTCCTCATATGTATTGGTTTTATATCTCGAGGGGATTGTTGCTATCATGTTTTTCCTATGCGTATTTAAGTAGAGTTTACCCCTTAAATACGTATTGACTCTCGATCTTGATGAGGTCACCGATCATTGTATATTCAGGATGTTGCTGCCTTGAATATATATTTATACCTGTTGTTAGGTATAGTACTTTCAATCTCTTACTTTCAGGCATGATACATCGGACGGAGACCCTGGCAGAGGGTGTATAATATCTGGCCACCAGGCCCCGGCAGAGGGTGTATAATATCTGGCCACGAGCACTTGATGCTCCATCGGACGGAGACCGTGGCAGAGGGTGTATAATATCTGGCCACTTGGCTCAGTTAGAGAGCGGCATTTTCTGACCATGTGCACATGTATGCTATAGCGTAGTCCGGCTTAGGCCGAAGACGATACCGATGGTGTCGTAGATGTCGTAGACATCTTAGTATCACATATGCCAGAGATTGAGTACATCTGTGGATTTATCCACATTCCAATTACTTGTTAATTGATTGTGATGTTGTTACTATTGCATATTTGTACTTGCGTTATTCTGTTCGGTGCCAGTGGCTTTCGCCACCTTTATTGATTTATTTGCGATCCTACTGGGCCTTTCTTTGGCTCATGCACTTGATGGATGTTTTTCTCAGGTGACAATGAGGAGTAGGGTCGGGACTAGACGAGGACATTACGAGTAGCTAGGTGCGGAACTCAGGAGAGAGCTTCCGCAGGACAGTCTAGCAGCGATGGGGATATATTGAGCTGAGGTTTGCGGGCCTCTATTCCTTTCTGAGTGAGAGTTGTCATTCAGGACCTGTTAGGGTTTTGTATAAAACCTTATTTATATTTTCTTCCGCTAATTATTAATTTAAACTTTATTTTGATTATCTGCTTATGTTACTTAGCCTTGCGTGCTTCTAGGGGCGACCCTATAAGCACGCGGCGTTTGTCGCGTGCGCCGAGGCCCGGGATCCGGGTTCGGGGCGTGACATCACATGTCTGAATAATCCATATTAATTAAACGTTAATTTATCAAGGTAAATCTGTAATGACCGCCATGTTTATGGCTAGATTAAAACCCTAATTATCCCTCTAATCATACTTAGTAAATTAATCCCTTGCTTGAATTAATATGGGATATTAATAGGGATTTAATTGCATAACAAGCCTTTCATGAAAATTAAGAGGTAATTACCTAGATGAGTTAAATTAGGAATGGGGCCTAAAGTGCAAGAATATACTCTCTCATAAAATAAAATAAGGATGGGATTGTATAATAATTTCATAAGAACCTAGGGGTTCTTTACTAAAAGTATGACCCAAGTGGGTTCATGCATGACTAATTTGAATAAAATATGGAAAACTTGAGGGCTATAGTGCAAAGATACACCCATGCTCATGATTAAAAAGCAAGAAGTACTTGCATGTGAAACTCTAATATAAAGAGGGGTGAAACACAAAAGGTCCCTCTCTAATGATTTAATGAACTTTACATTACAAAAGAATTTTATGAGAAATAAGGGGTGTATTAGCAAAAAGGTTTTAAAAAAAGGAGGAGGTAGTGATGCACGAGCGGACATCCCGTTGCTTGTATTGTGCGTCGTTGACGCAAATCCATGAGGCGATCTCCTTTAGCCGTACCTCCGCGATCGACCCCGACAGGAGAAATGAAGACAGGCCTGAGTCGTTTCAATCTCCAGTAGCCTCGAAGACCTCGTCTCTCTCACTCTTTGGCCGGATAAGAGCACAAGTCTTTCTCCAAGGCCAGCTCCTCTCCTCCGTGTGAGACGAGAGAGAATCAACGAGGAAAGGAGAGAAACACCGTTCCTCCGCGTCTGGAGTTGAACTTCACCCACACCGGAGCCATTGACGTGAGATCCAGACGCAGTGAAGGCGAGGAACTCATACGTGGAAGTAGAGAGGGAGAGAGAGAAAGCAACGGAGGGGCTGAACGCCAACGAATCACTGAATACCGTGACCTTGTGTCGGAACGAAACTGAAGGTGGGAGTGGCTAACGTGATGGCCAGGACCTCGTCTAATACTACGGAGGATCACCTCTTTTCAGGTGAGCTTTATGATTTCTTCGAGGATTCTGAGAGCATGCATATTTAGAAAGACTTATGAAAATTTGAATGTATGATAAGTGGGTATTATGGGGTTAGTCTTTACAGTTGGCTCAAGGAGGGAGACCATATGGGTGCAAGGATTTCCATCTAAAATAACCTCCTTAAAATGGTGATCAACCCTTAATGAATGTCTGAACTGCATGTTGATTTGTTGAGGAGGGGAGCGTGTGCTCACCCAGGCTCAGAAGGATATGTAGTTTATTCTTGTGATAATGGAAAACAATTACTTGAGTTTAAGTGTGGTGATTTAGTTAAAGGGATGGGATTTGGTTTGGAACTAATAAAAAGAAAGTTCATTGAAACTTGAAGACTAATCAGTGAATGTGTAAATCTCAAGAAGGGGCAGCATGGGAGACTATACCTTGTTTGAATGTTGAAGTTAACCTAGTGTTTTGTGAGTTGGTGGAGTTTAACTCTTTTGATGAATATATAGCCAGTGTTAATAGATGGTTTTGTTTTCAAGAATTAAATCTATTATGGTTGTGTAATAACAGTTTCGAGCAGGCCAATGGTAATTAGAGTAGTGGATGACCATTTTATTCACTTGATTAAGATTAAGGAATGAACTATGTAATAGTTTCCCGGAGCACCATAAATACATGTTCATGAATAAATCATGTAGTATTGTAGGAACATGCTTATTGATTTATGGTAGACCAGTGTATTAAGTATAGACTTAATCATGAGATCTCGACGTGGTGCGAGAAGGCGCGTAGAAGAGATATTTGTGATTAAATAGAAGCGTCCTTGACTCAGGCAAGTACTACCGCACTCCTTTTAACGGATATATATTGATTATCATGTCTCCTTGATGCTTGGATTCATTGTGGTGTATGTGTATCTGTTTCCTTGGATTATTTGTGATTCCATGTTAATACACATACCTTTGATTCCTCGATGTTTGTTGGTATTCTGGTTTTATACCGTTGAGTGTGTATCGTCAGCTATTTTGTCGTTGAGGATTCTCCTGTGGTAGTACGGATATTCAGGGCCGAGGACACCCTGTTCATTCAGTTTTCCTTGTCAGAGGGAAGATACTCTAGCGGTCCTGTATTCCTTGTCAGTGGGACGAAGCACTGGCCGTGTACATACATGCGTGGAGGTGCCGCTACCTTACTGTCGATGGACTTAACTGTGGTTTCGACCGTGTTTTCCTAGGGAGTTCGGTAGTTCGCTTGTTATGATTAGTTGTACGATTTATTGCCTGAGGTTTGGATTTTCCCTACCACTTGTGATGGTGTGTTCTTGGTAGGATATAGATCCTTATCTCTCTGACTTGACAGGGGTTTCTTGTTCATGTGTGTGACCCTGTTGTTTGAGGAGATCATTTCATGCATATATATATTCCTCGGATATCTCTCCTTGATGCATTTTATTATTTATGAGGCATGATTACATATATCCAGTGGGTGCTTGCTGAGTTTTCATTTCGAAAGCTCACTACTTGTTGACATGTTTTCTTTCAGATCCCGAGGAGTAGCCGTTGTGGGCCTCGAAGGAGTTGAGCGTGGGTTATTAGAATTCTTGAGGTTGTTTATCTTCTGCTTAATATGTGTGAGAACTAGGGATGGCAACGGGTCGGGTCGGGGGCGGGTTTCGCCTACCCCGCCCCCGACCCGACTCCCCCGCCCCCGCCCCCGACCCGACTCCCCCGATACCCGCCGGGTTTTTAAAAACCCGCCCCATACCCGAACCCGACGGGGAATCGGGTACCCGCGGGTATCCCCGCCCCCGTCCAGCTCTAGGCCCGGCCCACATAACATTAACAATAAAAATTTAAAATTTCAATCCTAAGTAAAAAAATGCACATTTAAAATCTCATAAAACAATAATAAAGTATAAATTGAAAACTTCAATCCAAAATCTTAATGTTTTTTAGATAAAATGACCACCATTCATCATCATCTTCAAAGAGACCAAACCAAAATAATAAAGTGCACATTCAAACTTATACAAAATGATACTAAAGTAAAAATTGAAAAGTTTAATCCAAGGAACATAGCCTTTTAGAACCCCCATTCATCACCATCATTATTTTCATGGAGAATAATAATTTTACATTTCGGGTCGGGTTCGGGTTCGGGTTCGGGTCGGGTATCAAGTTTCCCATACCCGCCCCGCACCGGCTTTATATTATTCGGGTTTTACCCGAACCCGACCCGAAACGCAGTCAAACCGGGTTTTCCCCATCAAACTCGGGTCGGGTCGGGTTTGGGTATAATTGCCATCCCTAGTGAGAACATGTTGTAGGTTCCCATGTAGGGGCCATATTATGATTATGACTCTGATTTGACTGTAGGGTTTGTGAACTCCTGGATTCGTATTCGATTCCATAGTGTACTCTGATTTGATACATTATGTCCTTTTATGTTTCCGTTGTGCATGATTTGTGCAATATTTGAACACTGAGGCTTCGTGCCGGGGTAGGGCCCGTCCCTGTTAGGGTACGGCCGGTCTGTAGCGCCCCGGGACTCTGGGGGCGGGCATTACAAAATCAATTGTTAATTAATCAAGATTAATTATATGTTAGTTAATTCGGATTAATTATCGAGAAGAGAAAATAAACAAATATTCAAATCCCGGGAAAAGTGGATCTGGTCGGGGACTGAGACGGCCCAGTGATGCCACAGTATGCCCGTGATGAAGGATTTGACTGAAAGCCGATATTCTTAGATCTAGTCCGACGAGAGACAGACCCCGTGGTATTACAGATCACCCATGCCACTAGGACCGTCGACCCGAGTTCGCGGATCTTGGTCGGGCGTGAGGACGAGAGAAACATCACGGTAGACCCCAGCTTAGGTCAAGTCGAGGACCCGTGATGAATCATTGTGACAGCATGTGGATGCATAGTGAAGAATGAACGGTAACCTCGTGGTAGAATAGAAGACATGTGAGTGCAATAGAGAAATGATAACAAAACACTTTAATTAATGCAATCAATAATAAAGCATGTGACAACATAGTATAATAGAATTTCATACCAATTTAATTAAATTGCTATATATATAAAAGAGGAGAGAAGGCCTAGGGTTTGAAGAAAAATCAAATCCCTAAATAACTCAGCCGCCACCCTTCTCCTCCTTTCTCTCGTTCGTGAGGTTGAGCATAGGTCTGGGCTGAATTGCGCCCATCTTCAGAGGAGATTCGACGACCTCCACTTCACCGGGGAGCGGCGGCCTGGTTCAGGCAAACAAGACCACGGCCAGCCACCCCGGGCACGTGCCCGAGCTCCTCTCTTCCGGTGGACACGCGTTGCCCACCTCTGTTCGATGAACTCCGGCGATCGAGCACCTCCGCCAGCTGCCCGCGTCCGTCTCAGACCGACCCCACGGCCACCGTCTCCTTCGAGCGTACGTCCCTACACGTGGCTGGCGACCACTCCGTTCGTGAACGGAGCTCGAGTTCAGGCGGCCTCTCCAGCGCCTTGACGAATTCTGGCAGCCCATCTCCGACCCCGGCGAGCACTGTTCTGTCGCTTCCCCTCCTTCCTAGCACTCCGACGAGGGGCAACAGGGGACAGCCACAACTCCCACAGGGGATATCCGAGCTTAGACAGCTCCGACGCCGCTCCTTCTCCGCGACGGGACACGCACCAGTCGAGGGTGAGGTTCCTTGCTCTTTCTGATTGGGATTATGAAGGAATTAAAGGGATTAATGTTATGAATTGAATTGGAGAAATGGATTAATGGAATGTATATTAGATTGATGAATGGACTGAACATTATATGCTTCTTTGGGGTGAAATGAAAGAAATGTATTAGTTAAGTTGATTATGATGAGTGTTGTATATTTTCGGGACTTGTAGATACAAAGGAGACTGCCGAAATTTCGTTGATTTACTTAGTTGTTCTCCATGTTATGTATCACATGTTTTTTTTTTTTTTACTCTTAGAAAGCATGTTAGGAGCACGATATATGCTTTAGATGAAATGGATTCTATCTCATAACATGTAAGGCGATCATGTTACCTAAAATTTCAACTCCCGTATTTGTTCGTACTCCTTAGGAACATGAATACTCCGGTTGTATAGAAGAATGCCGTAATTAACTTCATATCTCTCGTATATATTTTATCGAGACTAAAGTGATAGTTAAGAGTACGACTTTGGCATTCATCTATATATAGATATGAAGTGTATTATGAAACTGAGGGTTTCAATCCATTTACTAGATCCCGGTTCGGACGCGTGAGACGCGACGAGGATCAGATATATATTCTCTAGCCAGGTAGGCTCTTGCACGGGAGGTTTGTGAGTATTCCTTCCTCGTACCTTGCTTTGATTTTTGTGCCCTTATTTCCTCGAGAGGTTCCCAATACATATTTGAGATGGGTTTCCTCATATGTATCGGTTTTACATCTCGAGGAGATTGTTGCTTTCATATTTTTCTTATGCGTATTTGAGTAGAGTTTACTCCTTTGATACGTATTGACTCCCGATCTCGATGAGGTCACTGATTATTATATATTCAAGATGTTGCTGCCTTGGATATATATATATACCTGTTGTTAGGTATTTGTACTAGCAATCTCTTACTTTCAGGCATGATACATCGAACGGATGCCCCGGCAGAGGGCGTATAATATATGGCCACCTGGCTCAGTCAGAGAGCGGCATTTTCTGGCCATTTGCACATGATTATTATAGCACTATCCGGCATAGGCCGAAGACGATACTGATAGTGTCGTTGATGTCGTAGACATCTTAGTATCATATATGCCAGAGATTGAGTACATCTGTGGATTTATCCACATTCCAGTTACTTGTTATTTGCTAGTGATTTATGACCCACTCGCATGTTTGCTTTTGATCTATCTTATTTCTTGTTTATGGCTTCTGCCTCTTTTATTATTTATGCGACCCTACTGGGCCTATTTCTTTAGGCTCATGCACTTGACTTGTGTGTTTCTCAGGTTCAGATGAGGAGGAGTAGGGTCAAGCTTAGGCGGGGATATACCGAGTAGTTGACTCGGTTACTTGAATTTATCTCGAGGTCTGCGTACCTCTTTTATCTTGTGTGAGACTTGTATTTTGTACTCTTTTGTTATACGGATATCTAGGGGTGACTGGACTAGATCCTAGTCTTGGGTTATGTAAACCATGTATTGCACTTGTACGGAGTTGTATAAACTCCTTTCTTTTTTTTATCTTATGATTCCGCTGTTGTCATTACCTCTGAATACTTAATGTATAAGAGTCTCTGAGGCCTTGCGCCTTAATGGGGACTAGTCCCTGTTTGGGTGCTGGCAGTTGTCTACGTGCCTGGGTCGTGGTTCGGGGCGTGACACTCTCTACTTTGGGTGACCTTGCTCTTCTTCTTATTTTTGCTCTTGCTTTCCATTTTTGGAGTGTTGGTGTTCTTTCTAGCATTTTTTTGCTGATAAGGTGGTGGAGGTTGATATAACCCAACCTTAATGAGACCCACATCATGAGACAACCTATCATAGTGATCAAAAACATCTTTTGGGGTACTCCCAGGAGGTTGAGGAGGTTGGTCTGGACCCCAAAAAATCATCAACCAACGTATAAGGTGGTGTAGATTTCTTCAATGCTTTATGGGAGGACCCTAAAAGATGTTTCTGATCACTATGATAGGCTAGTTCATGATGTGGCTTTCATTGAGGCCGGGTTGTATCAACCCCCTTCATCTTATCAAAAGAAGAATGTTGGAAAGAGTACCACCACTCCAAAATTGGAAAGCAAGAGAAAGAACAAGAAGTGCAAGGACGCAAAAAGTTGAGAGTTTATCTTTTGAGTTTATGCCTTGGAAAAAAGCTTTTGTTGTTGTCGTTGTTTCTCTATGATAATCTGAATGTGTTTGTTTTATGATGAATTCAACTATTTGTTTGCAAACAGTCTTTTTTCCCCATCCAAGTAGCTTACTTGTGAGAGGTGAGAGAAGTCCTACTTCCCGACTTGGTCATTTTTTTTTTTAATTTACCATTCACTTAGTTCTAGTATAAAACTAAGAAAGTAAGAGGAGTGATCTATCTCTTATAATTTGTAACTGCAGACTTGTGTTCTATCCAAAAAAAGTGGATGCTTTTCATGGAAATGGCATTTCAGCCTCCCTCCTGCTTCCTTCTCTGCAAGAAAACATATTTTCAAAGTTTTAATTTAATAAAAAAAATATATTGGCATGTTTATCAGTAAGGCTATGAGTATTTATGAAAAGTAATAGAAATGAAAATGCGAGGTTGAGACTTAATAACCTATATATGCAAAAATGTATAAAAGATTACAATTTCTCGTCACTTCAAAAGGATTTTGTTGATGCCAAAAACTGGTCCACCTCACGCTTTGGCTACTGTTGCCTCATGGTCTGGTCTTAGCCTTTGACAAACGGTTGAAATTTATAGTTGGTGTGGACGCTTACTTCAACTTCTGAACAAGGAACGCAGGGAACGCTTTGGAATTCCGATCGGAATTATCAGATCTTTATCGGAATTATCAGCTCTTTGCTTTGGGATGAATATGTAAAAAGGAGAAGGGAGGGATCGGAATTGAGCCTTTCTGCCCGGATTTAACTCCGATGCTTAAGTAGGAAAGCTTGTGAGAAGGAAGTCTTAGACATAAGTTAGTTCTTTGTGTAAGGATTTTTCTTGGTCCTTTTCTTTCTATCATTGCTCTTCTTTTATAGCAACTTAAAGGCGGTTTAGGAAAGGCAGTGGGTAAGGCGGTAAGTAAGGCGGTGAGTAAATATCTCCTAAGGCGGTAACAAAATATCTGCCTACTGCGTAGGTGCTACGTAGGTAAGTAGAAAATATCTGCCTACTGTAGAGGCAAGTGGATAAGATCTACTTAGTGTAGAGGCGTTAGATATTTTCTTCCCCAGGTGGCTATAAGCACCTTACGAGACCCTCATTGCTATAATTCCGACGGACTTGTTTGTAGGATTGAACCCTCATTTTTATTTGCCCAACGGAATTATACTGGGATATTTGGTGATATTGTCGCGCGGCCAAAGGGACACAGTCCTATGTATGACAGGTGGCCGTTTAGGTCGATGACACGCATCTTACAAAATATATCCACAACAGATTTGAACCTATTATAGAATTAAAATGGTGGTCAAGTGGTAAATGCAATCAAACCACTTATTGCACTTTTTTCCCTTGAGACAAACACCCTCATTGATTGGATCACTTTTGATCTTTGCTTAATTACAACTGGCATATAGGAACATGGAACAACTAAATCGACACATAATTTAGGAGTTCTAACCTAATGATAGAATAAAAAATTGGTGCACGAGGAATAAATATTCCATAATGTTCAAACCCATTGTAAACAAACTAAACTCACAACCCCAAGACACACACAACCTTGAGTGAATAATCTGGACATGAGAGTGATTAATACCAAGAAAGAATGTCATAATTCAACCATAAGAACTATTAAAACATGGAAATGGAGAGTCCAAAGATAAATACTACAAAAGGTTAAAAATAGATAGCACGGTAAAATGAACACAAACTTCCAAACATATTAGAGAAGGAATTAGTGCAGACCTTTGGGAATGAATATAACCTAAAAGAAGCAGAATATAAAAAATATATCATGCTCAAATCATCAAAATATTAGGAGCTCATATTATTCATTACCAATAGGTACAATGGGATACATGAGAGCTTGGAACAATTAAATCCATAAGTAAAATTGAAATTCTAACCTAATAAATAAAAGGAAAAAAAAGATGAAACATGAAGAATGATGACTTTGAATAAACACATAGGACATAATGCACTTTTCAAATATAATAGATGAAGAATTGGTGTAGCGCTTTTGGAATAAACATGACACAGAAGAAAAAAAAAGTTAGAGCATAGAGGTACTAATGAAAAAAGAATTCTAATGATTATATGGTAATAAATTTCAATAATTATATATAATTTCTTACGACTCCAAAAGTGGTTTTTTTAAATATTTTCCTTGAAGTAGTTGCACGTATTTTAAGAAAAATATGGGATTTTCTTTTATAGAACAAACTTCAGAAATATAAGTGTGATATAATATTTATAGGGATTATATATTAAAGTACAAATATTTTTGTAATATTTCAAATCATTTTAAGGCTAAAAAAATATATTGTGTGGGGACCTATTGTTATCCTAATCCCCCGAAATAAATCATATAAAACCATGAACCATCAAAGAGAGGTTTTTCTAAGGCTGTGTTTGATTGACAATATTTTCTTTGGAAAAGTTTTCTAAGAGTGATTTTCCAGCTTTTTGGTTGTTTGATTGCCAAAATTTTCTGTGAAAAACTTTTCCTGCCACTATCCTAGGAAAATTTTTTCAGAGAAAATTGGGGGGTTTGAAAAAATATTGAAAAAAGGGCCTGAAAAACAAAAATATATTATATTTTTATATTGTATTTAGATATAGTTTGATTTATCTATATATTTTATGTTACCGATATGTTTGGTAAGACATGTGTCATTGACCTAAAAGGCCACCTGTCACACACAGAACCGTGTTTCTTTGGCCACATGGCAATATTTGCACTATTCCGTTCGGCAAATATCATGAGGATTCAATCTTATAAACAAGTCCGTCGGAATTATAGCAACCCTCTTATACAAGGCGCGAGGTGGAAAAAGAGAAATAAATATCTAACACCTCTACAGTGGGCAGGCCTTATCCACTCGCTACAGTAGGCAGATATTTACTCTATTTTACCCACGTGGCACCTACGCATTAGGCAGTAGATATTTCCCTACCGCCTTAGGAGATATTTTAACTCACCGCCTTATCTCACCGCCTCTCAAGATATTTTCTTGCCACCTTATATTTTCTCATCCACCGCCTTACTCCACCGCCTTTCCAAAACCGCCTTCAAGGTGCTATAAAAGGAGAACGGTAAGGGAAGAAGAGAGGGGGGGAAAAAACCTCAAGATACAAAGAACTGTCTAATCTAAGACTTCTGACTCGAGTTTTTTGACTTAAGCATCGGAGTTAAATCCGGGCAGAAAGGCCCAATTCCGATCACTGCCCTCTCCTTTTTACAGGTTCATCAATGGGTAATTCCGATCGGACTTCCAGGGTGTTCACTGCGTTCCCTGTTCATAAGCAGAAGTAAGCGTCCACACCAACTATAAATTTTAACCGTTTGTCGAAGGCTGAGGCCAAATCACGAGGCGACAATAGCCAAAGTGTGAGGTGGACCAGTTTTTGGCATCAACAGTTAAATTTTAACCGTTTGTCGAAGGCTGAGGCCAGATCACGAGGCGACAGTAGCTAAAGTGTGAGGTGGACCAATTTTTGGCATCAACAGTTTAGCGCCGTCTGTGGGGACCCTTATAAAAAGTCAAATGATTACTACCAGAAGGTCAAAACGGATTCAAGAACAAGGAGCGCCAAGTAACCCTAAAGAACCTGGAGAAGTCCGAAGGCATGAGGAGATTCCGTTGAATAATCCGCTGATCTTACCTCCATCGGAAAATCCTCCCGTCCCACCCCAAGAACCCATTCCGGAGTTTTACCTCAACGCATTACAGCTTGGCGGTTGGAGCTTAACTCAAAATTTGTTCATGCTTTAGCTCATCCTCGGTTCCTCCCACACGAATTCCACCAAGTGTGCCAATAATCCCACCACCAATTCCAAGCGGAGGGAGGACAAGGACTTCGCACTCAAGGAGTGAAGAGAGAGAACCGCTTTCTACGCTAGCTTCGGAACCCCTCGGTTCGGCGTCGAGAGCATGCCACAAGAGCCCAATGAAGCGAGGCGGAGCGGACAAGGACCCGAGAATAGCCCATCTATTCCAGCGGTCGTGATTAAGAACAGCGGGGATCCCTCGCGGGGAAACAAGAAGTCCGAACGGCACTTTCTCAGCATGTGTTCACTTTTTATCAAGAAAATATTGGAAGAGCAAGTTCCTGATAATTTCAGACCCCTTGCTATGGTTGCATATGAAGGCAGAACCGATCCGTCTCGTCACCTGAAGTCTTTCCGATCGAAGATGCTTCTCACAGGAATTGCCGACGCTCGTATGTGCCGAGCTTTTCCCGCCACCTTAGAGGGAAAAGCGCAAGACTGGTTTGTCGATCTTCCTTCTAGCACAGTTCCTTCTTTTCAAATTCTAGCAGATCGCTTCCTAGCTTACTTTGCAAATTACTCAAAACAAAAGAAGACCCCATCTACCCTTCTGCGCGTTAAGCAGCGAGAGGGGGAAACGCTCCAGGCCTATTTAAATCGTTACATAGACGAGACAGCTAACGTTGCGGACCTCCTTCCGCGAATGGCTGTGACCTTTTTAATGGAAGGATTGCTAGAATCCCCTTTTCGTTTTTCCCTCACCCTAGATCCACCAAAAACCATCCCCGCCCTTATGATCCATGCCCAAAAGTACATCAATTCCGATGAGATCTACACGGGTTGGGAGGAAGAGGCCCGACGCGAACCGGTGGAAATTCAAAGAGGAAAAACCTACCAAAATATCAATGTAAGACCTCCAGACATACGAGAAAGGAGGGAGAGTCACTGCCAGTATAGTAAGGGTGGAGATAGAGGTCAGAAAACCCCAACACGACCTCAACGGCATGTACCACAGCCTAGAGAACCTTCAAAGGAAAAGAAAATCGTCAGATATGACCACCATACCCCACTAAATCAAACTAGAAGCCATATCCTTATGCAAATCAAAGAACAAAAACTCCTAACATGGCCAGAGCCTGCAAGAAATCCCGAACGACAAAAGAACAGTAAGAGATATTGTCAGTTTCATCGATCTAAAGGATACGATACAGAGAAATGTACCCATTTGATGAACGCCATAGAAGATGTCGTTCGAAGAGGGCAATTGGAGCAATACATCAACCTTGAGATTCAAGGGGAACCTGACTCTCCACAACCTGAAGAAGAAGAAGGAGAAATGGTGGGGTTCATTAGTGGCGGACCGGGTTGTGGTGGTGAAAGTTCCACCTCTGGAAAAAGTTACGCCCGAATGATAGGAGTGGCGCAAGAAACAGAAACACCTCAAAGGAGGTCTCGACCTATGACTCCCATCATCTTTTATGATAATGATGTCAGCAGGGTTCGCCACCCCCATGATGATGCTCTAGTCATTGCCATCATGGTTTCCAGCTTCCAAATGAACAGAGTTCTGATAGACAGTGGAAGTTCAGTTGACATTCTTTTTTGGAGTGCTTACGAGAGAATGAGATATGATGCGGATAACTTGCTCCCCGTAAAATCATCTTTAGTAGGATTTTCCGGAGGAGTTATACAGCCAGAAGGAATGATCTCCTTGCCGGTTATGGTAGGAAAATCTCCAAGATAATCAACGGTAACGACAAACTTTCTGGTTGTACGCTGTGCTTCGAGCTACAACGTTATTCTTGGTAGGCCAACCCTCAATGCTTTGAAAGCCGTAATTTCTACCTACCATCTTCTCTTAAAATTTCCAACTGAAAGTGGCAGCGGAGAAGTGAGAGGAGACCAACCTTTAGCACGACAGTGCTATATTGCAACCCTTAAAGGAAAAGTCGTAAACGGGGGCAAAACAAAAGTTTCGGAAGCCATGCTAGTCAATAGAATAGCCGAGCAGGAAGAAGAGGAATTCCGGCCAATACCCGTTGAAGAGTTGCTTACAGTTTCTCGAGATACAACCAGGATGGAACGTACGGTGCGAATTGGTGAGAATTTAACAAGAGTACAGCGAGAAATTCTCATGGTGGTACTAAGGACAAATTCCAACCTTTTCGCCTGGTCACCAGAAGATATGCCAGGTGTAAAACGCATAGCGCCATGAACACACGCCTCAACATAGATCAATCATTCAAGCCTATCAAATAGAAAAGGAGAAATTCGCACCGTAAAAGACGTAAGGCCTTGAAGAAGAAATATCAACCCTCTTGAAGGCTGGATTTATCCGAGAGGTGAACTATCCCGACTGGCTAGCTAATGTGGTTCTTGTAAAAAAGCCGTCCGGAAAATGGAGAATGTGCGTAGATTTTACGGACCTAAACAAGGCTTATCCAAAGGATTCGTTCCCCCTGCCTTCCATCGATGGTTTAGTTGATTCTACGACGAGGCATGAGATGTTGAGTTTTCTAGACGCCTTCTCAGGCTACAATCAAATACGAATGGCCAAAAAAGACGAGGAAAAAACATCCTTCATTACAGGCACTGGGACTTATTGCTATAAAGTAATGCCGTTCGGATTAAAGAACGCAAGAGGCACCTTCCAGAGACATATAAGTACAGTCTTTAAAGAGCAAATCGGCAGAAACGTTGAAGCTTACATGGATAATATTTTGGTAAAAAGCCAAAAAGCCGACGAACATCTACCGGATTTACAAGAGGCCTTTCTATCCCTTCGGACTTACAACATGCGCTTAAATCCGAATAAGTGTTCTTTCGGTGTCCGCTCAGGGAAATTTTTGGGGTTTATATTGACACAAAGAGGAATAGAGGCAAATCCGGAAAAAATCAAAGCCATTCTTGATATGGGGTCACCCAAAACTCTTCAAGAAATACAGCGGCTCCAGCGAGCGCCTAGCGGAAGGTTCATTTCTAAAGCCGGCGAGAAGAACCTCCCACTTTTTCAAGCCTTACGAAAAGCGCCAAAAATGGAGTGGACAGAAGAATGTGAGAAAGCCTTTCAAGGACTTAAAGATTATCTCCGATCGCCTCAACTGCTAGCTAAACCGCAAGTAGGGGAAGAGCTCTACATCTACCTAGCCGCTGCTCCTCGAGCGGTCAGCGCCGTTCTTTTGAGAGAAGACAAGGGAGTTCAGAAACCAGTTTATTACACGAGTAAGATCCTTAACGACGCGGAGTCGAGGTATTTGCCACTTGAAAAGTTGGCTTTTGCCCTTATCACATCCGCACGAAGATTGAGGCCTTATTTCCAAGCTCACAAAGTCACTGTGCTAACTGATCAACCACTAAGGCAAGTTCTCCATAAACCTGAAAATTCCGGACGTCTAGCCAAGTGGGTAATAGAATTGGGTGAGTTCGATCTCACTTATAAACCCCGAACGACCATTAAGGCTCAAGTGCTAGCAGACTTTATAGCAGAGTTAACCATGCCCATAAACGGAGATGAGATCCCATCAGCAAATCCAGAAGAAAACCCTAGCATCCCATGGCTCTTATATGTCGATGGATCAGCGACGGAAGAAAGGTCAGGGGCCGGTTTCGTCCTTTATTCGACCTCTAAGTGAAAGATTGCAACGGTACTCAAGTTCCAATTCCGAGCGACGAATAATGAGGCCGAATACGAAGCCCTGATCGCAGGACTGCACTTGGCCAGGGGACTCGGAATTCAACATCTGCATGTATATTCCGACTCGCAGCTGGTCGTAAACCACACCTTGGGTAGTTTCGAAGTAAAAGAGGAAAACATGGTCAAATACCAACCTGTGGTAAAGAAGATAGTTTCATACTTCGTTTACTTCCAGATTGAAAAAATAGGCCGAGCACAAAATGAAGAAGCAGACGCCTTGTCTAAAAGGGCCATGACATCCAACGGAAATACAGAATCCTCTTTTAACCTACAGTACCTTCCCACCAGGACTATTGAAAGACTCGAAGAGGAAGTGCAAAATACGGCGGAAGAGACAAGCTGGATTGATCCCATCAGAAACTACCTGCAAGGTGGACCTCCACTGTCCGACAAAACGGAAGCCAGACGGATTTCGTATAGATCTGCTCAATTTACCATTATTGGCGAAAACCTATACAAAAGGTCATATACACAACCCTTCTTACGATGCGTACGTCCCAAAGAAGCCAACTATATTTTGCAAGAGATTCACGAGGGCAAAGCCTTGAGTTACAAAGTCTTGCGACAAGGCTATTATTGGCCAACATTAACCCAAGATGCAGTGGCATTCGCCCGTAAGTGTGACGCCTGCCAACGGCATTGCAAGATCCAAAGACGACCCGCCTACGCTGCTTACACCAATTATCAGCCCTCGACCATTTGTTATCTGGGGGGTTGATCTTCTAGGGCTATTTCCTACTTCAACTCGACAGATGAAATTTTTAATAGTTGCTGTAGACTACTTCACCAAATGGGTAAAGATCGAGCCCTTGGCCAAGATCACGGAAAAAGCGTGTCAAGGATTCTTATGGCGAACGGTTATCTGCCGATTCGGAATTCCAGTCTCCTTCATCTCCGATAATCGGCGATAATTTCATAACAAGGCTTTCAAAAGTTTCTGCTCCGAGCTCGGAATCGAATCCAGGTTGACTTCTGTAACACATCCTCAAGCCAACGGCCAGGTAGAGGTGACAAACCGTACGTTGCTCCAAACTCTGAAAACCCGGGTGTCCAAAAATGGAACCAATTGGGTAGAAGAAATTCCGAGCGCCCTTTGGGCCTACAGGACGATTGCAAGAACTGCCACTGGAGAAAGCCCATTTACCATCACTTATGGGGCCGAAGCCGTCACCCCCGCAGAAATAGGAATGCCTACCTTACGGACACAACAGACTTTCTCATCAGAGGAAAACGAGAAAAATCTCCGAGCGGAACTTGATTTGCTCGACGAACGAAGAGAAGCTGCGGAAACAAGGGCAGCTATCTATCGCCAAAGAGTAAAAAGGTTCTACGACACAAGGGTGAAAAGAGTCTTCTTCCAAATCGGTGATTTGGTCCTGAGAGAAAATGAATTTCAAGGAAATAAAAGCCGAACGGGGAAGCTAACTCCTAACTGGGAAGGCCCTTACGTCATCCAAAGAATTGTCCGAACAGGCACTTATTACCTAGTAAATATGGACGGAAAAACACTCAAACGTCCATTCCATGCTGAACGCTTACGACGCTACTATCAGTAAATTCCGTAGCTATCTCTTAAAGTTTCATGGAATAAAGCTCAAGTCTTTTCCATTCTACAAAAATGCTGTGAAATTCCCATTCTACAAAAATGCGGTGAAATTCCCATTCCTAAGAGATAAGTCAGAATTATCCTACAAGGATAAGCGACAACTCTCATCCAAAAACAAGGGGCAAAAATCCCGATCGAAATATGAGGCAACAATCTCATTTATGAAGGCGAGTAGTCCCATGATTAGGCTAAGAAGAAAAGAACCCGCTACGAAGCTTATCTTACAAACCAAATGAAGAAGGAAAGACTTTACGAAGGACTTCACAAACACTTCTTTCTTACATGGTTAGAACAGCCATTACTCGGGAATAAATCTTCACCAAAATAAAGGTTTGCATTTCATTCATATGAATAGAAGACACATTCCAAATGACTAAAGATTTATAAGAATAGTTCACAAAAATGCTAAAATATCCCTAAGAACTAGGACCCTCGGGGCGACCAGCTAAAGGAACTTGAGTTGAAGGCTCCGAGGGGGCGGGAGCAGAAGCCTCCGGGATCTTAATAAGTTGTTGCTCTTTTAGTTCCATGTAAGTCTTTAAAACCTTAGCAAGCCCCATAGACAGCACTTCCGGCTGAGGAACATGGTGGCCCACTTGCTGCACCACCGAATATATACGGGTGGCTCCTTCCTTAGCTTTCGCCCTAAGCCGGGCAACCTCCTTCTCTAGTTTATCCGCTCGTTCTATTAAATCCTTAATTTCTTGCGAGTCGGATTTAGGAGCTTTCAAGCGGGAAGCTAAGTCTTCCTTGAGTATGTCGCGCTCCCCCTTTACTTCCGCCAACTCAGCTTGAACGGCGGCAAACTCAACAACCTTCATCTTTAGGTCCCATCGAGCGGCAGCTCGCTCATCCTTAGTAGATTTAAGTTCCTTCTTCATACTGCTGGACTCATTTTGTAGCTGTGTGATATTCTCCTCAGTAGTAAGAAGAGAACCCTTGGAAATAGATAACTGGACCGCTAGATCGTTCTTTTCCTTTTCTATAGTAGCCAGCTGTTGCAGCCGCTCGGCTTTATCTCGCTCAAGGGCCTGGATAGCATCAAGCTGTTTTTTCTCCTTTTCTTCTAAGGCCACCACCCTAGAGCTTAACTGGGCGATGTCTGCCTTACTCGTTTCCATCTTTGCCAAATCTTCTTGGCAAAGATTACCAACTGGACCTGCCTAGTGCGCAGCCTATAAAATAATAGACAAATCATCGACATTAACACCGAACCAGAAAGAACTAGAAGGTAAAATAAGAATAGCTCTTACCAACATGACCGAGCGGAATAATTAATTGGTGGCTTCTTCCCTCCCAGCTCCACGAAGTTTAGACGAGAGCTGTTCGGGTCTCATGGCCATCAAAACAGTCTTTGTAGCAGCGACATCCCGAAAGGGGACATCTTCGGAGGGCACCTCCTTCCCTTGAGGTGCCGATCCCCTTAAAACCGAGTCCGCCACCCTTAATTTGTCCAGGAGAGCCGCTTCTCCTGCCTCCGCCTGTAAAATAGACCCTAGGTTCAAGATTCTGAACGAAGCATACCCATAGAAAATGTATACGTCGAGGTTCTCACCTCCATAAGAAGGATATCCTCCGGCCGACTGGAAGAAGGACCTTCGGAAATTGGAGACAAGGCCGGGTGGACTTCTTCCGCACAGGCTTCTCCCGGAGGCACCTCCACTTGTTCTCCTACAATTCCGGGACCCAATGCGTCCTCGGAATTCTTTCTCTTTGTCCTCTTCTCCCGCGAGGACCCTGCATTAAGGTCACTTTTGACCCCCTTCTTGGAAGAGCCAACTTCTTTTCTCTTCCTCTTCCTCTTTTCCTCCTTGGAGGTATCAGCGCCTGTGCTAGACACCGCCTCCTTCTTCTTCCGCCCGCGAGGCAAAGGCGGATGAACCTCGCCTTCAAAAGAGGCAAAAAGGCCCTTAACGTAGCTCAGGTCCTCGTCCTCCATCAGATTTTCTGCAAGGGGAATTCCGAAACAAGTTAGCTATCATAGTTACAAGTTAAGCTAAATCAGAGACACGAGTAAGTCCTACCGGCAGACACTATTAAACGACATTTAACAAGATTTTCTTTTGTCAAGAACTCATCCATATACACTTTGGATAGCCCCGTCATCGACTTAAGAAGAACCTCCTCTTCTTTCGTCATTTCCTCACAGACAATATCCGTTCGGGGAACCTCCCACTTGGTTCGGACATCCCACTCGGATTTACTTTTAACAAAGAAAAATTTACTCTTCCATCGCTTAATGGAAGAGGGAACTTTCCCTAAAAACTTCCTCCCAGAATGAGCCGAAAAGTAATACCAGTCGGCATTGGACTCTAAGCATAGACTAAATAACATACGGAACCAACGGACAGTCGGATTTACTCCGTAATTCTTGAAAACAACAACAAAACCGTTCAGTAATCTCCAAGAATTCGGGGTCAACTGCGAAGGACACAAGTGATATTCCTCTAGGATCGCCTTGGCAAAGTTAGAAAAGGGAAGCCTAAGGCCACCCGATAGCGCATCCTGATAGATGGCTATCTCCCCTTCCCTGGGAGAACTTGCCCTCTCCCCAGAACAGGGAACCCTAACCTGAAACAGAGAGGGGTCTATCTCATATCTTTCCACCAGGCTATCTACATCCTTTTGCCCAAGGAGACTTATGAACATACCCGACCCCCTACCCATTGCCCTAGACGCAGGATGAATTCGCGGACCCTGAACTAGAATATCCCTAGGTTCGCCTGGAACCGCACTAGAAATCATGGGGTGGGATGGTGAAGGGATCAGAGGCCCATGAGAAGAACTAGAGGAAGAAGATGTCGCACTAGCCATTACCTTAGAAAGAAAAAAGACAACAAAAAGACACAGAAAGCTTAGACCAAGGTTCTCCGGAGAAGAAGAAGTCTTAGGAAGAAGACGACAAGCTTCCACTTTCGAGATAAAACCTTTTCTTTTCTGCCTGTACGATTCCGCTTATAAGCAAAGAAGATGGATCCTTCACCGTTGGATCATAGAGCCACACCACCATCGAACCATCGAACCAAAGGTCCTCGAATCGGGACCGTCCAAATAACCATCATTACACCTCCTCAAACAGTTCAAAATTCCGTCCACGTCAGCACACCAAACGCCGCCTGACACACATAGAAAACCACGCTCGTCACCCATCAAAATGTTGACAAACGCGCACGCCGCGCACGTCGCACCACTATCTCCCTTTAAAGCCAAATAGTAGAAGGGACACGTGTCTTCTCAGGGCTTTAAAGCCAAATAGTAGAAGGGACACGTGTCTTCTCAGGGAGCAATGAGTGTTATATGGGAAGTGGAGCCTGTGCTGTAGAAGACAAGACACACACTCCAACATAGGATAATCAGTGATGGCCTCATAAAAACACCAAAGAATTTAGAAGCAAAACGACAAATGATCATTTATTTGTGTTACAGGACGATAAAAATTCCAACTAACAAACAAACAAACAAAACAAACAGCATAGCAAACCCTAAACATGTTTTCCGACGGACTCCCCTAGCTAAACATCCGCGGACCCATCCGAAGACACGCTCGGATAAGACACAGAGGAGACACACGGACTTCCGCAACCATCATTATCCTCATCATTATTTGGGGAACCTGGTTCGGCGCGGGGGCCAAGGTGGGGGCCCACCTCTCTACGGCAGGAGTCATCTCCAAACATCTCAACTTCGAAACGCATACCCCCTGCATAAGTAAAAATTAAGAGGTCCCCCGCCTCCACGTCGTGATCAACATAGAAAGCTTCCCACCCTGCATCGATGCTCATCTCGCCCACAACCCTGTCAATCAACAGAATAGACGGCCATACGGTAAATTGGACTTACCAAATGGATCACTCCAGTCCTTAATTCCGATAGATGCTCGTAAAAAGAACTGGGAATTCGTAAGTGTCGAGAACACTGAGAAAATGTAAAAAATTTATAAAAAGACAAGCGTTGAGCCATGATGCAAAGACAAAAGTTTTACAAAAGATTTCTGACCAAACGCACTATCCATACAAGCCCTTAAATAGAAGAACCCATCAACACTATAGGCGAGAATTCCGGAACAAAAATCTACCTCGATAACAGCGAAAGGATAACACAGTGAACGTCGGTCACCTATTAAAGCACATGTATTTTAGATGTCATAGACATAGACAAAGCCTACGCCTACATAGACATGGCAAAAAATACTTCGTCTCAAACCAAGCGAAACGTGCCATTAGCTTACCCCTCTCTTAGATTTTTCGAACAAGTACACTTTGGGGGGGACTAGTATTACGGATATGTTTGGTAAGACATGTGTCATTGACCTAAAAGGCCACCTGTCACACATAGAACCGTGTTTCTTTGGCCACATGGCAATATTTGCACAATTCCGTTCGGCAAATATCATGAGGATTCAATCTTATAAACAAGTCCGTCGGAATTATAGCAACCCTCTTATACAAGGCGCGAGGTGGAAAAAGAGAAATAAATATCTAATACCTCTACAGTGGGCAGGCCTTATCCACTCACTACAGTAGGCATATATTGACTTTATTTTACCCACGTGGCACCTACGCATTAGGCAGTAGATATTTTCCTACCGCCTTAGGAGATATTTTAACTCACCGCCTTATCTCACCGCCTCTCAAGATATTTTCTTGCCACCTTATATTTTCTCATCCACCGCCTTACTCCACCGCCTTTCCAAAACCGCCTTCAAGGTGCTATAAAAAGAGAACGGTAGGGGAAGAAGAGAGGGGAAACCGCAAGATACAAAGAACTGTCTAATCTAAGACTTCTGACTTGAGTTTTCTGACTTAAGCATCGGAGTTAAATCCGGGCAGAAAGGCCCAATTCCGATCACTACCCTCTCCTTTTTACAGGTTCATCAATGGGTAACTCCGATAGGACTTCCAGAGTGTTCTCTGCGTTCCCTGTTCATAAGCAGAAGTAAGCGTCCACACCAACTATAAATTTTAACCGTTTGTCGAAGGCTGAGGCCAGATCACGAGGCTACAGTAGCCAAAGTGTGAGGTGGACCAGTTTTTGGCATCAACATTTTATATCATTTTTAAATTTATATATGTACATATATACATGTATTCTGATGATAACATAATTTAAAAATTATATGTGTATATCTATATATTATCTAAAATATATAGATAAATCTATATATATATATATATATATATATATATATATATATATATATATATATAAATACATTATAAAATACATAATATATACATTTTATATATATTTAATATATTAAAATGGTGTTAGGATCAGGAGGCCGAATTTATTGTGTAAATGTTAAATAGCATTTAACATGTCCCAAAAATATGTAAATATGTCTTTTTCCATGGACAAAGTAAAAAAATTTCCAAGGAAAATGTATTTTTTTCCGGGGAAAATTGATGCAATCAAACAACAAGTTTGGCATTTTTCAGAAAAAATGATAGATTTTTCATGAAAAATAAGAGCAATCAAACACCAAAACAAGAATTTTTCATGGAAAATGTAGTCGGAAAATACTGACAATTAAACAACCACTTTCTTATTTTCCACGGAAAACTTTTCTATGGCAAACTTTTCCATGGAAAATTTTCTTTTCCACCCATTTTCCATTTTGCAATCAAACATAGCCTAAATGATTGTTGGGAACCTTTCTTGAGATATAATTATGAACAATTATCATTAATAATAGAATAATAATTTTTAAGATCATTTAAATATAAATAGTAAAAACAAAGACAAAAAAAAATTATCCTATGAGGAATGAGGATGTATGAACTAAAAGAGAATCTGTGTCAACATAGATGAAAAATCAACTAAGGAAGAGACGCCCGAAAACAGAAATAATAAGTCAGAGGTCAAGGCCGGCTTAACAAAACCTCACAAAATAATAATAATAATAATAATAATAATAATAATAATAATAATAATAATAATAATAATAATAATAATAGCATAGACTAGATATTTGGAAGGAAAATGTACTTAATTCCATGAGTAAACAATATAGTAAAAATAAACTATGAGTAGATGGGGAAAAAAAACCTATAAAGAGAGCATGCTTAGAAAATTAAAGCTAGTAAACTGTAGATTGGGCAAAAGAACATATATGTGTGAAAAATTACTATATACTCTCAAACCATAAAGATCAGGTTGGACTTGTACAATTTATTTATGATGAAAAGATAATACATAGATATTGTTGGATCTACTTAATTGCTTTTGAAGAAAATAGAAGAATTCATAGATCGGGCATGATTCATTAAGAAATTGAGTTTTGTATACCTTCAAAGGGTGTTTGATCTCCAAGATCTAAAGAAAAATGTTGTTCATTCCTCCAAAGAGCCCCACGACTATGTAATCCTTCAGATCTAGGGCACATGGGAGCTAGTCGGAGAGGAAATCCAAAGATAGTAACGAAAAAGGAGGAGAATGGAGAAAATGAGTATGCATTTCAAGCGGATGAAGGTTGATGGGGAAAGTGTAATGAGGGTTGGGGATTAGGGGGGATCGGTTAGGAGGCGGTGGGTGATACTATCGTGGTTTCTTAAGGAGTTTGAAGTAAAAAAAAGTCGGTCAAAAACAGAGAAAATGTGGTAGACATAATTAGCTGGATGTCTAAAGAATGTACTATAATGTAGATGAGTTTTGCAACACTCGAATATTTGAAGCACACCATTTGTAAATTATACAAATTGTCGGCACCTTAAAAAGATGCATGCTCTTACCATGTAGTATAAATTTTAAAAGGGCAATCATACCTCTAACAAAATATTTGGAAGATTTTCAATATTATATATATATATATATATATATATTTTTTAACCTTGTCATTTGCTTTGTTTGTTATTTTGACTATCAGTTTATCTTTTTGATAGCTTTTAGTTTATTTACGACCAACATTAAAAATGTGAAATTTATATCTTTATGGTTTAAGTTGTTGACTACATTTTCTGCTATAAGCACTTTAATGGGAAAGTTATCTCTATCCAAGATTCATGAGAAGTTGGATGTCTTAATCAAGGAAAGTAGGTTACTCTTGGTTGGAAGGTCGATGATAACAATTAAGAAGTCATGAACAATAACAATGTGGTGAACTGAAATGAGACAACATGTTCTGAAATACATTGATAAGTTTATGGATTACTTTGCAAGCAAGAATAGTTGCTACTATGGAGATAATGACCAATTGCTACAAAGATCACTATGTCATAGTTTAGGCATATCAAGTGGAATAACAACAACCATCAATCTTCTACCTAACATAAATAACTTTCTAACCAAGAACTAGAGATATGACTACACTTTACAAAGAGAATATATTATGACCAACAGTGCTAGAAGAGAATTAAGTCTCAAGGTTAACACATTCCAGTGCTATATTGTAATAGATGCTATTAGAAAAATCAGAACTACACATCTTGTAATGTTCTAGTAGCTGACTAAAGTTGGTTAATCTTGTACTTTTAAGGTTGAAGTCCATCCACTTGTTGTTCGCAAAGTTATATGAAAAATATCATATATGTTCATATGTTTTTTAGAGATCCCTTTCAAATTAACTCAATGTACATATAAATATGAATTTACTATTATGATGATTAAATATCATTTCTCATCCTTCCTTTTGGGTTGGATGTTCTTGTGATGGAAAAAAATTTAAATGAACAAGTTACAATAAACACAAATAGCTTTCCCAATACTCATCTACTACTTTGAATGTACACTACTCTTTCTACTAAGACATTTAACTATCTAAATACATGGAAAACATTCTAGATAAAGTGAAATGAGATGAATGTTCAATGATATGTTAATATAGCAGACACTCTGCATCTTTTGAAAATAATTTTCTAAGGCAATTTAGTTTGTGTACTTCTGAAGTATATCAAAATTCAAAATTATGGTGGAAAATCACAAGGACTTAATCAATATGTCATCTTGTTAAGTACAAGCATTTGACTACCTCAAGAGTCAATTCATAAAAGCATACTATCTTGAGCTCAGCTCTTAATGAGATCAATGGTTGTATTTAAGAGAGATATGTGGGTCAACTCTATAAAAATCTCCATGAAATGGTATCATGCGCATGGCTAAGTAATGCGCCAATCCACCTTGCTCAAGTTTCGCGTAGGATCCCTAGTTTTATTTTAATGTTGCTTAAAGGAATGTACTTTAAGACTTTGTTCACTATACTTCTATTAGTTGGAGACTCTACTAGATAACTAAGGTTCAAGTCCCTAAGGACACCTCAGTTCATGCTTCTATGTAAGCCCAAGAACTCAACTAAAAAAAAAAAATCCATCCCTCTATTCGACCAAATCAATTAAAAACTTGAATTTGATAACTCATGCGATTGTTTTATATCATTTCTTCATAGACAAATACATTTTTTATTAAATTTGTTTTATGTGTTCTACACATCATACATCATGTCGATGAGTCACTCTGCTTAACTATGCGGTTGGTGGGGACTGTTCAAAATGAAGTAGATGGGCTCAAGGCTTAGCACACTTCATTTCATTAGCCAAAAAACCAAACTGGGAAGCCTGTTTTTTATTAAATCTTAACCCTTAGATTTAGTCAAACGTTTACAAATCTATCCATTGGACTGAGATGTATATAAAGTCCAAAGCACCACCAACCCAGAAAATAAGGAAGTGAAGAAAAATTCCAACTGTCTTCTTGCCTCCTCTATAACCCTTTGTTTCTTTCCATCTCATCATTACTTCACCTTCAAGTTCTGGGAAATACCTTAGTTGTGCCTACTCGAAGATGTGCTACGGGGCGGAGCTTGTTGACCTCGTGGGTTAGATTACCTTACTAACCGAAGTGCTTGCCAAATTCCTTGCACGAAGAAGGCAAAATCAGCTTTTATGGTTGTGCTCTTGCATGTCCAACCCAATTTTGACATTCAAATCTTGAATGTGTTTCATGTTTTGACCGATTCGTTGTTTAATTAATTCTACATGTTTTTCTTAATCAGTTTGTTAGAAATTACTGGACTGATTTGATGGTCAATTACATTTGGGTTTTGATTAGACCAACAACATATATTTTTCTAAACAAGAGGGCCTACAAATATTTAGAATTATCACAACCATTAAAAACCTTCAACGTAAAAAATGAACAAACAAATGAGTTTCAATTACTCAATACAGCTTCATGAATCAAAATGCTTTTCATCTACTTAAGGACATAGCATCCTTTCTTGAAAACATGGAGGTTATGCTGAAACAGAGGAATAAAGGCATCAATGCTACCATCTCCAATGAAGGAAGGGAGGAGAAACAACATGTCCTCAACTGGTAGGTATGTCAGCATGAAATAGTAAGGATATCCTCCATTAAAATCAAGATCATAGAATGGGAACCTCAGCCAACTATCCACCTCAAGGTTCAGACTCAAAATTGATTTGTTCATGTTCGCTGAGGATACTAGACCTTTAGCAATGATGCATTTTGAACTTGAAAAGTCTATGAATGATTGAAAATAGTCATTGTTCACCTTCAAGATCTCATTGTGAATGAGCTCTATAATGAATCTCAAAGGATTCTATTTGAGCTCCTCAATAGACACAAAAGGAAATACCCATAAGACTAAGTTGCCGAAATACTCTTTCAGCATTGGAGGATGGATCAACCTCATTCGTCCATTTATCGATATCTGGATTTGTGTCATTTTATAACCGGGGAGCCCCCGAGCTTTGGTCACCATCCTTCATAGATGAGCCACCAAGCTCTCAAAGGTGTTGAATGGCCTAGGGGCTCCATAAGAGGTTATCGATTTGAGCTTTGAAAGGAAGTCCCTCGTGAAATGAACCTTGTGAACTATAACAACATCCTTAAGTACTGGATCATCCTTGATATTTGTTAGCTTCTTAGTTACATACTCCACTCCCCGATGCTCATAATCAAATAGGGACTGGCTTCGAATGGCGAAGATACTACAATCATGGAATGAAAGTGGATCAATGCTAAGGCCACGAGTGGAAAGCCCCCACGCAACATGGAAGTTACTAGTTGCCCATCAACCACAAGGTGATGAGCTATAAATCATAATATTAGGAACTGCAAGAGAACCTAGTGAGCTGTACTTGAACTAGCTCCTCCACATCACACAAGCCAGGATGGAGGCTTCGTAAAGCAGGTGAAAGCTTGAATGGCATGAAGTTCACTAGTGTTGATTCATCTGAGGCTTTGATGAACCTTACACCTTTATCGTTGAGGAGGATCACAAGGTTGCCTTCATGATTTTCACCAAGATGACCTACACAATCTCTGTACTCAGAGAGTGCAACAGAGAGGCCCTTCTCTACGGCTGAGTTTGGAGGGTTAGGCTTCTTAAAGGTATAGATAACAACAATATGTGTGCTATAAGAGACCTTATCAAAGATACTTAAGGAATTGTAGGGATTGGTGGATGAAGGATTGCCCTTGTAGACAGTGTAAAATCCAAGATTTTAGTGAAATAAAGGGTTTCAAAATTTCCTCTAATTAAAATAAATTAAAAAGGGCATTCTTGGGATTCAAATAAATCTCAAAGGGCATTTTGCTAAATTAAGAATGATTGGACATTTGTAAGGAATAAATAAATTTATTTACTTGGTAGTTGATTTAATTAGTTGGTGATTGAATTTTATTAATTTTGGAAATTTCCCAAGATTGGAAGTAGAGGTTTAATTGATTAAACCTTGATTGATTTAATTAATTTAGGAGGTATCTAAATTGGAACATATTTGGGTTTGAATTAAAAGCAAAGAAAAATTTATTTAAATTCCAAATTTAAATGATTAGGGCTGCCAAGGACTTTCCAGTAATTTTATGAAAACTGTGGACTGGAGAGTAAATATACTTCTCTTTGGAAGAAGGACCAAAGTGTAAAAAACAGAAAGAATGAGGACTGAAAGGAAATTCTGCGCTCTCTTATAACAAGGACCAATCTGTGACTTTGGGAAGTTGGGGAAGACCAATCCAGCAGCCCAATTCTTTAGCAAAAATAACAGTGAGCGTGTCCCCACCGTGCGACGCGCTCTCATCCGTCCATCTGGAGATTGGCGTAAGCACGAGGCACTGGGAAGTCTGATCTTGAAGCAACACCAGCCCCTCTTCTCCACGCACGCTCCACCGCTGACAGCGTCAGCCAACTATGGAAACCTGTCAAACGATGGCCGGAAAAGGCAAGTAGGGGATCGGATTAACGGGCAATCTCCTTCGCCAGCAAACTTGATCGCGCTGGGGATCCTCCTCGAGCCCTATAAAAGGGAGGCCGTGGAGGAATCCTAGAAACACACCAGTGAGCGGCGGTGAGACCGGCTCCACCGCGAAAGGTCGAGGGAGAGGAGAAAGAGAGGGGGCGCCTTCGCAATTGACGACCGAGAAGAGAGGAAGAACGCGGCCGTCCTCTATTTTTCTCCGACCGGCTGTGGAGCACGCGAGTGCATCTTCATCTTCTCCGGTGAGCTCTTATCCTCTGTTTTTTATTTTTTCGACGTGCATGCATAGTAGGTTGTTAGCTAGGACGGTGGACAACGGAGGAACCGCTAGATTTCATTTCCGGTCTCTGCTGAAGGACTGAACGCCGGGGAGGAAAGGAGGCTTCGAGGTCGCCACCGGAGACTTGGAAATTTGAAGGAGGAGAGAGGCGGGTTTCGGCCAGAGGGGACCTTGATACTGGACGCGGGCCGCCTGGGAGCTCGTTGGCGACCACCGGACAGGGACAGAAGTTCCACCACGGCGACGGGCGTGACTCCTTCTCTGGCGAGGCTCAGACGAGTGAAGGAAGAAGGAGAGATGGAGATAATAACATTAGTTATTAATTTAGATTAATTATTAGTAAATCGTTTAATTAAGTAAGAGTTAGTTAATTGGTTATGGTTGATCAAATTAATCTAATGGAATGGGTTTTGATAAATTAAAATTGGTTTTGGTTAACCAATTTAAGAAGGTCAATTCAATTGAATCAATTAATAGTTAGGTAATTAATTAATTTATTTAATTGAATAATTAATTAGTAATTAATTAATTAATTGAGTAATAGGGTTAGGCCAATTGGTTGGATACAATGACTTGGTCTAACTAGATGGGTTGGATCAAATCGAGTAGAAAATGGGGCTCAATGGAACCATTAAATCAACTCGGGTTTAGTCAAGAAGGAAAATAATAAAAAGAATAAGGTGGTGGAGAGGGGATTTGAATCCGAGACCCTCATATGGGCTTTTTGAGCCTTAACCACTAGGCCACCATGCTTTAATTATGGAAATAAATAAATTTAGTCATTTAAGATAAAATGACGTAGGAATGCATGGGAAGGCCCGCAAGTTGGACTTGGCCCCGTTTAGAGCATCTTGCATGTTCAACTAGATAATTTAAGATATTACCGACACTGATATAGGATTTATTACCAGGTTGCGACATAGAAAGGGGATAGGTGGGATTTTTTGCTAAGTAATCCCGGTCAACTTGTTAAGGTAAGTACACTTGCCTTGTACCCACTCTTCGGAGTATTCTTTGGATTTGATTATATCATATTTTTAGATATTATTACTTTTGAGACCATAAATGCTTCCTTTATTTGTTTGGAATTCTTTTGAGCATGCTTGGTTGTTTCGGGATGTAGGTATCCCTGTTTTGTTGTTTGATCTTCCGCCCGGATTCAGTGGAGCGTGGGGGCTCCGTTTGGGAAACGATCAAGGATGGGACACCCTGGCGTTTCGGCTTGCCATAACAGAGGAACGATACTCTGGTTGTCCTTCCCGTCAGTGGGAGTGATTCGTTGGCTGTGTCAACACGTACGAGAGGTGGAGCTACCGACACACGACCTGAGGTCTATACAACCAGAGGGTCGAGTTTGCAGCAAGTTTGCTGATGATGCTGGCCGAGGGAGACTTTTGTTGAGCTTCCATTGGAACTCTTATCAAAACTCGAGAGCTTTTGTAGTTAGGAGTCATACCTTGTTTGTTTTTGTGGTAGACTCCTAGGGATTGCTTTGAGGGGCGTGTCCCCTAGTTTGACTTGATTATCACTTTTCTTGATATCATGATTTTTGACCCCAGCAAGGGGTACTTACTGAGCTTTCCATTCGAAAGCTCACGCACTTGCTCTTTCTTTTTCATATCCTGAGGTGTAGGATTCCTAAGCTCGGTAGCCGATCAAAGGTCGAGGTATTTTGCTAAGGTCTGAGGATCTCTTTTTATTTCTTTGTAAGAGACTATTTTTATTTTGTAGGACCCATTTAGGGCCTGGCTTTTGTAGAGCATCTGGACCCACTTATTTGATTTTATTTCCGCTGTGACTTTTTAATTAAGTTATTTGAGATATTTATTTTGAACTTATGTTATATGTTGTTACTTATTGAAGCTTTGTAGCCGAGTGAGGTGCGCCATACATAGTTACGGCCGGTCTACTCATGTGCTCGGGGTCCCGAAATTCGGGTCGGGGCGTGACAGACAGGCTTGATGAGCTTAGAGCTCTTTCTTCCTTCACCTTCATGACATCCTTGGAAGCATGCATGGTTGCCTTCAGGTTCTCTCTGAGATTCCTAATTAATGTAATTCTTAGAAGTGTTGTGTTTTTGGAGATGGGGAAGTGTTATTTCTTATATAGGGTCATAAGGATGATTTAGTCATCAACATGTTTTTGGTTTATATAAAAAATGTTGAGACAAAAAATAGTAAAAACATAGACAAAAAAAAAAATTCTCCTATGTGGAATGCGGATTTATGAACTAAAGCGAATATGTGTCAACATAGATGGAAAAGAAACTAAGGAAGGAATCCCGAAAATAGAAATAACATGTCAGGGGTCAAGGACAGCTTAACAAAACCTCGCTAAATAATAATAATAATAATAATAATAGTAGTAGCATAGACTAGATATTTGGAAGGAAATTGTACTTAATTCCATGAGTAAACAATTATTAAAAATAAACTGTGATTAAATGGGGAAAACAAAAAAAAAAAAACCTTGTAGAGAAAGCATGCTTAGAAAATTTAAGATAGTAAACTATAGATTGGGCAAAAGAACATATATGTGTGAAAAATTAATATATATGCTCAAACCATAAAGATCAGGTTGGACTTGTACAATTTTGTTATAATGAAAAGATAATACATAGATATTGTTGGATCTACTCAATTGCTTTTGAAGCAAATAGAATAATTCATAGATCGGGAAAGATACATTTAGAAATTGAGGCTTGTATACCTTCAAAGGGTGTTTGATCTCAAAGATATAAAGAAAAATGTTGTTCGTTCCCCCACACCTATGTAATCCTTCAGATCTAGGGCACATGGAGCTAGTCGGAGAGGAAATCCAAAGATGGTAACGAAAAAGGAAGAGAATGGAGAAAATGAGTATGGATTTCAAGCGGATGAAGGTCAATGTGGAAAGTGTAATGAGGGTTGGGGATTAGGGGGGATCGGTTAGGAGGTGGTGGGTGATACTATCGAGGTTTCTTAAGGAGTCTAAAGTAATAAAAAGTCGGTTAGAAACAGAGAAAATGTGGTAGACATAATTAGCTAGATTTCTAAAAACTGTACTATAATGTAGATGAGTTTTCCAACACTCGAATATTTAAAGCACGCCATTTGTCAATTATGCAAATTGTCGGCACCTTAAAAAGATGCATGCTCTTACCATGTAGTATAAATTTTAAAAGGGCAATCATACCTCTAACACAATATTTGGAAGATTTTGAATATTATATAATATATTTTTTCAACCTTGCCATTTGCTTTGTTTATTATTTTAACTATTAGTTTATCTTTTTTATAGCTTTTAGTTTATTTACGACCAACATTAAAAATGTGAAATTTATATCTTTATGGTTTAAGATGTTGACTACATTTTCTGCTATAAGTACTTTGATGCGAAAGTTATCTCTACCGAAGATTCATAAGAAGTTAAATGTCTTAATCAAGGAAAGTAGGTTACTCTTGGTTGGAAGGTCGATGATAACAATTAAGAAATCATCAACAATAACACTGTGGTGAACTGAAATGGGACAACATGTTCTGAAATACATTGATAAGTTTATGGATTGCTTTACAAGCAAGAATAGTTACTATTATGGAGATAATGACCAATTTATACATAGATCATTATGTCATAGTGTAGGCATATCAAGTGGTAAAACAACAACCATCATGCTTCTACCTAGCATAAATAACTTTCTAACCAGGAACTAGAGATATGACTACATCTTACAAAGAAAATATATCATGACCAACAGTGCTAGAAGAGAATTGAGTCTCAAGGTTAACACATTCCGGTGCTATATTGTAGTAGATGCTATGAGACAAATCACAACTACATATCTTGTATGTTATTGTCACCCCCCCGATTGGGAATCCAGGGCCTCGGGCACGTGCACAAACTGGTCGTACCCATGTAGAGGCGTACCTCACTCGGATACAAGGCCTAGGTAGTATAAGAATATATAACAAGATTCAAATAATATCACGCCCCGACCCGGATTCCAGGCCTCGAGCACGTGCACAGATCGGCCGTATCCGAGTGGAGTCGAGCTCTACTCGGACACAAGGCCTAAGTAAGTACAGCAAATAATATACAATATCATAAAGTCTCAAACAATAATAATCAAAACATTATCAGAGTCACAACGAACAAATCAGAGCAGCTCAAAAGCCCTACAATAATCCAGGCCCTATAAGGGTCATACAAAATAAACATCTCTCTCTCTCTAAAGAAGAACGAGGTTCTCGAACCTCAACAAAGTCAACCCAGTTCCTTGCACAGCTCCCGAGACTGAGTCACCTACCCCTCAGGACCTGAAAAAGAAAGAAGAGAAGCAAGTGCATGAGCTTTCGAAAGGAAAGCTCAGTAAGTACCCTCCAGAGATCTCAATGAAATCCAAACCAGCACGGATGATATAAGAAGGCCAAAAATGAACAAATCAAAGATTATCAATCCACACAAACAGGGCCATGCCCCGCACTAACCAAACAACTAGGAGTCTACCACAACAACGGTAGGGCTCCTGACCACAAGATCTCAACAAAGAACTCTTGAGAGCTCACAAGTCATCTCCCTAGTCGGTCACCAGCCTAAGCCGATAACGACCCTCAGTCCAAGGTCTAGTAGTGCTACCACCAAAACATGGACATACATTGTCAGCGTACCATCCCACTGACGGGAAAACAAAGAATATCAGCGTTTTACCCCACTGGCGGGAAACAAAGATTACCAGTATTACCCCTACTGGCAGGAAACAAAGATTACCAGTATTACCCCAACTAGCGGGAAACAAAGAATACGAGGACGAGAGAATCCTCAAATCAGCATAGTTGACGTATACCTACCCGGCCAGCGCACAAGCTCACGTGGTCTAACGGTCACGTGCCGGTCAACAGGTAGGCACACTCAATATTCACAAGCACACCCTACAGGATGCTAACCTCTCAACATGCATACACAAATATCGAAGTAGAAATCCAGAAGAACAAAGTACGCGTGTATGCAATCAAAGCAATATCATACCAAGTCATGATATCAAAGAGGTAAACCCCCAAAGGGTTATACAAGTATGCACGAGCATGGCATCAAACATCCAAGGCATGAAAGTAACGTGCACAAGCACGAATTCAAGAAAGCAATAACAAATAAGGCAACAACAAAATCAATAAAACACTCCATAGAGTGGAAACTAGGCAGAGTAACTTACTCACATAAGAATCAAGGATCAATCAATGACAACGGTACTAGCAGTAGTACTTACATAAAATCATGCAATAGCAAAGTCAACAAAACCCATAACTGGGTGGGAGCTAGGCAAAAGTACTTACCTGGAAACTTCCCCAGTCTCTTCCTGACGTGTCTCTAAGTCTCCACGTCGGTAACTGATAGTAAAGTCTCTATCAGTGTCAAAAACAGTAACAAACCCTAATATTTCTAGATGCATATGTATGACTCTCTCGCTTGATGAACTTCACCACAACTATCGAGTCCTGTGGTATCCTATTCGGTTCGACCCATTTCCCTCGGTATTCTTTCCTTTGTTCGTCCCTTAATCTCTACTTGGTTAGCTAGTCCATCGTCCAACTTGACGACCTATTATTCGTGACCCTATATATAGCTTTGACCATACTTGGTAGCTGTGGGAAATTTGGGCCCACTTGTTAAGCCCACCAAGCTATTGGGTCCTTTTCTAGTTTAGTTCTTTTTATTTTAAAAGTACCAAGTTCTATTACGTGGTTAGCCATGTCTGAGTGGTTAAGGCCCACAAAAGGATTTGGGTGGTCTTGGGTTCGATTCCCACCACCTACAACCCTTTTTCCAGTTTCATTCCTTTATTTTCTTTTACTCTATTTCTATGTAACCTGGTTAAGCCCAACCTGAACCCTTTTGTCCAATCCTTTGAGCACAAACACATTGGCTAACCATCTAGGCTTAGCCCAAATAGACTTTTAATTGATCAAATCCAACCATCAAACCCAACCCAACCCTTTTAGTCTAATTAACCAAGTTAATTAGAATGACTAAATCAGATTCAAACTCAATCCAATTATTAATGGGTTAGTCTTAGTCAACTACTTAACCAATTTAATCAAACCAATTAACTAAATTAATCTTTAGTTAACTAAACTAATTTAATAATTAACTTAATTAATTTTTTTTAATTTTCTATTCTTCTTCTTCTTCTCAACCCGTGCCTCACCGGAGCTGTCACCGGCGAGGAGGCAGCCCTCCGGATTCTGCCAACACGGGCTCTCCGACCTCCAGCGAACGGTGAGCACGTCAACCACCACCCAGATGAGAGGCCCTGCTCCACCGTCAACTCTGAAACTCCATTGCCTCGGCCGGGCGCGGCTCCACTCCGGCGAGCTCCTCTCTCCCTCGCCCGAGGTCCTTTCCGCCGGGAAACAACGCGCCGAGCTTCCTCTCGGGCGGAGAAGCTCTTTGCGTACACCGGCGGCTCACTGTTCCCTTCCCTGGCGTCTCACCACTCTCAGCCGAAATCCCCTCTCCGGCGAGCTCGAAACCATGTCGCAATGCATGCACACAGTACCCATACACAACAGGCAAAAGAACATACCTGTCAGGGCAACCTCCTTGCGGTGTTTGGTGGTGGCTCCTTCTTGTCTTCTCCGACCACCTTCGCCGACGACCACTATGATTCCCCTCTCCATTGTCTCTCGGGTGGAAACAGTGGGTGTATTTTATAGAGCGAGGGTAGTCGAAGGTGATGGTGGTGTTCGCGAGCCGATCCGCAGGCTAACGGCAGAGTTCTCAGTGCGTAACGCCCGGGGAAGACGGCGGCGCTGGGCGCCGCATGGCGGCTTCGGCCGTGGCCGAGGGAAAGCCGGCGTGCCTCGTGATCGATACTCCATAGATGAGTGGTGAAGATCGATTGGATCAGATCCAATGGCCGAGAACCCATCTCAATGCCTCGGATCTGACAGCGCTCAGATGGAGAGTTGGGATCAAAAAAGGATCAACAGCCAAATTACAACTAACCGCCTCGCATCCATCACTCCAAAAGATGGACGCCTCACAAAGAGCTACGTGGCATCACGGATGCCCTTATAACTCCACTCGATCAGCACCAATCCTAGATCCTCTAATCTCAGCCATTCATTTGCTCGTATAAAGGTTTTATCTGGCAAATTAGCCAGAAGCCCCTGAAATTATTTAGGTTGCATCCAGATCCATCTCCTGTGAGAGAGGAAAATTTCCATCCAGTCCTCGAAACTTTTAAAATTACTAAAAAAGTCCTCAAACTCCTAATTATCCCTAATTGGACTCAAAATTAATTTAATTCCCTTTTTATAGCTTTTTTTTATTCTTCCATCCTTCAAGCTTAAGGAACTAAATAAATTAAGAACTTACTTTATGGAATACAAGAAAAATTTTATTCCTAAAATTCATGGATTTTACAAATAATGTCAATATGAACTCAGAGTTTTACAGCGGAATTAAAATATAAATCGACACCCTACAAGGTATTGACCCTACAAGGGCCCTACAAAAGAAAAATATATCTCACACACAAGTAATTCTGAGGCTCTCGAACCTCTGCTAAGATATCTCAAACCTTTGCGTAAATCCCAATCCCGAATCACAACCTACTCAAAACTTGAAACAAAAGAGGGAAACAAGTGGAATGAGCATTTGAATGAAAAGCTCAGTAAGTACCCCCTCAAGGAATGCAATTAGGTCAAGAGAAACAATCATGAAATAGTGATCCAACACAAAGAAAACACAATAAGAACAAGACGATGTCCCAAACCCATGAGGATCACTATCCAATGAGCACAAGCACACAGCAAGGAGTTTAATCAAATATGAGAAGAACAATCAAGCCATCTCCCCGACAGTCATCGAACTTGGCCGATCTTAATCACATCCAAACCCTCGATTCTGGTAGCGCTCCTACATGTACGTACACGGCCAGCGTATCATCCCAATGAAGGGTGGACATCCAGAGTTTCCTTCCCCTGGTAGGACTACAGGACATCTAGAGTGTCCTCCCCCTGGACGCCCGCATCACAATCTGCATTGAGCGGGAGAATCCATAATATAAGAAAACTGGAACACCCAACCTGGACGGAGCACGGGCTCACGTATTTTTACGGCCATGTGCCGATCAATGGGAAGGCATATTCAGCAACAAGAACAGCCGACACACACACACACTCTGATGAAGTACAGGCTCACGTTTTTTCACGGCCACGTACCAATAATTGGGAAAGCATGTTCAGTAAACACAAGCATATCCAAACCATGTCAACACATCAACATGCATACACAACATGGAGATTCAACAAAGCATGAGAATAAACAGGTGTATGCAATCCAAGTAAGAGTATTCCAAACATGTAGAAATCCAATCATTAAGTGTTCAAACATTAGAGCAAGAATCAAGCAAAATCAACATTAAAGCCAAGAAGTACTGAGCAATTAGACAAAGCCAGGAATACTAGAAAAGAGTATCAACAAATCAAGAAAACCCATTATTGGGTGGAAGATAGGTAGGCGCACTTACGAAGAAACATGCAACAACAAAGTCAAGGAAACCCATAGCTGGGTAGGAACTAACCAAGTGTACTTACAAGCATGAGATCAAGAAAGCAACCAGCCAATAAATAAGGGCACTAGGCAAGAGTACAAGTATCAAAGATAATTCAATGTTAGGGGTATTAGGCAGAAGTACTTACCTCTATCAAAAGTTTACCCAGTCGATCTAAATCACTCCTGACGTGCCTCAGCGCTCTACGTCAGTATCTGGTAGATAGAACATATATCAGTACATACACAAAGTGTAATGATCATTCTATAGAATACTTAGCCCGCTACAAGGGCTCACTAACCACTCTAACTATTCTTAATGCATTATCATCACTACTGGCTTTCATTAACTTCTTTAGTCACACTTATTAATTGATGTAACTAAGACACAATCCGGGTCATTAACCAACCAGCCATGACTTGGCATTAAAACACAACCAACTCTTCTCATAATCACTCTGGCCCATTACTTGGTTTTGGCCCAACAAACAAGGCTCAGTCCTAGTATTAACCTTTCTCAACATTAGTCACTCTTAGGGGGCGTTTGGTTGTTTATAACACTTCATCCATGGATGGAGAGTTACAAGGATGGGGAGTTACCGGATGAGGATTTAAAAGTGATAAGTACTTTTTGTGTTTGGTTGTTTAAAAGTGATGGATGTAGAAAGTGGATGTACACTTTTTGTGTTTGTTTGTAATAAAAGATGGATTGGAAGGAGGGATATGGTAACTGTTCTTGGTGAGTGGTGAGGTTACCCTTTTTTGAAATATTATGGGTATTTAAATATTTTAAGAGAAAAACTAATGTTAAGATAATTTTAAATCTTTTAAAACAAATTAATTGATTTAAATGTTGAATTTTAATAAAAATATTTGAATTAATTTAAAATATTCAAAATTCGGATTTTAATTTAATAAATATATAATATTATTTTGAGAAAATCTAGGTATTATTTTAATTTAATACATATGTTGCGGATATATTTGGTAAGACGCGTGTCATCGACCTAAACGGCCACCTGTCATACACAGGACTGTGTCCATTTGGCCGCGCGGCAATATCACCAAATATCCCAGTATAATTCCGTTCAGCAAATAAAAATGAGGGTTCAATCCTACAAACAAGTCCGCCGGAATTATAGCAATGAGAGTCTCGTAAGGTGCTTATAGCCACCTAGGGAAGAAAATATATAACGCCTCTACAGTAAGTAGATCTTATCCACTTGCCTCTATAGTAGGTAGATATTCTCTACTTACCTACGTAGCACCTACGCAGTAGGCATATATTTTCTTACCGCCTTAGTAGATATTTACTCACCGCCTTACTTACCGACTTACCCACCGCCTTTCCTAAACTGACTTTAAGTTGCTATAAAAGAAGAGCAATGATAGAAAGAAAAGGACCAAGAAAAATCATTACACAAAGAACTAACTTATGTCTAAGACTTCCTTCTCACAAGCTTTCTGACTTAAGCATCGGAGTTAAATCCGGGCAGAAAGGCCCAATTCCGATCCCTCCCTTCTCCTTTTTACAGATTCATCCCAAAGCAAAGAGCTGATAATTCCGATCGGAATTCCAAAACGTTCCCTGCGTTCCTTGTTCAGAAGTTGAAGTAAGCGTCCACACCAACTATAAATTTCAACCGTTTGTCAAAGGCTAAGACCAAACCACGAGGCAACAGTAGCCAAAGCGTGATAGTCCCTGGGGACCCTTACAAAAAGCCAAATGATTACTACCAGAAGATCAAAACGAATCCAAGAACAAGGAGCACCTAGTAATCCTGAAGGACCGAGTGAAGTCCGAGGGCATGAGGAGATTCTGTCGGACAATCCACCTATCTTACCTCCATCGGAAAATCCTTCTGTCCCACCACTGGAACCCATCCTGGAGTTTTATCTTAACATACAGCAGCAATTAGAGCAGTTAGCTAAAGCTGTTCATACTTTGACTCATCCGTCACTTCCTCCCACACGAACTCCACCAAATGTGCCAACAGCCCCACTAGCCAATTCCGAAAGCAGAGGGAGGACAAGGACTCGTACCCATGGAGAAAGAAGGAAGAGAACCGTCTTCTCAGCTAGTTCAGAACCTCCCTCCGTTCGACGTCGAGAACAAGCTGCCACAAGAACGGAACGACATACAAGAACGAAACGGACAAGAACAGAACGTAATAGTCCATCCGCTCCTACTGTTGATAGAAGAACAGGGGACAAGACCCCTCTCGAGGAAGACAGAATCCGAACGGCATGTTCTCAACATATGCTCGCCTTTATCAAGGAAATATTGGAGGATCAAGTTCCTGATAGTTTCCGACCACCTGCTATGATTGCATATGAGGGCAAAACCGATCCGTCTCGTCACTTAAAGTCCTTCGATCGAAGATGTTGCTTTATGGAATTACCGACGCTCTTATGTGCTGAGCTTTTCCCGCTACTTTAGAGGGAAAAGCGCATGACTGGTTTGTCGATCTTCCATCTAGCACGATTCCTTCTTTTCAAGTTCTAGCAGATCGCTTTTTAGCTTATTTTGCTAATTACTCAAAGCAAAAGAAAACTCTGTCTACCCTTATGCGCGTTAAGCAACGAGGGGGTGAAACACTCCAAGCCTATTTAAACCGTTTCATAGATGAAGCCGCGAATGCTGCGGACCTTATCCTGCGCATGGCTGTAACTATCCTGATGGAGGGTTTGCTAGAATCTCCTTTTCGTTTTTCCCTCACTTTGGATCCGCCGAAAACCATCCCTGCCCTCATGGTCCATGCCCAAAAGTATATGAATTCTGATGAAATTTATACGGGCTGGGAAGAAGAGGCTCGACGTGCCTCTGCGGAAATCCAGAAGGGAAAAGCCCACCAAAATGTTAACAGAAGGCCGACAGAAATACGAAAGGAGGGAGGATCGCGCAAGGACCGTAAGGATGAGAATAGAGGTCTGGAAACTTCAACACGCCCAAAGCGACATATGCTACAACCTAGAGAATCTGCAAAAGAAGGGAATATTGTCAGATACGATCATCATACCCAACTAAATCAGACCAGAAGCCATATTCTTATGCAAATCAAGGATCAACAACTCTTGACATGGCCAGAACCTGCAAAGAATCCCGAACGGCAAAAGAACAACAAAAGATATTGCAAATTTCATCAAGCTAGAGGGTATGACACAGAAAAATACACCCATTTGATGAACACCATAGAAGATGTCGTTAGAAGGGGACAATTGGAGCAGTATATCAACATTGAGGTCCAAGAGGAGCCTGAAACTTCACTACTTGAAGAAGAAAAAGGGGAGATGGTCGGATTTATTAGTGGTGGTCCTGGGTGTGGTGGTGAAAGTTCCGCCTCTCGAAAAAGCTATGCCCGAATGGTGGGAGTTGCGCAGGAAACAGAAGCGCCACAGAGAAGGTCTCGGCCTATGGCCCCCATCATATTTTATGATAACGACGTCAGCAGGGTTCGGCACCCTCATGACGACGCCTTGGTCATTGCCATCATGGTTTCCAGCTTCCAAATGAAAAGAGTTCTGGTAGACAGTGGAAGTTCAGTGGACATTCTTTTCTGGAGCGCCTTCAAAAGAATGAGGTACGATGCAGACAACTTACTCCCCGTAAAGTCATCCTTAGTGGGATTTTTCGGAGGGGTGGTACAACCAGAAGGAATGATTATGTTATAAGTTACGGTAGGAAATTCGCCAAGATCATCAACAGTGACAACAAATTTTCTAGTTGTACGCTGTGCTTCAAGTTAAAATGTGATTCTTGGTAGGCCAACGCTCAACGCCTTGAAAGCAATAATTTCCACTTACCATCTTCTCCTCAAATTTCCGACCTAGAGTGGCAGTGGAGAAGTAAGAGGGGATCAACCCTTGGCACGGCAATATTATGTCTCAACCCTCAAAGGAAAAGTTCTAAACAAAGGCAAAAAGAGAGTTTCGGAAGCCATGTTGATCAACAAAATAGCCGAACGGGAAGATGAAGAACTCCGCCCCACACCAGTTGAAGAATTGCTTACAGTTCCCTTAGACACAACTAGAGTGGAGCGTACTGTGCGTATTGGTGCGGATTTGACGATAGCACAACAAGAAAATCTCATGGCAGTACTGAGAATAAATTCTGATCTCTTCGCCTGGTCATCAGAGGACATGCCAGGTGTAAAGCGTGATGTCATTGAACATCGTCTCAGCATAGATCAGTCGTTCAAGCCTGTCAAACAAAAAAGGAGGAATTTCGCCCCAGAAAGGCAGAAGGCTGCAGAAGAAGAAGTATCAACCCTTTTGAAGGCTGGATTTATCCGAGAGGTGAACTCTCCAGACTGGTTGGCTAATGTGGTTCTAGTAAAAAGGCCGTCCGAAAAATGGAGAATGTGCGTGGATTTCACTGACCTAAATAAAGCTTGTCCAAAAGATTCATTCCCTCTACCTTCGATTGATGGTTTGGTTGATTCTATGGCGGGGCATGAGATGCTTTGTTTCTTAGATGGCTTCTCAGGCTACAATCAAATTCTAATGGCCAAGGACGATGAAGAAAAAACATCCTTCATTACAAGCAAAGGAACTTATTGCTATAAGGTGATGCCATTCGGTCTAAAGAATGCCGGAGCCACCTTCCAAAGGCTCATAAATACAGTCTTCAAGGAGCAAATTGGCAGAAATGTTGAAGCTTATGTGGATGACATCCTGGTGAAGAGCCGAAAAGCCGATGAAAACCTGACGGATTTACAAGAGGCCTTTCAGTCGCTTCGGGCTTACAACATGCGCCTCAATCCGAACAAGTGTGCTTTTGGTGTCCGATCAGGGAAATTTCTCGGATTTATATTAAATCAAAGAGGAATAGAAGCAAATCCGGAAAAGGTCAAAGCTATCCTTGATATGGGATCACCTAAAAGCCTTCAAGAGGTACAACGGCTTAATGGACGCCTAGCCGCTCTTGGGAGATTTATCTCTAAAGCCGGAGAGAAAAACCTCCCACTCTTCCAAGCCTTGCGAAAAGCACCAAAAATGGAGTGGACAGAAGAATGTGAGAAAGCCTTTCAGGAGCTTAAAGATTTTCTCCAATCGCCTCAATTGCTAGCTAAGCCGCAAGTAGGGGAAGAACTCTACATCTACTTGGCCGCTGCTCCTCGAGCGGTCATTGCAGTTCTTTTGAGAGAAGACAATGGAGTTCAGAAGCCAGTTTATTATACAAGTAAGATCCTTAACGACGCGGAATCAAGGTATCTACCACTTGAAAAATTGGCTTTCGCTCTTGTCACATCCGCACGTAGATTGAGGCCGTATTTTCAGGCTCACAAAGTAACGATATTGACTGACCAGCCCTTAAAGCAAGTCCTCCATAAGCCTGAAAATTCCGGACGTTTAGCCAAGTGGGTGATAGAATTGGGTGAGTTTGATCTCACTTATAAACCCCGAACGACAATCAAGGCTCAAGTGCTAGCAGATTTTATTGTGGAGTCGACCATTCCCAAGAAGGGGGATGAACTCCCGTCACAGGACCCAGAAGAAAACCAAGCATCCCATGGTCCTTATATGTTGATGGATCAGCAATTGAAGAAAAGTCAGGAGCAGGCTTCGTCCTTTATTCTCCTTCTAAATGGAAAATTGCGACAGTGCTCAAGTTCCGATTCCGACCGACCAATAATGAAGCCGAGTATGAAGCCCTCATCGCAGGATTGTGTTTGGCCCGGGGGCTCGGAATTCAGTATCTGCATGTATATTCCGACTCACAGCTAGTCGTGAGCCACATATTGGGCAATTTTGCAGCAAAGGAGGAGAACATGATTAAATACCAAGCAGTGGTAAAAAAAATAGTTCCACGCTTCGCTCACTTCCAGATCGAAAAAATCTGTCGAGCACAAAATGAAGAAGCTGATGCCTTATCTAAAAAAGTCACTGCACCCAACGGAGATACAGAACCCTCTTTCAACCTACAATATCTTCCCACAAAAACTATTGAAGGGTTAGAAGGAGAAGTACAAAGTGCAGCAGAAGAGTCAAGTTGGATTGATCCCATTAGAAACTACCTGCAAGGTGGACCTACACCATCCAACAAGACAGAAGCCAGACGGATTTCTTACAAATCCACTCAGTACACCATCATTGGCGAAAATCTATACAAGAGGTCCTATACGCAACCCTTCTTACGGTGCTTGCGTCCCACAGAAGCCAACTATATCCTTCAAGAAATCCATGAAGGTATTGGAGAGGGGCATATAGGAGGCAAAGCCTTGAGTTACAAAGTCCTGCGACAAGGCTATTACTGGCCAACATTAACTCAAGATGAGGTGGCGTTCGCCCGAAAATGTGATGCACATAGCGGCATTCCAAGATTCAAAGACGACCACCAACATTGCTCACGCCAATTATCAGCCCTCGCCCGTTTGCTATCTGGGGAGTTGATCTTCTAGGGCCATTTCCTACTTCGACTCGACAAATAAAGTTTTTGATAGTGGCTATCGATCACTTCACCAAATGGGTAGAAGTTGAGCCCTTGGCCAAGATCACCAATAAAGCTTGTCACGGATTCTTGTGGCGAACTGTTATCTGTCTATTCGGAATTTCGGTCGCCTTCATTTCCGATAATGGCCGACAATTTGATAACAAGGCTTTCAAAAGCTTTTGTTCCGAGCTCGGAATTGAATCCAGGTTAACTTCCGTAACACATCCTCAAGCCAATAGCCAAGTAGAAGTGACAAATCGCACCTTGCTTCAAGCTCTCAAAACCCGGGTCTCCAAAAATGGAACTAACTGGGTTGAAGAAATTAAGAGCGCACTTTGGACTTATAGGACAACCACAAGAACCCCCACAGGAGAAACTCCGTTCTCTCTTACTTATGGGGCAGAAGCTGTCATCCCTGCAGAAATAGGAATGCCTACCTTACGGACACAACAAACTTTCTCATCAGAAGAAAATGAGAAGAATCTCCGAGTGGAACTCGATTTACATGAAGAGCGAAGAGAAGCTGCGGAAACAAAGGCAGCCATCTATCGCCAAAGAGTAAAAAGGTTCTATGACACAAGGGTGAAAAGATTCTTCTTTCAAATCGGTGATCTGGTCTTAAGAGAAAATGAGTTCCAGGGAAACAAAAGCCGAACGGGGAAGCTAACTATTAATTGGGAAGACCCTTACGTCATACATAGAATTGTCCGAGTGGGCACCTATTATCTTGTGAATATGGAAGGAAAAGCGCGCCAGCGTCCATTTCATGCTGAACACCTGCGACGCTACTATCAGTAAATCCTGTAGCCGTCTCCTAAATGTTTCATGAAATAAAGCTTAAGTCTTTCCCAAATGAAAATGAGGTGAAAATCTCATTCTACAAAAATGAGGTAAAAATCCCATTCTACCAAAATGAGGTGAAAATCCCATTCCTAAAAGATGAGTCGGAATTATCCTACAAGGATAAACGATAATTCTCATCCAGAAACAAGGGCCAAAAATCCCGTTCGAAATATGGGGCAACAATCTCATTTATAAAGGCAAGGATCTTACTCAACAAGTCTTAAGTCCCATGATTGGACTAAAGAAGAGAAGAACCTGCTATGAAGCTTAATTTACAAGCCAGATGAAGAAAGACAAGCTTTATGAAGGACTTCTCGAAAGACTTCTTAATGGTTAAAAATAACCATGACTCGGAAATAAATCTTCACCAAAGTAAAGGTTTGTATTTCATTCATGTAAATAGAAATTACATTCCAAAACGACTAAGTATTTACAAGACAAGAACATTTCATAAGAATGTGAAAAACCCTAAGAACTAAGAACTAGGGCCTTCCTGGCGGTCTGGAGGAATCTGAGTCGAGGGTTCAGAAGGGGCTGGGGCAGGGGCCTCGGGAATCTTTATGATTTGTTGCTCCTTCAATTCCGTGAACCTCTTCAAGGCTCCAGCAAGCCCCATCATTAACACTTCTGCAGGAGAAACGTGATGACCCACCTGCTGCAGTACGAAATATATGCGAGTGGCCCCCTCTTTTGCCTTCGCCCTAAGCCGAGCAACCTCTTTCTCTAACTTATCCGCTTGTTCAACTAAGTCTTTCATTTCTTGCGAGTCGGATTTAGAGGTCTTCTGTTTGGAAGCTAAGTCTTCCTTGAGTGTGTCGCGCTCCCCTTTGAGTTCTTCTAACTCGGCCTGAACGGTGGCGAGTTCAGCAACCTTTAGCTTTAGGTCTCATCGGGCTTCACCTCTCTCCTCTTGAGCGGATTTAAGTTCCTCTTTCAAACTGCTGGAGTCATCTTGTAACTTTTTGATATTCTCCTCAGCAGTATGAAGAGAGCCCTCGGAAATAGTCAGCTTGGCCGCTAAATCATCTTTCTCTTTTTCCATAGCGGCCAACTGTTGAAGTCGCTCGGCCTTATCTTGCTCAAGGGCGCGGATAACCGCGAGAGCTGTTCTTTCTCTTTTTCCTCCAAGGCCGCCACCCTAGAACTTAATTGGGCGATTTCTGCCCTACTTGCTTCCATCTTTGTCGAGTTTTCTTGACAAAGATTACCAACTCGATCCGCCCATTGAGCAGTCTATAGAGTAGCGAATGAGTTAAAGACGATAATGCTGAATTAAGAAGTAGAAGAAATACAAGAATAGTTTTTACCAGCATGGTCGAGCGGAGAAGTTGGTAAGTGGCCTCTTCCCTCCCAGCCCTTTTGAGTTTCGTGGAGAGCTGTTCGGGCCTCATGGCCATCAAAACATTCTTTACGGACCCTGCATCTCGAAAAGGAATATCCTCGGAAGGTAATTCCTTTCGTTGAGCTGTCGATCCCTTTAGGGCTAAGCCCACCACCCTCAGTTTGTCCAAGATGGCCGCTTCTCCTGCCTCCGCCTATAAAATAAGTCTAAAGTTCAAAATTCTTAGCAAAACCATAGATACCCTTAAGAAGTAGATTCTCACCTCCATAAGAAGGATATCCTCTGGCCAACTAGAAGAAGGGCCCTCTGAAATTGGCGATAAAGCCGGGCGGACTTCTTTTAGAGACGACTTCGCCTGTTCTCTTATAATTCCGGGACCGGATGCGCCCTCGAAATTCTTTCTTTTTGTCCTCCTCCCCTGTGAGGACCCTGCACCGGGGCCGTCTTTGACCCCCTTTTGGGAAGAGTCTACATCTTTTCTCTTCCTTTTCCTCTTCTCCTCCTTAGAAGTATCGGCGCCTGTGCTATGCGCCGCCTCCTTCTTCTTTCGCCCATGAGGCAAGGGCGGATGCACTTCACCTTCAAAGGAGGCCAAGATGCCCTTAACATAACTCAAATCCTCGTCCTCCATCGGATTTCCTGTAAAAATAAATTCCGAGGAAAGTCAGATATCGTGATTCAAGATTGAACTAAGTTAGATACACGAATAAATCCTACCGGCAGATACTATTAAACGACATTTAAGGAGGTTTTCCTTGGTCAAGAACTCATCCATGTAAACTTTGGATATTCCTGTCATTGACTTAAGAAGAACCTCCTCTTCTTTCGTCATCTCCTCACAAGTAATATCTGTGCGGGGAACCTCCCACTTGGTTCGGACATCCCACTCGGATTTACTTTTAACAAAGAAAAACTTACTCTTCCATCGCTTAATGGAAGAGGGGACTTTCCCTAGAAACTTTCTCCCGGAACGAGCCGAGAAATAATACCAGTCGGCATTAGACTCTAAACATAGGATGAACAGCATACGAAACCAACGGACGCTCGGATTTACCCCGTAGTTCTTAAAAACAATAACAAAGCCGTTCAGCAACCTCCAAGAATTTGGAGTTAATTGTGATGGACACAAGTGGTATTCTTCCAAAATCGCCTTAGCAAAGTTAGAAAAAGGAATTGTAAGGCCACCCAATAGCGCATCTTGATAGATGGCTATCTCCCCCTCCCTTGGAGAGCTCGCCCTCTCCCCAGAACAAGGAGCCCTAACCTCAAACAGAGAAAGGTCTATCTCATACCTCTCTACCAAGCTATTGACATCCTTCTGCCCCAGGAGGCTTATGAAGGTACCAGACCCTCTACCCATAGCCCTAGAAGCGGGATGAATCCGCGAACCCTGGACTGGAACGTCCCTAGACTCGCCTGGAGTCGCGACAGAGACCATGAGTTCAGGCGGAGAAGGGATCGAAAGAGGGGGGGAAGCAACAGGTTCATGAGATTCATGAGAAGAACCAGAAGAAGAAGACGCACTAGCCATACCTTAGAAGAAAAAAGGATGAAAAAACGCAAGAACTTTAGAACAGGGTTCGCCGGAGAAGAAGAGATTATGGGAAGAAGACGCAATCTAACTTTTGAAATAAAACCTTTTCCACTTGTACAACATCGCTTCTATACAAAAGAGATGAATTCCTGGCCGTTAGATCCCAAAGCTGCATCCCGATCGAGCCATTAAACCAAAGGTCCCCAAATCTGGACCGTTCAGATAACCATCATTGCTTCTCTTTAAAAAATTCAAATTCTATCCACGTCAGCACACCAAACGCCGCCTGACACACATAGGTAGCCGCGCCCATCATGCTGTTGACAAAGCGCACGCCGCGCACGTCGCGCCATCTTCTCCCTTTAAATGCGACACAGTGTGAGAGACACGTGTCTCTCTGGGGAGTAATGGGCGTTGTACCATAGAACCAACACCATAAAAGACAAATACACACATCCCAACATAGGATCACCAGCGATCATTCTTCTTGAAGAAATCAAAGACTTTATGAACAAAATGATAAACTTTATTTCATGTTACAACGATAGTGGTATTTAAAAAAAAAAAAAAACAACATGACAAGCCCTAATGAACATATTTTCCGTCGGAATTTCCCAGTTAACAATCCACGGATCCATCCGAGGACCCGCTCGGATAAGATTCAGAGGAGACGCACGGACTTCCACAGCCGTCACTGTCCTCATTGTCACTAGGAAACCGTGGCACAGCACGCGGGCGAAGATGGGGGCCCATTTCTCTACGGCAGGAGTCGCTTCCGAACATTTCAACTTCGAAGCACACACCCCCTGCATAAGTAATAATTAAAAGATCCCCCGCCTCTACATCATGATCAATGTGGAAGGTTTCCCACCCTTCCTCAATACTTATCTCACCTACACCCCTGTCAATAAGCAGAAGGGAGGGCCATACACAGCCGTTTGGACTTACCAAATGGATGACTCCTGTCCTTAAGTCCGCCAGATGTTCATAAAAAGAACTTGGAATTCGCAAATGACGAGAGCACTGAGAGAAAGTGAAAAATTTATAGAAAGACAAACGCTGAGCCATTATACAAAGCTACAAAGATTTTTGAATAAAGCACTACCCCTACAAGCTCCTTAAATAGAAAAAAACTTAGTAACACCATAGGCGAAAATTCCGGAGAAAGATCTACCTCGATTAAAACAACGACACAGTAAACGTCGGTCACCTATTAAAGACACATGCACCATAGGCAAAGTCTACAACTACATAGACATGCCAACTAAGACAAATACTTGTTCTCGAACCAAGCGAAAAGTGCGGTTAACCCACCCCTCGCTCAGATTTTTCGAACAAGTACACTTTGGGGGGGGACTAGTATTGCAGATATATTTGGTAAGACGCGTGTCATCGACCTAAACGACCACCTGTCATACACAGGACTGTGTCCCTTTGGCAGCGCGTCAATATCACCAAATATCCCAGTATAATTCCGTTCGGCAAATAAAAATGAGGGTTCAATCCTACAAACAAGTCCGTCGGAATTATAGCAATGAGGGTCTCGTAAGGTGCTTATAGCCACCTAGGGAAGAAAATATCTAACGCCTCTACAGTAAGTAGATCTTATCCACTTGCCTCTACAGTAGGCAAATATTTTCTACTTACCTACGTAGCACCTACGCAGTAGGTAGATATTTTCTTACCGCCTTAGGAGATATTTACTCACCGCCTTACTTACCGCCTTACCCACCGCCTTTCCTAAACCGCCTTTAAGTTGCTATAAAAGAAGAGCAATGATAGAAAGAAAAGGACCAAGAAAAATCCTTACACAAAGAACTAACTTATATCTAAGACTTCCTTCTCACAAGCTTTCCTACTTAAGCATCGGAGTTAAATCCGGGCAGAAAGGCCCAGTTCCGATCCCTCCCTTCTCCTTTTTACAGATTCATCCCAAAGCAAAGAGCTGATAATTCCGATCAAGAGCTAATAATTTCGATCGGAATTCCAAAGCGTTCCCTGCGTTCCTTGTTCAGAAGTTGAAGTAAGCGTCCACACCAACTATAAATTTGAACCGTTTGTCAAAGGCTAAGACCAGACCACGAGGCAACAGTAGCCAAAGCGTGAGGTAGACCAGTTTTTGGCATCAACAACATATATAATATAACTTAATTAATTATCATAATCACCCTTAGCTCATGTCCTTGAAATCAAAACCTAGCCCCCTTTTTGGTTTATCATCAACCATTCTACAGCTATTAGTAAGGCATTAAAAACTAACATTCATCTCATCCCAGATTATCAAAGTCTCAAGTGCTAAGAATCAGGATGACAGCATCTTAACTACAATCAAGACTAACCTTTGAATATTAAAGAACAATCTCTTGACTATAGGTGTATAATTGTCACTGGGACATTTTAACGAACACTTGATGTGCATGTTCAAAACAACTAAAATTTTATGATAGAACAACTCAGTTTTTCTAAATTTTTACTAATATTCAATCAAGATTTGGTTTATCAAAACAACCATACATTCTCTACAATTTGCATGTTGATCCATTAATCAGTTAAAGTCTACAATCAAAACTCCCTTCATTCATCCACATCATAGTAATAATCTAACAATTCAACCCTAGCCCCACCAACCTGAGAACTCCAAGGATTTCAGCAGCTCTTTAGAGATACAAGGGCCGCCGGAGTCAGGGTTCTGTTCGTGTGTTGCGTGGCCGTCGAGACTCGTCACCGGTCCGGATCATCGCCGGATCGAAGTCACATCTGGCTCCCGGTTCGTAGTCTTCCAGATCTAAGGAAAGGGGCTTCGGATCTTGGAAGAGGGGAGGCACAAACCATCGGTCGTCGGTGTATCAAGCTCTGTCAAGATCCGCTCGCGGTCGTGGCTCAGGGAAGATAGGGGGGAGGTGATGGTGGGGTGGATCTGGAGCTGCGCAAGTCCTCGTGACCAGAACCTCACCAGGGATCGCGCCGGTTTTACCGTACTCTAGTCACCGCTAGAACGATGAAGAATTGTATTTCCACCGGGCTACCGGTGGGGCTGCCGGAGGGGATACCGGAGGAGGTGCGGGTGGGGAAACCGGAGGGGGTGTGGGTGGGGGGTGATGGTAAACCAAAGGTTGATGAAGAATTGTTTTTACTCATTCAATGAACAGGATGGAACTAGCGATCCAGTGGTTTTCAATTGTGATTGGCCATCCATATCAAATTTTTTTGGATGGCCACACCCCCATCCATTTTTAAAAAGTAACCAAACATCAAAAAGTAAAAAGTATTGGATGGGGAGTTACCCATCCCTGGATGTAACTCCTCATCTAGTAAAACAAACACTACCTTAATGTCTAACCAAGTCCAATAATATATAATGGGCAAAAGCCCGTTTAGAATTCTTTTAACCCACTAGCATTCCTAATTTGTCTCAACCCCTTCTTAACCCACGTCATGGTCAAGTCCAAAGTCTTGGCCCATTCACAAGCCCCAACTCATTAAAAGATTCAAGTTATAAACCTACTTCAACTGGTGGGTTGGGCTTTGGTCCTATTCAGTGAGCTCTTGCACTCAGAGGCATGCAATTTATTTAGTCAATACTCATATCGATCCCTACCCTAAACATTCACACAATGACCCATAGATGGCTATAGTATAAATACATATATATGGGTCGTGTGGCCCATTAGGCCTATTTACTTACCAAGATAAAACATCCCTGATTAACAGTGTAATACTTAAGCCACTAGAAAAAAATATTGAAGCATGACTTTTAATTGTTCATCTCCTCTCACCCTGATTCTATTTTATCAAATCTTGTTCCATAAATCATGTGCTTAGTGTTCCTAGGTTCCCTCTGTTAATATTCAATACTAAAGCTAATCAAGCCCTGATAATGGCTTCATAAGTATTCACATCATGTCCCATGATTATCACCCTTTTATCTAGGTTTTCACTAGGGTTTGCACTTAACCATTCTCAAGAGATTTAACCCAATCTTATCTAAATGCTTCCATTCAAAGAACTCCCAAATAAAAGACACATTCCTTGGCTTATATTGAGTTTCTACATGATTGTGATACTATACATAAGGGTACTAGGATATGTAGCAAATCCACCAAAGAAACAACACCTTCGGCTCCCAAGATTTTATAATGAATACCAACTAAGAACCCAGTTCTCTCCCTTTTAAACACACATGCATGCACATCACAATGGACACCTTCATATAACTAACAGTACCTAGTTTACTAGAGATCTCCCTATCTCCTTCACCACAAAATCAGAGATTTCATTACTCTCAAACCCAAGTCTATAAACATCTCTAGCCATGTAAACACGTCATACTAAATAGTCCAACAAACTAACTAAACCAAGAACCATGAATCATAATACAAAGTAAAATTAAATCATCACAATAGAAGAACTCCTATTAACCATTGTTAACCTTCAAACCTTGTTTTACCGGAACCTAGATTAACCATGTCTGTTCATGGCCATGCACCACTATGAATCAAAACTAGCAAGGTTAACTGCTTACCGAAGACTGAAAAGTTCTCTAGCGTTGTACTTGCTTCCTAGGAACCTCTTACTTGCTCCGGCGCGCTTGGTGAACTCACAGGATTGGTCGTTGCCCCAGCTAGTCCTTCCACTCAATCTCCTTCCCTCTCCTCTCCGTCTCTCTGTCTCTTAACATTGGCAGCACTAATCGCGGACGAGAGTCAGTACTAGGGTTTGGAGGTGTCCCTCTACTTATATAAGCACTCGGATGAATCAAGGATAATCTCAAAATCCGGCAGATAAGGCTAATCACAAATTCAAACGATTTGGCCACGCGAGATTAGCGGCGTGAGCAGATGAGAAAGGCCAGAACCTATCACCAGCCCTCATATGTGTATAAAAATATTAAAAAAAATGTATAATCTTATCTTTACTCGTTTTTTATTTAAAAACAATTCAACCAACACAACAGCCATGCACGTACTCCATGCTTTCATACATTCATATTATATATATATATCAAATCATTCCCTCTTTGTTTTTTAATAAAAGTTGAGTCATGGTTTCCACGCCCAAACAACATCTTATCTATATATTAAAGCATATCTATCAAGTCAAATTTAATAAATATATATATAGATTCATACATATTAAAAGCACATCCCATCAATAAAATCATTTTTATATCTAATTCATATCTTTATCCATTAGTGTAAGATATTTATAATAATACTTGAATTTTTAATTATTTCACATAATATATATATATATATATATATATATTAAGAATGATAGAGTGAGGCAGGCCGTATTTGCGGCCGGCCCACTCATCACTCAACTGGTCGTGGTTTTGGGGTTTTGGCCTTTTTATTATTTTTTTTAAGTGGGTTTTGGGTGTTAGAGTGGGCTGGCCGCAAATGCGGCCGGCCTCATTGTAACACAACTGATATATATATATATATCACTTTGCAAGTGTGATCGCCTCTTTTTGGCCCACTTGCATAGTATTTTGAGGAAATTTAACCTTGGATGGAAAGAATATCGAAAAAATAAGCTAGCATGTAAATTTTCATACAATTTGGGAACTTGTAGGGTCTTCATCTTAACAAGTGAAATTTTTAACCTGTAAGATTTCTATAAATTTTCACCCGTTAAGATGAAGACCCTACAAATTCCCAAATTGTATGAAAATTGACACGCTACCTTATTTTTTGATGTTCTTTCCATCTATACGGTTGGAAATCCTTCAAACATGCTCTAGGTACCCAAATGGGAGGTGACCGTAAATGAACAGTGTTTCTGGCCGACCTTACCTTATATATATATATATATATATGGGAGTGACAATATAAGGCCGACCGGATTACTGTGCAAGTAAGGTCGCCTCCCAGTTGGTAACTTGCAAAGTATTTTATGGATTTCCAACCATATGGATGGAAATAACATCGAAAAATAAGCTAGCATATTAGTTTTCATACAATTTGGGAACTTGTAAGGTCTTCATCTTAATGGGTGAAAATTTATAAAAATCTTACCGGTTCAAAATTTTACTATTCAAGATGAAAACCCTACAAGTTCCCAAATTGTATGAAAATTGATATACTAGCTTATTTTTCGATGTTCTTTTCATCCATATGGTTGGATTTCTTCAAAATACTGAGCAAGTGGGCCAAAACGAGGGCGACCACACTTGCACAATGATAAGGCCGGCCCATAGTATCAGCCCCGTATATATATATATATATATATATATATATATATATATATATATATATATATGAGCACTCATTCTTAAATAAGTCCTTCCTTTTATAATACCTTACATGAAGGTCCCTAATGCCGTGAGAGAGACACAATTATATTTCAGTCCTCAGCTTTTTTTTTGAAAATTACAATTAGGTTCCCAAAAATCTCAATTAACCCTGATTAAGGCATTATCCATTTTAATCCCTCTTTACACACAACATTCAATAAATTTCAAATACAAAGGACCTCTCTAATTTTCCACTTAATTAAATGAACAATTAGAAATTCTTATTCCAACAAAGCCCCACTAACCCCATAGTTAAGCAAATCATACAGAGAAGCCTGTTTATTAACCCTCAGAGAAGCCAAATAGAGAAGCCTGTTTATTAACCCTCACAAATCCCTTATATCTTAAAACTTAGATTAAGTCCAACGTTTAGAAATCTTTCCATTGGACTGAGATGTATATAAAGACCAAAGCACCACCAACCCTGAAAATAAGGAAGTGAAGAAAAATTCCGACCGTCTATTTACCGATATCCGGATTTATGTCATTTTATCACCGGGGAGCCCCCGAGCTTTAGTCACTATCCTCCGTAGATGAGCCACCTAGCTCTCAAAGGTGGCGAATGGCTGATGCAGGAGCCTCGAGTCAAATGTTAGTGCCGGGTTGGCGGGTCAACGTAAAGACAAGAAGTTATCGAGTCAATTCCAAGATTGGGTCGGTTTTGGGTGTGGTTCGGTATTTTGGCCATAACTTTGGCTACCGATAACAGAATCGGGCATTCAACCCCAATTCGGAAAGCTCTTTGCTGCGCGCATGATATGGGGATGTCATATTAGAGAGAACTTTAGTTTTTTTTTCTATTTTTAGAAATATTTAATATGCCGAATTAGGGTTTTCGGTCTTTTTTCTATTTTTGGTAATATTTCATATGTCAAATTAGGATAGGATTTAAATCCGATTTAATCTCGTATTTTTTGGAGTTATCTGATTTGTTTAGATTTTTAAATTTAGATATGTTTAGTTTTAAATAATAATTTACCAATTTTAGTAAATTTAGATTAGATGATAAGGTTTTTAGGTTAATCTTTAAGGCTATTTAATCCGGCTTGTGGGTTAGTTTATTATTATTGAATTTTGAATAAAGTATTTACCTGAATTTCAGAGTATTTTCTCTGGTTCTTTTGGTTCTTCGTTTGTTCTTCCTTGCGGTCCTTAGATCCGGCTAGCCCGCGGGATAATCGCTACCCCACCCGGCGTCAATGGCCTAGGGTCTCTATAAGAGGCTATCGATTTGAGCTTTGAAAGGGAGTCCTTGGTGAAATGAACCTTGTGAATTATAACATCATCCTTGAGTACTGGATCATCCTTGATATTGGTTACCTTCTTAGTAACAAACTCCACCCCCGGTGCTCATAATCAAATTGGGACCGGCTTCGAGTGGCGAAGATACTACGATCATGGAATGGAAATGGATCAATGCTAATGCCATGAGTTTCAAGGCCCCACGCAACAAGGAAGTTACTAGTTGCATGGCCTAACCACAAGGTGATGAGTTGTAAACCCTAATATTAGGGACCCGCAAGGGAACCTAGTGAGCTGTACTTGAACTAGCTCCTCCACATCACGCAAGCCAAGTTGGAGGCTTCGTAATGCAGGTGAACGCTTGAATGGCATGAAGTTCACTAGTGTTGCTTCCTCCGAGGCTTCGATGAACCTTACATCTTTATCGTTGAGGAGGATCACAAGGTTGCCTTCATGATTTTCACCAAGATGACCTACCCAACTCTGTACTCAGAGAGTGCAACAAAGAGGCCCTTCTCTATGGTTGAGTTTGGAGGGTTAGGCTTCTTGAAGGCATAGATAACAACAATATGTGTGTTATAAGAGACCTTATCAAAGACACTTAAGGGATTGTAGGGACTAGTGGATGAAGGATTGCCCTTGTAGGCAGGCTTGATGAGCTTAAAGCTCTCACTTCCTTCACCTTCATGGCATCCATGGAAGCATGCACGGTTGGCTTCAGGTTCTCTCTGAGATACCTAATTAATGCAAATCTTGGAAGTGTTGTGTTTGTGGAGATGGGGAAGTTTTAGTTCTTATATAGGGTCATAAGGATGATTTAGTTGTCAACAGGTTTTTGGTTTATATAAAAAATATAGTTTGTTTCACCGAACCAATAGAGTTAATGGGAGCCAAATTAACACTTTGATTCACGTCTGAGTATCTTTGATTATCTTCATGAGGAAGTTCATTTCGTGGATGATTAAATAAAACTTATTGTTTCCATTAGAGCAGTTCAAAATCTATTATTAATATACAGTTTTTTAGTGGTTGAGTTGATTAGCCAAAATATAACATAAAGATTTTTTTATCCCCCTAAAATTTTTAAAAATTGCAAGTGGAGATTTGTTAGACCAGTTCTAAATCTATTGTTATTCAATCTCATCATTTTTAAAAATTTTAGGCATACTTTGTTGCCCATCTTCGAGGCTAGTTACATGTTAAGAGGGTACAAATCCTAGAATCAATCCCTATTGATTACCCACTCCGAAACATGATATAATTCCAATATATTTGGTTCAACCGTTACTTAAATCTCTCCATGATTCTGTTATTAAATTTTTTTTCTTTTTGATTATTTACCAAAATAACATTTTAAAAAATATTTTAATGTTTTTTCTAGGATTAGTTACACTTTTCGTCCCTGAAAATGGTGTCATTGTTCACTTTTATCCTTGTATTTTACAAATATTCAATACAGTCCTTGTGTATTAGGAAATTTTGGTCTTTAAGTCCCTGAAAATGGTGTCATTGTTCACTTTCATCCTTGTATTTTTTAAAAATGTTTAATACAGTCCTTGTGTATTGCGTATTCTGTTCTATTTTGGTCCCTAACATTGTATTGCGCATTACACAAGGACCGTATTGAACATTTTTAAAATACAAGGATAAAAGTGAACAATGACACCATTTTCAGGGACGAAAAGTGTAATTAATCCTTTTTCTACCGAGGACCATTTTATTTGTCAAAATGACATTGGGCTTGCCTAGTCAGCATCCACGATACTCACTAGGATTAAAAATTATAATAAAATTTTTTAAGTGTTTATATGAAAAACATAACATTTTATAACTAACCCCTCGTAATAGTCTTCTCGGAGAAAATGACCTTTGGAAAACTATTTAGCTCCAGCTCAAGTTGATTGAGGCTTACTGGAGCTAAACAACCTTTGAAAGAGCGAAATGACCTTTGAAAGCAAAGGTCGTTTAGCTCCAGAGAACTGACTTTAGTACTCAATGGAGCTAAACGGTGTTTTGCAAACCGTTTAGCCTCCGTGATAGGGCTCCTAGAGTTAAATGGCCTATGAAAGGTCGTTTAGAGATCTGATTTTAGTGCTCTCTAAAGCTAAACGGTGTTCTATAGATTGTTTATCCCCAAAGTTAGGGTCCTTGGAGCTAAATAGCTTTTCAAAAACTGTTTAGCTTCGGAGAGTTGATTTTCGTGCTTTTTAGAGCTAAATAGTATTCTGCAGACCGTTCAACCATGGAGATAGGGTGTCTCGAGCTAAACACCTTTTAAAAGATTGTTTAGCTCAGAGAGCTAATTTTAGTGCTCTCTAGAACTAAATGGTGTTTTGTAGACCGTTTAGCCCCAAAGATAGTGCCCTTGGAGCTAAATCGCGTTTAAAAGACCCAAAGAGCTGATTTTAGTACTCTATGAAGCTAAACAGTGTTTCACAAACCGTTTACGCTCGAAGATAGGGCCTTGGAGCTAAATGGCCTTTCAAAGGTAGTTTAGCTTTAGAGAGCCAATTTTAATGCTCTCTAGAGCTAAATAGTGTTCCATAGACCGTTTAACCTTAGAGATAAGGCCCTTGAAGCTAAACGATCTTTTAAAGGCCGTTTAGTAATCTCTGGAGCTAAACGGTCTGCGGAATACCATTTAGCTCTTTATCTCTAGGGCTAAACGATTTGTGCAACACCATTTACCACAGCTAAAAGGCCTTTGAAAGGTCATTTAACACCAAGGGCCCTATCTCTGGGGATAAACAGTTTGCGGAACACCATTTATCTCTAAAGACCACTAAAATCAGCTCTAGAGCTAAATGTTCTTTTAAAGACCGTTTAACTCCAACTAGCCTCAATTAGCTCTAGTTGGAGCTAAACTGCCTTCCAAATGTCGTTTAGCTTTAATAAAACATTTACAAGGGGTTAGTTAAAAAATATTATATTTTTTCCATTTAAACCCTTAAATTATTTTATATAATTATTTTTAATCCTATTCAGTAATGTGGATGCTAACTAAATAGCCCCAGGGACATTTTGACAAATAAAATGGTCCTAGAGCTAAAACAATAATAAAATATTTTTAGAAAGCTTATATTGGCAAATTTCTTATTGACAAATCAAATCCAATACATAACTTCTTAACCAAATTAGCGAAATGGAGAAAGTCACAACACAAGAAATGAAATCAATCAATTAATAACACAATGAACAATACAAACGTAAAAGGATTTAATGTTGTTTGATCCAATATAGATCTACATCCATGGGAAGGCAATCAAGAACAATTTATTATCTGCCATGAACAAGTACAAAATTGAATCTACAGAAAACAGCTTAAGACAACTCCATACTCTCTCTTGGTATTGATCTCTCTTCCCTATTATTCAACTGTAGATTGAATTTCTTTTTCTCCTGTGGAGCTATTAGTCGTTAGGGAATTCAGATTTCTCTCAGCCCTTTCTTTACCTTGGAATGTTAGTTTCCCATTAATATGTTTACCAAATAAACCCTAAAATAAAGTGATATGAACCATAATTGGTGCCTGGGCATTACTTCTCGGGTTTTTGTGCTAATGTGGTTCAACTAGTTTGCTAAGGCTTCTGACAAATTTTGAGTTATATCCCAACAATCTCCACCTTGACTCTCAAGTCATTGTTCTTGACCTCCTTCCAATGCTTGAACTGCTCAATAGTACTGAATGTCAATCATGTTTACGCATACCCTAAACTTGCTTGGTGGAGTTGATTTTGTAAGGCAATCTACTACAGTTTCCTCGGTTGAGACCTTAACTAGCACAACTGAGCCTTCTTCTACAACATTTCTCTCAAAATGCATCCTCACATCAATATGCTTCGCTCTCTCATGAAATACTTTGTTACGGATATATTTGGTGAAGACAGGTGTTATTGACCTAAAGGACCACTTGTTCCTTTGACCACATGGCAATATCACCACCTTTGCACAATTCAGTTCGGCAAATAACGTGAGGATTCAATCCTACGAACAAGTCCGTCGGAATTGTAGCAACCCTCTTATACAGGGCGTGAGGTGGGGAGAGAGAGATAAATATCTAACACCTCTACAGTGAGTAGGCCTTATCCACTTGCTACACTGGGCAGATATTTATTCTATTTTACCTACGTGGCATCAACGCGCTAGGCAGCAGATATTTTCCTACCGCCTTAGGAGATATTTACCTAACTCACCGCCTTATTCCACCGCCTTTCCTGAACCGCCTCTAAGGTGCTATAAAAGGAGAGCGGTAATAGAAGAAAGGGGATCCAAAAAAAACTTATCACACAAAGAACTGCCTAAATCTAAGACTCTTTACTCAAGTTTTCTGACTTAAACATCGGAGCTGAATCCGGGCAGAGAGGCCCAATTCCGATCACTGCCCTCTCCTTTTTACAGGTTCGCCTATGGGTAATTCCGGTCGGAGTTTAAGGATGTTCTCTCAAGCGCCCCGCTCGTAAATGTAAGTAAGCATCCACACCAACTATAAATTTTAACCGTTGGTCGAAAGCTGAAGCCAGATCTCGAGGCAACAGTAGCCGAAGCAGGACGTGGACCAGTTTTTGGCATCAACAGTTTGGCGCCGTCCGTGGGGATCCTTATGAAAAGCCAAATGACCACTACCAGAAGATCAAAACGAATCCAAGAACAGAGAGCCCCAAATAATCCCGAAGGGCCTGGCGAGGTCCGAAGACATGAGGAAATCCGGTCAGATAATCCACCCATCTTACCTCCATCAGAAAATCATTCCGTCCAACCCCAAGAATCTGTTCCGGAGTTTTATCTTAACATACAACAACAATTGGAGCGGTTGACTCAGGCTGTTCATACTTTGACCCATCCTCCGCCTCCTCCTACACAAGTTCCAACATCAAACATACCAACAGCCCCACTAGATAATTCTGAAAGTAGAGGGAGGACAAGAACCCGCACCCATAAAGAGAGGAAAGAAAGGACCATCTTTTCCGCTAGTTCAGAACCCCCCTCTGTTCGACGCAGACAGCAAGCCACTACAAGAACCGAGCGGACAAGGACAGAGCGGAATAGTCCATCTATTTAAACGGTTGATAGAAGAACTCAACGACAGGACCTCCCTCAAGAAAATAGGAAGTCTGAGCGACATAATCTCAGTATGTGTTCGCCTTTTGTCAAGGAAATATTGGGAGAACAAGTTCCTGATAGCTTCAGGCCACCGGTTATGATCGCATATGAAGGCAAAACCGATCCGTCTCGTCACTTGAAGTCTTTTTGGTCGAAGATGCTCCTCATCGGAATCACAGACGCTCGCATGTGCCGAGCTTTTCCCGCCACCTTAGAGGGGAAATCGCAAGACTGGTTTGTCGATCTCCCATCTAGCACAATTACTTCTTTTCAGATTTTAGCACATCGCTTTCTAGCCTATTTTGCCAATTACTCAAAGAAGAAGAAAACTCCATCTACCCTTTTGCGTGTTAAACAATGAAAGGGAGAAACGTTCCAGGCCTATTTAAATCGTTACATAGACGAAACAGCAAATGTCGCAGACCTCCTTCCGCGAATGGCCGTAACCTTCTTAATGGAGGGACTGTTAGAATCCCCCTTTCGTTTTTCCCTCACTTTGGATCCACCAAAAACCATTCCCGCCCTTATGATCCATGCCCAAAAGGGAATCAATTCCGAGGAAATTTATACGGGTTGGGAAGAGGAGGCTAGGCGTGGACCTGTGGACACCCAGAAGGGAAAAACCCACCACAATGTCAACAGAAGGCCTCCGGATGTACGAAAGGAAAGAGGATCGCATAGGGATAACAAGGGCGCAAACAGAGGTCCGGAAACCTCAACACGGCCCCTACGACATGTGCTACAGCCCAGAGAACCTTCAAAGGAAGGAAAAATTGTCAGATATGATCACCATACCCCACTAAATCAAACCAGAAGCCATATCCTTATACAGATCAAAGAACAAAAACTTCTGACATGGCCAGAACCCATGAGAAATACCGAACGACAAAAGAATAGTAAGAGATATTGCCAGTTTCATCAATCTAGAGCACATGATACGGAAAAGTGTACCCACTTGATGAACGCAATAGAAGATGTCGTTCGGAAAGGACAATTGGAGCAATACATCAACCTTGAGATTCAAGAGGAACCTGAAGCTTCACAAACTGAAGAAGAACAAGGAGAAATGGTTGGGTTTATTAGTGGAGGTCCTAGTTGCGGTGGTGAAAGTTCAGCCTCTCTGAAAAGTTACGCCCGAATGGTGGGAACCACACAGGAAACAGAAACGCCACTGAGACGATCTCGACCTACGGCTCCAATCATCTTTTACGACAATGACGTCAGCGGAGTTCGCCACCCTCATGATGACGCGCTGGTTGTTGCTATCAAAGTTTCCAGTTTCCAAATGAAGAGAGTTACGATAGGCGATTGGGGAGTTCAGTTGATATCCTCTTTTGGAGTGCTTTCGAAAGAATGAGATATGACGCGGATGACTTGCTTCCGGTAAAATCATCCTTAGTAGGATTCTTCGGAGGGGTAGTACAGCCAAAAGAAATGATCTCCTTACCAGTTACGGTAGGAAACTCGCCAAGATCATCAACAATAACAACAAATTTCTTGGTTGTGCGTTGTGATTCAAGTTACAACGTGATCCTTGGCAGGCCAACCCTCAACGCCTTGAAAGCCGTAATCTCTACTTACCATCTTCTCCTCAAATTCCCTACTGAGAGTGGCAGTGGAGAAGTGAGAGGAGATCAACCCCTGGCACGGCAATGTTATGTCTCAACCCTCAAAGGGAAAGCTCTCAACAGCAGCAAGACAAAGGTTTCAGAAGCCATGCTAGTCAGCAGAATGGCCGAGCTGGAAAATGAAGAGCTTCGACCTACACCTGTTGAAGAATTGCTATCAATCCCCCTAGGCACAACCAGAGCAGACCGCACGGTGCGGATTGGGGCAGATTTGACAGCAGAGCAGCGAGAAGATCTCATGAGAGTATTGAAAGCAAATTCCAACCTCTTCGCTTGGTCTTCAAAAGATATGCCGGGCGTAAAATGCGATATCATCGAGCACCTTCTCAATATCAATCAATCGTTTAAGCCTACGAAACAGAAAAGGAGAAATTCCGCACCAGAAAGGCAGAAAGCCACAGAGGAAGAAGTATTAAACCTCCTAAAGGCTAGGTTTATCTGAGAGATGCATTACCCAGATTGGTTGGCTAATGTGGTTCTAGTAAAAAAGCCATCCGGAAAGTGGAGGATGTGCGTTGATTTCACGGACTTGAACAAAGCTTGTCCAAAAGATTCGTTTCCCTTACCATCAATTGATGGTTTGGTTTACTCTACAACGGGGCATGAGATGCTAAGTTTCTTAGATGCCTTCTCATGTTACAACCAAATCCGAATGGCCAAAGGTGACGAAGAAAAAACTTGCTTCATTATGAGCACGGGAACTTACTGCTATAAGGTGATGCCGTTCGGCCTAAAAAATACTGGAGCCACCTTCCAGAGTCTCATAAATACAAATCTTCGTGAGAACAAATTTGGCGTAAATGTTGAAGCCTATGTGGATTATATCATGGTGAATAGCCGAAAGGCCAATGAACACATCCAGGACTTACAAGAAGCTTTTCGCCTCTTCGATTTATACTATGCGGTTAAACCCGAATAAATGTTCTTTTATGCTCGATCGGGAAAATTCCTCGGATTTATCTTGACACAAAGAGGGATAGAAGCAAATCCAGAAAAAATCAGAGCTATTCTTGACATGGGGTCGCCCAAGAGTCTTCAAGAAATTCAGCGGCTTAACGGACACCTCGCCGCACCTGGTAGATTTATCTCCAAAGCCGGAGAGAAAAATCTCCCACTCTTTCAAGCCCTACGAAAAGCACCGAAAATGGAGTGGACAGAAGAATGTGAAAAAGCCTTTCAGGGGCTTAAAGATTATCTCCGATCGCCTCAGCTACTAGCTAAGCCACAAGTGGGAGAAGAACTCTACATCTACTTGGCGGTCGCCCCGCATGCAGTCAGCGCAGTCCTTTTGAGAGAAGATAACGGAATTCAAAAACCAGTCTACTACACAAGTAAAATCCTTAACGAAGCGGAGTCAAGATATCTGCCGCTTGAAAAGTTGGCTTTCGCTCTTGTCACATCCGCACGGAGATTGAGGCCGTATTTTCAAGCCCACAAGATCACAGTGTTGACTGATCAGCCGTTAAAGCAAATTCTTCATAAGCCTGAAAACTCCGGACGCCTAGCCAAGTGGGTGATAGAATGGCTAGTTCGATCTCACCTATAAACCCCGAACGGCAATCAAGGCTCAAGTACTGGCAGATTTCGTCGCGGAGTTAACTTTTCCCGCAAATAGGGACGAACCCCCGTCACAGAGTCCAGAAGAAAGCTCTAGCATCCCATGGTCCTTATATGTTGACGGATCGAATGGAAGAAAAGTCGAGGCGAGTGTTTAGGTCCTTTATTCTCCTTCTAAGTGGAAAATTGCGACAGTACTGAAGTTCCTATTCCGAGCAACCAACAATGAGGCCAAATACGAAGCCCTCATCGCAGGATTATATCTGGCCTAGGGGCTCGGAATTCAACATCTGCACGTATATTCCGACTCGCAGTTAGTTGTGAGCCACACCTTGGGCAGCTTTGAAGCGAAGGAAGAGAACATGGTCAGATACTAAGCAGTGGTGAAGAAAATAGTTCCATACTTCGCTTACTTCCAAATTGAAAAAATGCCGAAAGGCGAAAAGAAGAAGGGACGCCTTTGTCTAAAGAGGCCACAGCACCGAACGGAGATACAGAGTCTTCCTTTAACCTACAGTACCTTCCCGCAAAGACCATCGACAGATTGGAGGGAGAAGTACAAAGTGCAGCCGAAGAGTCAAGTTGGATGGACCCCATCAGAAATTATTTACAAGGTGGGCCTGCACCACCCAACAAAGCAGAGGCCAAATAGATTTCCTACAAATCTGCTTAGTACACCATCATCAATGAGAACCTATACAAAAGGTCTTATACCCAGCCTTTCTTGCGATACTTACGTCCTATAGAAGCTAGCTACATCCTTCAAGAGATTCACGAAGGCATCGGAGGAGGACACATAGGGGGCAAAGCCTTGAGTTACAAAGTTCTACGACAAGGTTATTACTGGCCAACACTAACTCAAGATGCAATGGCGTTCGCTCGGAAATGTGATGCCTGCCAGCGGCATTCCAAAATTCAGAGGCGGCCACCGGCACAGCTTACACCAATTATTGGCCCTCGACCATTTGCCATCTGGGGAGTTGATCTTCTAGGACCATTCCCTACTTCAGTTTGGCAAATGAAGTTTCTAATAGTCGCTATTGACTACTTCACCAAATGGGTGGAAGTTGAACCCTTGGCCAAAATCACGAAGAAGGCTTGTCAGGGATTCTTATGGCGAACGGTTATCTGTCGATTCGGAATTCCGGTCGCTTTCATTTCTGATAATGGGCGACAATTTGATAACAAGGCTTTCAAAAGCTTTTGTTCGGAGCTCGGAATTGAATCTAGACTAACGTCTATGACACATCCCCAAGCCAACGGCCAAGTAGAAGTGACGAACCGCACTCGCTTCAAACAATCGAAAACTCCTGCATCCGTAAATGGGACTAGCGGGTAGAAGAAATCCCGAAGCGCCCTTTGGGCCTACAGGACAACAACAAACACTCCTACAGGAGAAACCCCATTCTCTCTCACTTATGGGGAGAGGTCATCATCCTGCAGTAAATAGGATGCCTACCTTACGGACACAAAGAAACTTTCTCATCAAGAGAATGAGAAAAACTCCGAAAGCGTAACTTGATCTACTCGAAGAACGGAGAGAAACTGTGGAAACAAAGGCAGCCATCTATCGTCAGAGAGCAAAAAGGTTCTATGACACAAGGGTAAAAATAGTCTTCTTCCAAATCGGCGATCTAGTCCTACGGGAAAATGAGTTTCATGGAAATAAAAGCCGAACGGGGAAGCTAACTCCTAACTGGGAAGGCCCTTACGTCATACAAAGAATCGTCCGAGCGGGCACCTATTATCTAGTAAATATGGATGGAAAATGCGGCTCAAGCCGCCCATTCCATGCTGAACACTTACGACGCTACTATCAGTAAATTCTGTAGCTATCTCTTAAATTTCATGGAATAAAGCTCAAGCCTTTCCCATCCTACAAAAATGTGGTGAAATTCCCATCCTACAAAGATGCGGTGAAATTCCCATCCTACAAAAATGCGGTGAAATTCCCATTCTTGGAAGATGAGTCGGAATTATCCTGTAAGGATAAACGACAACTCTTATCCAAAAAACAAGGGGCAAAAATCCCGATCGAAATATGAGGCAACAATCTCATTTATGAAGACGAGTACCTCACTCAACAGCTTAAAGTCCCATGATTGGACTAAGAACTCGTTACGAAGCTTATCTTACAAGCCAAATGAAGAGGGAAGAAGTTTACAAAGGACTTCAGAAAATAGTTCTCATGGTTAAGGATAACCATAACTAGGAAATAAATCTTCACCAAAATAAAGGTTTGTTTTTTCATTCATACGAATAGAAATTACATTCCAGATGATTGCGAATTTACAAGAACATTTCTCAAAAATGTTAAAAACATCCTAAGAACTAGGACTCTCGGGGCAGCCAGCTGCTTCTGGAGGAGCTTGGGTTGAAGGCTCCGAGGGGGCGGGGGCAGAAGACTCTGGGGTCTTAATAGTTTGTTGCTCTTTTAGCTCCGTGAACTTCTTCAAAACTCCCGCCATACCCATGGACAAAACCTCCGTAGGAGGGATATGACGGCCCACCTGTTGTACCACCGAATAAATGCGGGTGGCCCCTTCTTTAGCTTTCGCCCTAAGCCGGGCGACCTCCTTCTCTAATTTATCCGCTCGCTCTACTAAATCCTTGATTTCTTGTGAGTCGGATTTAGGAGTTGCCAGTCGGGAAGCTAAGTCTTCTTTAAGTGTGTCGCGCTCCCCCTTTAGCTCCTCCAACTCACTTTGAACAAAGACATCAAGTTCGTTTTTTTCGACCCCCATTGGGCTTCAAATTTTGCCCCTCTCGAGTAGATTTGAGTTCTTTCTCCAAACTGCTAGAGTTCTCCTGCAACTTTTTAATATTCTCCTCAGCAGTAAGAAGGGAACCCTCAGAAATAGACAACTTGGCCGCCAAATCGTCCTTCACCTTTCCCACAACAGCCAGTTGTTGAAGCCGCTCAGCTTTATCCTTCTCAAAAGTGTGGATAATGGTGAGCTGCTCTTTGTTTTTCCCCTCCAGGGCCGCCACCCTAGAGTTCAATTGGGCGATTTCCGCCTTACACACTTCCATCTTTGCAGAATCGTCTTGGCAAAGATTGCCGACTCGGTCCGCCCAGTGCGCAGTCTACGAAATAACAAACAAATAAGTTAGTAGCATTAATACCGAGCCAAAAAGTAAAACTAATACGAGGATAATCCTCACCAGCATGACCGAACGGAATAGTTGAGAAATGGCCTCTTCCCTTCCAGCTCTATGAAGTTTGGAGGAGAGCTGTTCAGGCCTCATTGCCATCAAAACAGTCTTTACGGAAGCGGCATCCCGAAAAGGGACGTCTTCGGAGGGCACCCCCTTCTCTTGAGGAGCCGGCCCCTTAAAACCGAGTCCGCCACCCGCAGTTTATCCAGGAGAGCCGCTTCTCCTGCCTCCGCCTATAAAATAACCTAAGTTAAAGGTTCTGAACGAAGCACGAAGCACCCATAGAAAATATGTGTGTAGAAATTCTCACCTCTATAAGAAGGATATCCTCCGGCCGGCTGAAAGAAGGACCCTCGGAAATCGGGGACAAAGCCGGGCGGACTTCTTCCGCACGAACCTCTTCCTGAGGCATCTCCGCTTGTTCTTCTGTAATTCCGGGAACTGATGCGTCCTCGGAATTCTTTCTCTTTGTCCTCCTCTCCGGTGAGGACCCGGCACTTGGGTCACTTTTAACCCCTTTCTTGGAAGAGTCAGTCTCTTTTCTCTTCCTTTTCTTCTTCTCCTCTTTGGAAGTATCAGCACCTTGGCTAGATACCACTTCTTTCTTTTTCCGCCCACGAGCCAAGGGCGGATGAACCTCACCTTCGAAAGAAGCCAGAAGACCCTTAACATAGCTCAAGTCTTCGTCTTCCATAGGATTTTCTGCAAAACAGATTCCGAATAAGGTTAGATATCATAAGCTAAAATCAAACCAAATTAGGTACGCGAACGAGTCCTACCAGTAGACACTATTAAATGACACTTAATAAGGTTTTCCTTGGTCAAAAACCTATCCATATAAACTTTGGATAGCCCCGTCATTGACTTAAGAAGATTTCCCTCTTCTTCCGACATTTCCTCACAAGTAATGTCCGCACGGGGAACCTCCCACCTTGTTCGGATATCCCACTCGGATTTACATCTAACAAAGAAAAACTTGCTCTTCCTCGCTTAATGGAAGAAGGAACTTTCCCTAGAAACTTTCTCCCAGGGCGAGCCAAGAAATAATACCAATCGGCATTAGACTCCAAACAAAGACTAAACAACAAAGGAACCAAATGAGACAAATGGATTTACCCCGTAATTCTTAAAAACCATGACAAATCCGTTGAGCAGCCTCCAAGAGTTCGGAGTTAACTGCGAAGGACACAAACGATATTCCTCTAGGATCGCCTTAGTAAAATCAGGAAAAGGAAGCCTAAGTCCACCTAGCAACGCATCCTGATAGACAGCTATCTCCCCCTCCCTGGGAGCACTCGCCCTCTCCCCTGAACAAGGAACCCTAACCTCGAATAGAGAGAGGTCTATCTCATATCTCTCTACTAGGACATCTACATCCTTCTGCCCTAGAAGGCTTATGAACGTATCCGAACCTCTACCCATTGCCCTAGAGGCAGGGTGAACCCGCGAACCTTGAACTGGAACGCCTCCAAGTTCGCCTGGAATCGCGACAGAAACCGTAGGGTTGGATGGAGAAGGAATCAAGGGCTCATGAGAAGAACTAGAGGAGGAAGATGCAGCACTAGCCATTACCTTAGGAAAAGAAAAAGACAAGAAAAACGCAGAAAGCTCAAAACCAGGGCTCGCCGGAGAAGAGAAAACCTGAAGAAGAAGACGCGATTCGATTTTTGAAACAACCTTTTTCTGCCTGTACGATTTCGCTTATATACAAAGGCAACGAATCTGTGGCCGTTAGATCTCAGGGTTATATTCCGATCAGAACCTTTGAACCAAGGGTCCACAAATCTGGACAGTTCAAATAACCATCATTACACCTCCTCCAAATAGTTCAAAATTCTGCCCACGTCAGCAATACCAAGCGCCGCCTGACACACATAAAAAGCCACGCTCATCACCCATCATGACGTTGATAAACGCACACGCCGCGCACGTCGCGCCACTATCCCCCTTTAATGCTAAATAGTAGAAGGGACACGTGTCATCTTAGGGAGCAATAAGCGTTACGTGGAAGGTAGAGCCTGTACCGTATGAGACAAAGCACACACTCCAACATAGGATCGCTAGTGAAGGCCTCATAAAAATGCCAAAGGATTTAGAAGCAAAACGACAAACGTCATTTATTCAGGTTACATGACGAACGCAAACAAAACAAACATAACAAAAACATATTTTCCGACGGATTAAAGCTAAATATCCGCAGACCCGTCCGAGGACACGCTCGGATAAGACTCAGAAGAGACACACGGACTTCCGCAACCGTCACTGTCCTCATTATTACTAGGGGAACTGGGTTCGGCACGGGGGCGAAGGAGGGGGCCCACCTCTCTGCGGTAGGAGTCGTCTCCGAACACCTCAACTTCGAAATGCATACCCCCTGCATAAGTAAAAATTAAGAGATCCCCCGCTTCCACGTCGTGATCGACATGAAAAGCTTCCCACCCTGCGTCGATGCTCATCTCACCTACCCCCCTGTCAATCAACAGAATAGCCGGCCATACACAGCCGTTCGGACTTACCAAGTGGATCACTCCAGTCCTTAGTTCCGATAGATGCTTGTAAAAAGAGCTGGGAATTCGTAAGTGTCGAGAACATTGAGAAAAAGTAAAAAACTTATAAAAAGACAAGCGCTGAGCCCTGATACAAAGATACAAGAGTACAAAACATTTCTGCCCAAACTCGCCATCCATACAAGCCCTTAAATAGAAGAACCTATCGACACTATAGATGAGAATTTCGGAACAAAAATCTACCTCGATAACAGCGAAAGGATAACACAGTTAACGTCGGTCGCCTATTAAAACACATGTACTTTAGACATAGTAGACGTACACGAAGCCTACGCCTACGTAGACATGCCAACTAAGAACAATACTTGTTTTCGAACCAAGCGAAATGTGTGGTTAGCTCACCCCTCGCTCAGATTTTTCGAACAAGTACACTTTGGGGGGGGACTAGTGTTACGGATATATTTGGTGAAGACAGGTGTCATTGACCTAAAGGACCACTTGTTCCTTTGACCACATGGCAATATCACCACCTTTGCACAATTCCGTTCGGCAAATAACGTGAGGATTCAATCCTACGAACAAGTCCGTCGGAATTGTAGCAACCCTCTTATACAGGGCGTGAGGTGGGGAGAGAGAGATAAATATCTAACGCCTCTACAGTGAGTAGGCCTTATCCACTTGCTACAGTGGGCAGATATTTATTCTATTTTACCTACGTGGCATCTACGCGCTAGGCAGCAGATATTTTCCTACCGCCTTAGGAGATATTTACCTAACTCACCGCCTTATTCCACCGCCTTTCCTGAACCGCCTCTAAGGTGCTATAAAAGGAGAGCGGTAATAGAAGAAAGGGGATCCAAAAAACTGATCACACAAAAAGCTGTCTAAATCTAAGACTCTTTACTCAAGTTTTTTGACTTAAGCACGAGTTGAATCCGAGGCGAGAGAGGCCCAATTCCGATCACCGCCCTCTCCTTTTTACGAGGTTCGCCTATAGGTAATTCGGTGGAGTTTCGGGATGTTCTCTCGCTCCTCGCTCAGTAAAGCAGTAAGCGTCCACACCAACTATAAATTTTAACCGTTGGTCGAAAGCTAAGGCCAGATCTCGAGGCAACAGTAGCCGAAGCGGGACATGGACCAGTTTTTGGCATCAACATACTTGATTCTTTGCGAGACAAATTGTACTTTCACTATCACAGAAAACCTCAACATTTTATTGTGCCTAACACAATTTTGCTACAATCTCTCTAAGCAAAATAGCTTCCTTAAAAGCTTCTTTAATTGCTATGTATTCAGTCTCAGTTGTTGAATGAGCTACCAAAGTTTGTGGGTTTGCTTTCTGACTCCGGGCAGGGTAGTGATTAACCTGCGGGCGGTAGCAACTAGGGGATTGACAAAAGAATAAGCAAAGGGGGAGACTATTAGAGAAGAAAGTCTCTGAAACTTCAAAAGAAAAGTATTATCCAATATTCAATCAATAAAATTCAACCCACAAGTCGGGATTAAGTAGCTTCAAAAAACTAACCTAGAAACCTATCTTCTTATCCAAATTTGCCAAAATCTGCAAATATTGGTTCAAAACCAAAACTTATCTTATTTAAAAAAAAACTAAACAAATTAGATAACTCTTAAAAATCCGAGATCAAATAAGATTCAAATCCTATCCCAAATTGACATACGAAGTATTACCAAAAATAGAAAAAAAAAACACCAAAAAATGTAGAAACGACGAGGAAAATAGTGGAATTTGGGGATGAAGGAAAGTTCCACCAAGCAAACCGTGGTGGACCTCACGTGCGCATCGAGATGAGCTTTCTGAACTAGGGCTGAGCGCGCGAATCCAATGCCTGTACCCAAAGTACCGAACCGTGTCCAAAATTGTTCCCCAATCACAGAATTAGCTCGATCACCTTCGGCCTTTACGTCGGTCTGGCAATTAGTGATATGCACTACTAAAGTTCAATTGTGTACCCAATTTTCCCCACAAGCATTTCTAGAATAGGCTGACAAGCCTGGTGTCACGATCGGATGTGATGGAGCGAGAAACACCATGCAAGCGTACAACCTCGCAAAAATAAAGAAGGGCAATGCGGGTAGCATCCATAGTCTTCCCACAAGCTACAAAGTGGGCCATCTTGGAAAATCTGTTGACCACCACCAGAATAGAGGCCCAGATCAATATCCATGCTAACGTCAAACCAAGGAGCTTCAGGAACTGGTAAGGGAGTATACAGGCTTGCGTTGGTGAGAACTCCTTTGGCCTGCTTGGACACAAAGCAACGCTCCACAAAGTGAGCCACGTCGCTAGACAGCTTCGGGCAATAAAAGTCAGTAGCTATGATGGCATAGGTCTTATCACGACCAAAGTGGCCCTTATTATGGAGTTAACTCATGATTTGTTGTCGCAATAAACAGTCAGGGATGCACAGTTACAGGCCATAAAACAGGTAATGGTTATGCAAAATAAAATCTTGATGATGCCAATCGATTACCTCCTGAAGTATCCGCTTGAAGGAAGGATTAGTTGTATACATATCCGTGAAAGCTTCAAACCCTACAATTTTCGCGCTTATTATGGTGAGAAGAGAACTGTGACGGCTCAATGCATCTATTACACGATTGAGGCTTCATGCTTGATGCTTCAAGGTAAAGGTAAACTCCTGCAAGTACACCACCCACTTAGCGTGCCGCTTGCTCAGTTTGTATTGGCCATTGATGTACTTCAGGGCATGATTGATGAACATGATGAACTCCTTCTGTATGAGGTAGTGGCGCCAATGCTTTAGCGACTGAACTATGACATAGAATTTAAGGTCATAAGTGGAGTAGTTCCTCTATGACCTCGACAGCTTCTCACCGAAGAAACCTACTGGTCGTCTTGGCTGCTCAGAATACCTCTAATGTCAATTTTACATGCATCACAGTTGACCTCGAACACCTTGTCAAAGTCAGGAAGCGCTAGAACTGGTGCTTCAACCATCTTCTGTTTCACCAGGTGGAAGCTAGCTTTGGCCTCATCCGTCCAATGGAAATCGTACCCCTTGAGACACTCTGTGATGGGGGCAATCAGCATGCTGAAGTTCTGGATAAATCGTCTGTAGAACGAGGCTACACCATGGAAGCTTCGAACATCATGCAAGGTCCTCGGTCTGGACCACTCCAAGATCGCATCAATCTTTGATTGATCTGTATGAACACCATGAGTAGAAACAGCAAAGCCAAGGAAGGTAATATAAGTGGTGAAGAAGGAACACTTTTTTCGGCTAGCAAACAGGCGCTCTGTTATCAGCATCTCAAAGAAAGCGCGAAGGTGGTCAAAGTGCGAGGACCAACTCGGACTATAAATCAAAGTGCTAAGAGTTATGCAGACCAGAAACGTTCTGACCGGAAGTTTCAGGTGGGTGATGCTGTGTTCCTGAAGGTGTCGCCTATGAAGGGCGTTGTGAGGTTTGGGAGGCTTGGGAAACTTGCCCCACCCTATATTAGACCATTTGAGGTTCTGGGACGGGTAAGGACCGTGGCTTATAGGTTGGCTCAACCCCCGAACATGGCATAGGTCCATGATGTGTTTCACATTTCTATGCTGAAGAAATATGTTCGAGATCCATCTCGTGTGATTCCACAGGTTCCAGGGAAGATCCAAGAGGACATGTCTTACGAGGAATGTCGGGTAGAGATATTGGACAGGGAGGAAAAGCAGTTGAGGAACCGGACCATTCCATTTGTAAAGGTGAGATGGAACCATCATTCTGATCATCAGGCGACATGGGAGCGTGAAGAAGACATGAATGAGTGCTACCTGGATTTGTTTGTTTGAGGGTTTTCTCTTGGGTTGTTTGGTTTTAAATTTTGAGGACGAAATTTTTTGTAAGGGGGGAGCATTGTAAATTAAATTATATTCCTAACTATTTTGGTTGAATTAATAAAACCCCTCATTATTAAAGTTTTTTAAAATTAATAAGAGTGTTTAGCAAAATAAGAAAATAAAATAATAGTGTATATTTCTTTATATCTATATATTATATATTATTACTATGGGAAAAAAATAAAAAAATAAAAAGAATGAGAAGGTGTCCGCCATTAATTGTTTGAGAGCTTTTGTGTTTTGGTCAAAGCGCGTGGGGAAAAAAAAGAAGTTATAATTAATTATAAAATAGAAACGTATGGAAGCCATGCACATGGATTTCCTTTGGTCGAATTAAACGGATGGGATTAAGAGAGGGATTTAGTAAGGATCATCTGATGGGTGGGGAATGTTTGGAGAGATGGACGCGAGGACTGGGCTTCTCCTCTGCCAGCCGCGCGTGCCACAGTGGAAGTTTTCCTCCGCGTGTGAATTGTCTGGATAAGGTAAGTTACGATTTTGAGCTTGGTTTTGATCGTGTGGAGATCCTCTACAATATTTCTTCGGGTTTTTATAGGGAACTCCGTAAACCCTAGCCGTTGTTGCCTTTCATCTGGGATTAGAGCCGCCGTTGACGTCGGAGGCAGAGGGAGGAGAGGGAAGGAGGCAAGGCCGGAGCTTCACTGTAAGGTCACCACGCGCAGTCACCTTTCGGTAGGCCTCCTAGTTTCTAGATGTCCGTTATCCTACATGTTAGTTAATGATCTCTGGTTTCTTCTTGGTATCCATTAATGGATATGAACATATATAGAGGGAGGATGATGTTCTTAATGGCTAAAGGTTGGCTTAGTGTTACTTGCATGATTAATAGAGGTTTTAATAGTGATGACCTTCTTTGAGAGTGGAAACCGGGCATGAAGGGTGGCTGTTTGGCATGAATATGTTGTTTTGCAAGGGCTGGTGTTTAGAGAGTTCGTGTATAGATATGAACATAATGTTTGTATGGACTTTAATAGTACTATTTGTATGAGTTCAAGTATATATATTTGCTTCCTATTTCATATATTTAAGATGATAGAGATGGGTCATAGCTTTGATTCAGTGGGTGCACTTGATCAAGGAGTTGATGTTCATTTGAATATATATATATATATATATATATATATATATATATATATATATATATCATGGTTTTTGGCTTCTCCAAACAGTATATATGAGTGCATGATATTGTGAGGCCTTTAAGGATTGGTGGGTCTCTGTTGAGGGTTTGAGATTGCTGTAAGTGTGGTTCTTTAGTTTTGATGTTTTAATTTCTATTGGGGTGTGAGGAAAGTGGAGTTTATTAATGGTTGATAATGGTGTTGAGTTTGATATCCGTTGATATTAATAAGAGAAAGTCTGATTGATAATGTTTCTTGGTTTATAGGATTTGGTGCTATTTCATTGTCATCTGTTATGGTGTTGCATATCTGTAATAGAAGCATTAGTTGTTTTTAATGGTTTGGATGAAATCAGGAGCTTGTGAAGCCTGATAGTCTTTGATTAGAAGTGTGTATTGTGGGTGCTGCTAATCCTTGAGGTTTATCATAGGCGAGTATGGTTTTATAGCTAGTAGGATATAGTGGGATTTGGGGAAATTAATTAATGTTAATAGAGAGAGTTGTCTTATTTAATTATGTGACTTGGTTCCCTTTAAAGCCAAGATGGTTAGTCAAGTTTAATTGGTGATGCTAATTTAAATGGTTCGGATAAATTTGTTAATGAGTCGAGCTTATTTAGTTGAACATGCATATGGGACATAATTATAATTAATACGCGTGGGAATATTGAAAATGAACTTGTGATTCCCAGATATCGACGAGGAGCCGGGAGCTTCGTCTGGTCAGATACAGATCGGCCGATTAGGTTGCGATTAGAGGTAAGTTACTTTTGCCTAGCTCCTACCCATTGTTTGGGTTTCTTGTTTTGATGAATGCTATTAGTTAGCATATCTTCTTTATGGTATCTATTTTTCTTGGATGCATACACATACATGTTTGTTTTGCTCTCTTTCCTCGTATGTGTGTGATTGATGTGCTAGTGGTATTGGTATTGCTATCGCTACCTGTTTGTTGGAATGTTTTGTTGGACTTACCCACCCGTGGGCCGACACTTGATCATGGGCCATGGTCCTCTGTGCTGGCCGGGTGGTATGCTCCAATTGAGTTTCATCTTCCGCCCGGTTCAGTGGAGCATTGAGGCTCTGGTTTGGGAACGTTCGAGGACGGGACACCCTGGCGTTTCAGCTTGCCATGCTAGAGGGACTGTACTCTAGTTGTCATGCCTGTCAGTGGGGTTGATTCACTAGCCATATCGACACGTAGGAGAGGTGGCGCTACTGAGGTACGACCGGAGGGTCGTTTGCAGCCTGAGGCTGTGTTGATGTCTGGGGGATCGTTGTTGAGCTATTTTTGGAAATCTCTTCCAGCCCAGGGTTATTCTGGAGACGGGGGAATTAAAATGCAGATTCTGAGATGTTTGTGGTAGACTCCTAGGATCTGTTTATGTGGGGTGTAGCCCCATCGCTTGATGATTCTTGGATTTTGATATCATGTTTAATCTTATTGTACTTATGTCCTTGAGATCCTTGCAGGGTACTTACTGGGCTTTTCATTCGAAAGCTCACTACACTTTCCTTCTCTCATTTCAGGTCCTGAGGAGTAGGTGACTCGAGCTCAGGAGACATGCAAGAGTCGGGTTGGGATTTTGCTGAGGTCGGAGGATCTCTTTATCTTGTGTTTTCTGTGTGAGGACATTTTATTTAGGACTTGTGTAGGGCGTATAGACCCTTTATGGTTTATTTTTATTTCCGCTGTGATTATCTTGAGGATATTGTTTACTATTATTGAAACTTTTGAATACTAAATATTATTTGTTTTGGATTTCTTAGACCTTGTATTCAAGTGGGGCTTGTCTCCACTTGGGTATGGCCGATCTGTTTATGTGCTCAAGGTCCCGGAATTCGGGTCTGGGCGTTACAATATCTTGAATGCCTTCTTCTACTCATCTCTAGGCCATATTTTGATCTGGTGGTATCCGCTCTTCATGTCGATTTTTGAGAAGATCTTTGAGCCAGATAGTTGGTCCAACATATCGTCCAGGCAGGGGATGTAATAGCGGTACTTGATGGTGATTTTGTTGATGGCTTGGCTTTTTACACACATCCGGCATGGGCCATCCTTCTTTGGCACCAACAGGGCCGGAACTGTGCAGGAACTCATGCTCTCTCTGATATAACCGCTCCTTAATAACTCCTCTACTTGCCATTGCAATTCCTTGGCCTCCTTGGGACTGAGGCGGTATGCCGGTTGGTTCGGCAAGCTCGATCCTGAGACAAGATCTATCTGGAGTTGGATGTCCTTTATAGGTGGGTGTACCAAGGGAAGTTCCTCTGGCATCAAGTCCGCGAACTCAGGGACCAACTGTTGCACCTCTATTGGCAGATCTGGATCCATGTCCATGATACTATGCATTTAAGACAGCAGTGCATAGACTATATTTCCTTGCTCAATCCCGCTTAAAAACCTGGATATAGAAAGTAGGTTAGTAATGGTTACCGAGGTAAGAGGCTTTTCTTCCCTGTGGGGTGCCAACACGATCCTTTTCCCCTTAATGATGAGGGAATAAGTATTCTTTCTTCCATTATGAACTATGCTCTGATCATACTGCCATGGTCGCCCGAGTAGTAGGTAACAAGTATCTATTGACACGACGTCACACCATGCACCTCTGGCCAATGGAGAAAGATACGAGACATCGCCGATCTACTTTCACCTCTATACCTTTGATCAACCATGATAGATTGTAGGGCTTTGGATGAAGCTCCATCTTTAACTACAACTTATGGACAGCGTCCTCAGACACCACGTTCTCATAATTACCGCTGTCGATGATCACCTCGGAAACCTTGTCGGGTACTGTACAGGTGGTGTGGAAGATGTTGTTTCTCAGCCAATCATCCCTTGAATCATCCTTAGGTGTCAGCAGACTCTTGCGAATAATGAGAGTCTCGTGGCCATCCCCAATCCGCACATCACCGGCCCCATCATTATCACCTCCATAATCATCATAAACTAATTCCTCAGCCTCCTTAACCTCGCATATCTCGTTCTCTTCAATCATCAGTTCTTGCCTTTCTGACTAGCAGGTTTCTGACACTAGGGTGCTTTATGCCCCTGCTCACCACATCGGTAACAACGAACAACAGAGATAGAACTACCTGACGGTGGTTGCTGGACCGGACGGGGTGCCTGAGGCGAGCTGGCCGGCTACTCTGATCGCCCTTGATTGATTGGTGGTCTTCTATTCTGTTGTTTTTCAATAGCGAGGGCGCACTAGTATGCCTCCGAAACAGTCCACAATGTTTGTAGACTGAAAACATCCTGCAATGGTTGGTGTAGACCTCCCAGATATCGAGCCACCAGTTGCTCCTCTGTCTCGAATAAGTTGTTCCACGCGATCAATTGGTAGAAGTCCTATGTGTACTTATCTACCAATCTTATGCCCTACCTCAACGTATGAAGCCGTTGAAACAAGGTTTGAGAATAGCCGAAGGGGACGAAGTGCCCCTTCATCTTCTTCTTCATCTTGTCCCAATCAGCGATCTTCGGGTTGCCTTGCCAATCTCATGAACGCTACAACTGCTCCCACCGCGCGGATACTCGCCCCTTCAACTTGATAGCAACTATCTTCACCTTCAAACGATCGGGGACCTCCTTGTACTCAAATATCCTCTCTACCTAATTTAGCTAATCGATGAAGACTTCAATATGTAGTGTTTCAGTAAATTCAAGCAACTCCACCTAAAAGTTGAGATCTCCGTGACGCTCCTCTCGTGCACGGCGCTCTCTAGACTGCCCATGCCGAGAATAGGGGTTGATGAAGGTTGAGTCAGAGTCGTCGTTTGAAACCTCACGATCCTCCAAATCTGGCTTCGCCAACAGTTGGCTCAAATCTCCCGCCGCCAACAGTTGGGTTGTCTGAAACCTCACGATCCTCAAGATCCTTGTTCATCGTTTCCAAGGCGATTGGGTCTCGAGACTAGCCTTCCTCTATTGGAACATGTCCACCACGACGACCACCACGACCTCCAGCCATTGATGCCGATACCACAAGAAGAAGACGAGCACTCTGATACCATTTGACACCGGGTAACCTGCAGACGGTGACAACCAGGGGATTGACAAAAGAACAAGCAAGGGGGGAGACAAACAAAGAAGAAAGTCTCTGAAACTTCGAAGAAAAAGTATTATCCAATATTCAATGAATAAAATTCAACCCACAAGCCGGGTTTAAATAGGTTCAAAAAACTAACCTAGAAACCTATCTTCTTATCCAAATTTGCCAAAATCGCCAAATTTTGGTTCAAAACCAAAACTTATCTTTTTTAGAAAAACTAAACAAATCAGATAACTCTTAAAAATCTGAGATCAAATCGGATTCAAATCCTATACTAAATTGGCATACGAAATATTACCAAAAACTAGAAAAAAAAACACCAAAAAAATGAAGAAACGATAGGGAAAACTGTTGAATTTGAGGATGAAGGAAAGGTCACCAAGAAAAGCTAGGTAGATACCACGTGTGCGTCGATACGAGCTTTCTGAATTGGGTTTGAGCGCGCGAATCCGATGCCTATAGCCAAAGTTATGGTCAAAACACCGAACCGTGTCCAAAATTGTTCCCCAATCACGGAATTGGCTCGATCACCGCCAGCCTTTACATCGGTCAGCCAATTTGTGATATGCTAAATTCCACATGGTACAATCAGATAGTTCAGCATTGTCTGAATCGTGTTCTCTTGCACCACTTTCCAACTTACAGCTATTTTACACACTTTAAACAAATATCCTGTGACAGATTTCCTGGTATCTATAATACCAACATAGTCTAAATCAACATAACCCACAATCAAGCTATCTTGCTCAGGTTTATGTGTGAACTTTAAACCTATATTCATCGTATTCTTTAGATATCTAAGTATCCATTTCACGACCTCTCAATGAATCTTCACAGGTTTCACCATAAACCGACAGACCATACATACTACATATGCTAAGTCTTGTCTTTTGCAGACCTTCGTATACATCATACTTCCCACTACACTTGCATAAGGAAAGTTCTTCATAAATAACTCTTCCTCTAAAGGTGCCATAACTGCTCTACTAATTGCCATGACGGCGAATGCGCAAGTGAGTGTAATAATTTCATCATTCCCTTCATCGTCTTCAATGCGCGGGCGTGAGCCTTCCATTCGACGTAGTGTTGATGGTGAGGCAACCCGAAAGTGTTGATGGGGGAGTAGTAATGGCATCCTCACGCGCAGGTTGTTTTGGGCCATAGAGTATTTATTCCTTTGAAAGTTACCCTTCACCAATGTACCTGCAAAAAAAAAATACTCAAGAGCATATTAAGTTGGAGCCTCTCCATGTCCTCCATCTTCTCCTCGAGGCTCATACCTCATTTACAATCCATTCACCCCCATTTCTCTTCCTAAACTCTAAACATGCCTTAAATCAACGCATTCCCATAAAAATTTGACGCAAAAAGGCATATAATCACCTCAAATCCATTCAAAATACATTCATGCAATCCCTAGGGTTCTAAACATGATGATGATGGATCAAATAGACAAACCAAAGTATTAGAGATCATACCTAGGGAGAATGAGAGCCCAAATCAAGAGTATAGGCTGCTTTGATGAAGAGAGGACTCGAATCGATGTGGAGGAGAGTGGGGTCGGCTAGGGTTTGAGAAATAAATGGGGAAATCGTCTTTATATCACCCCAAACCCTGCTGTATACGAGCCCATATACGGGCTGTATATCAGCCCATATATGACACTAGATGTAACACCCTTATCCCTTTCAGGACCCAGGTGTCACACCAGCCAGATCTAGGGCATGAACCCTAAACCTAAGGCTGTAATCTGCTAATCAATTGGGAAAATAACAAGCAGAAGGTAATGAACAAACTGAATAACAAACTCCTCAACAGGTAGATATTGTTTATACAAGACCAAATAAGATATTGTCTGGAACATAGATCTCACAACACACATAGATAGGTAGCGGGATATCTAGATTTGAGTGAGCCGGCCACTACTGATACATCTCCTCTACTCGTGATCGACGACTCGCTAGAAGTACCTCTGCCTAACGGCACTCAAGTAAAACAAAGTGTCAAGAGAGAGGGCTGACCGAGCTCAAATGAGCGTAGAAACAAATCTGGCCCGTATAACTGCACTGTATAAAAATAATAAAGCCGTAGAGTAAAACCGGCGGTAAAACACGTAATAGAAAATACTCAATTAAAAAATACTTGAAAAATCGCTCAATATCAAGTAAGTAAACGCGTTGATCAAGATATTCTCTTAAAAATGCATATCCGAAGTTTACGTTTCTCCGTCTTGTGAATCAAATATGAAACAGAGCATTCCCACAGGTAATCGTACTGCGTGCCCTCTTTCTCTCTGAGATGATCTCTATCTCTAGAAGGCGAGGAACGCGGCATCATTTGATACACAAGACTATTCTCTGACTACACATCTACTTCAATACTGCATGGCCAGCAACCAACGAGTATATCTGATACTGAGGTTGAGTATATATACGTACACTGAGCATCCCAAAAGGGATGGAAAGGGGGGTTTTGATTTTATAAAAAGGAAGTAAACACAGATAGTTCGCTATTTTTGAAAAGAGAATTAAATCACCCCTCTCATAACTCAACGTCGTACTCTCTGGCTCTTCACGAGCCACTCTGGTCTATACAAGTATTTCAATAGAATGTAGTCTTTCTGTATCTGTAACTGTTCTCTTTTCTGTTACTGATTACTAAGCATGAAATGGTTATAAAACTCTATAAATTTTTATGAAACCCAAAGTTCACGCTTTTAAAACTGAAAACTGTGCCGTATAAAAATACGGTAAAACTAACAAACTGTACAGGTAGATTTCCCCTCACCTGAGTCTGGTTCGAGTTTAGATCTGGCTCGGTTCCTCAGCAGCGGCGGACTTGCCTTTGCCCTTTCCTGATAATTGAAATAAGAATTCTATAAATAAGGAGTCCGTATTCTTGTCTCGTACTCTAATATGAGCTAATAGAATACGATGAAAGTACGGAACGCTACATCATGCTCGTATTACTCCCTACTACTAATTATCCTTCGATAATGCTTAAATGCTACCCTCCTAAACTAATAATTACCATATTAAGCATGGAATGAAGCTACTTATTTAACTAAGCATGGGACTCTTAACTAAATCTCAATTTAATTCTTAACTCTCATAGATTTCCAAGGAAAATCGGGCAGCACCTCCTCTATTTGTAGGGCTCCCGGAATGAATACAAACATTCACAATTACTTATAATCTCATACATACCCATCTAAATTAACACTCACATACATCTACCCTCTCAATCTCCTCTACAATCCCCACTCAATCTCAGCCCTGCAATAAAAATTACTCATGTAATTAAGCCCCATGATTTCATTATACCTTCACTTGTAAATCTTCACTAATAACTAGGGTTTAGTTCATTTGGTGATCACGAAGATGCCGCTTGCATTTTCGTGTGCGGTGAGGCACGGGCTGATCTCCAGGGGAGGGGGAGGCGGCGGCCGAGTCAGGGCCCTCACCGTGGACGGGATCTGGAGCGGTGGCGGGCCGCCGGACGGGGCTGGGCGATCAATATGCGGTGGTGGCGGCGACGCGGCCGCATGGCGGCGTTCGTCGACTCGCGGGGAAGCTCGAAGGGCGGCGAGTGTGCACGAGAGAGGAAACGAAGGAGAGAGAGAGAATGGTTTCTCTCTCTTTCTCTCTTCTCTTTATAATCAGAGAGAAACGAAGGAGAGAGAGAGAGAGAATTGATTTCTCTCTCTCTTTCTCTCTTCTCTGATTATAAAGAGAAGATATTTTATTTTTATTATTTTTATTATTATTTAAATAATCTTTTGTTTAATTAAAGTATTATAATACTTTATCTTTTAAAAAGTATTTAATAATTAATATTATCTTTTAATTACTTTATCTTTTTCTTTATGTCACCTCACAATTTAAAAATATTATTTTATTAATAATTATCAATAATTCTCACCAGTGATCCGGGAATCCCGGGTCGTGACTCAATGGGGCCGTATCAGAAGGCCACACGGGTCATCTTTCTCTCCCGACCCAGATCCGCGAATCTCGGCTTTTGACTAAGCCAGATCGACGTTATCGGGACTCTAACTTTGTCCGATATTCCTACTTAATTAATCTGCATTAATTAATATTTAATAATCTTTGATTTACTTAATCGAACTCGGCTGACCATCCATCTCCAACTATTCTATATAACTCCTGGCTGGCCCATTAAGGCCCCTCTCTACCGTAGTTGCGAGGATGGATTTGGGTCCATTTTATTCTAATTTTCTTTAACTTGAGATTAATACTAATTAATCTGTTTTAAGTTAATTAAACTCATTTAAATTTTCAAAAATTTACTGAATGGACTTATAAAATTCTGGGATGTTACAATTCTCCCACCCTTAGGAATTTCGTCCCCGAAATTTCCTTACAATAGATAACTACAACAACTAAAGGTATTGTTCCCTCATCTGGCCCTCTCTTTTCCAAGTGGCTTCTTCCACTTGGTGATGACTCCACAACGCTTCCACTAGAGGTATTATCTTGTTCTTCAATACACTCTTCTATGGGAACACTTTCAGGAATACCGTATCTTCCACTTCTATTCTGGGACCTCCAAGGGTACTAACGACCCTGATGGCTTCTTGTGCTCTTCCTTGATCTGCTAACCGATCAAACCACTTGCAACGTACTCGGCGATCTCCTTCCAACTCATTAGCTGATTCAAATTCTTGTGGTCGGTGAAAAATCTACAAGCTCCATCATAAGGATAATGTTGCCAGATCTCCCAACGCAAGGACCACTTAGATGTAATACCTGCCTCTACTAAATGTAACACGCATCTCTCAATAAGACGGATGTTACACCAGCCACGTCAAGAAGATATAACTAAAACCGATAACGATAGGTACACTCCCAAGACTTAGATAATCATAAACATAATCTGTGTATCACAGATCATCAAACCAAATAAAATCAATATATGGCCACATCGCCCCTGAAGTCTAGGCAACATGACCTCAAATATAGAGTAGTAGTTATACATCACAAGTCTTTTATTTAATACTAATACGCACTAGGGAACGCAAGAGTCAACCACGATTACTCATTCTTGTTCATCCGGAATGTCATCCGGTACTGACTGTTGTTGTGTCACCATAAAGGCACGTGCCATCGATTAGCTGAACTCCTCGGCCTCCTCGACCTCCTCGGCTTCCTTGAGATCTCCCCGTAAGATCCTCCTCTATTGCTCCCACTACTACCCACCTGCAGTGAGTATCTGATGCGGCCGTGCACTTTGGCCTCCGGCTTGGAGTTGGGGAACCGTACTCAACTCCACGAACTAATAGGGGACATTCCTTTATATAATGTCCCCGCTGATAAATGATAGCAAATGCCTACACCAAGGCCCGCCGACACTCTCCGGAATGATATCTCTTGCAAGTAGGGCATTGGGGCTTCTTCCGATTCTCGCTTCCCCGTAAAAGAGTGCCACCGTCTGGAGTTGCTCTTCTTGGCGTGTAGCCGTAATCGCCACCGCCTCGAGAATCGAGCATACCTCTCTTCTTCGACTTCTCCGCAAGGCCGCTTCGGGTCCATGCTTGATTCAACTCTGAGCGAGGCCTCCACCAGCTCCGTGAAGTCCGAGAATCCTGACATCGTGACAATGTTCCGAATTTCGTCACGTAGTCCTCGCTCAAATCTGCGACACTTCTGGTGTTCATTATTGGTATAGTCAGGTGCATATCTCCCAAGATTCGTAAATTTGGCCTCATAATCGGCCACAGTAAGACTGCCTTGGAACAGGCGAAGAAACTCCTCGTGCTTTGCGTCACGGTAGATTTGAGGCATGAATTTTCTGTCAAAAGCCGTCCTGAATTCGGTCCAAGTAAACACGGTCTGGTTTGGGCGACTTCGCTTGTATGCGAGCCACCACTGCAAGGCTCTCTACTAAAGAAGTGCGGTTTGCTACTTTTTCTTCCTCATAAGAGCCTCAAATATAAGCTCCGGTCGGTGATCAATTTTCGGCTTCGCTAGGCAGAGTACCCTCGAATGGTGTGATTCCCATTTGCACGAGCCTTATTCACATGGTCGTGCTTCTTACGCTTTTGGTCACTGGTATCCAGGAAATGCGGCGAATGATTGGGTCATCCGGTCGGTACATTTATTTGCATCCTGTGGTTACGAGGCCCGGCTTGTCTGCCGCGGGTTGGTTATCGGGTCAGTACGTGCTCCGTGATAGTATCCCGATCCGTCATCGGTTCCCGGGTGGAACCCTCGGTCCATACGGCATTCCCGGTTGGAATCTGTGCCGTAATACATCCCCTACCGGAATTCGGATCCATAAGGCATTCCCGGCTGAAATCCGGGCCCATACGGTACTCCCGGCTGAAATCCGGGTCCATTGGCTGCTCCCGGCTGAAATCCGGGGGCATAGTACATTCTCGGATAAAATCCGAGTCCTTGCTGCATTCCTTGTTGAGGGTCGGGTGCATGAAAGGAGTGAGACCCTTCTGCCTGGTCTCCCGCCGGTTCTGGAACCTCCTCGGGTTCCGGGACATCCTCGAACTCAGGAACTTCCACTGGTTCTGGCGGTCCATAAGCTGGTGCGGGTTCCTCCCGTGGCCTACGAGGTGGCCTTCCTACTCTTTTAGGTGCCATTCTGAAAAAGAGAGCGTGTCAGTAGTATCCTCTAACTCTCTGAAAACAAGTATTAAACTTTATTCTACTGACACAACACTCCCACCCTAAGGCTCTGACTACCCTAGGACTTCCTTAGGATTGACCCTTCTCTGATACCACTAAATGTCATCTCATGGCATTTAGTGGATCCTATGGCTCTAAGTATATCAGTTATCATCTAGTCCCTAAGATCTTTCGCTCTGATACCACTAAATGTAACACCCTTATCCCTTTCAGGACCCAGGTGTCACACCAGCCAGATCTAGGGCATGAACCCTAAACCTAAGGCTGTAATCTGCTAATCAATTGGGAAAATAACAAGCGGAAGGTAATGAACAAACTGAATAACAAACTCCTCAACAGGTAGATATTGTTTATACAAGACCAAATAAGATATTATGCGGAACATAGATCTCACAACACATAGATAGGTAGCGGGATATCTAGATTTCGAGTCGAGCCGACTCTGACATCTCCTCTACTCGTGATCGACGACTGCTAGAAGTACTCTGTCTAACGACACGAAAGCGATGTCAAGAAGAGGGCTGAGCTCGGAGCTCGGTGAGCGTAAAACAACTGTCGGGTATAAGCGTACTCGTATAAAAATCTGGTAAAACTAATAAACTGCATGTGTGTAGATTTCCTCACTTTGAGTGCAGTTCGAAGTTTAGATCCGCTTTCGGTTCCTCGCCGGCGGACTTGCCTTTGCCCTTTCACGATAATTGAAATAAGAATTCTATAAATAAGGAGTCCGTGATTCTTGTCTCTGTACTCTAATATGAGTTAATAGAATCTGATGAAAGTCTGAACGCTACATCATGCTCGTATTACTCCCTACTACTAATTATCTTTCGATAATGCTTAAATGCTACCCTCCTAAACTACTAATTACCATATTAAGCATGGAATGAAGCTACTTATTTAACTAAGCATGGGACTCTTAACTAAATCTCAATTTAATTCTTAACTCTCATAGATTTCCAAGGAAAATCAAAAGACCTCCTCTATTTGTAGGGCTCCCGGAATGAATACAAACATTCACAATTACTTATAATCTCATACATACCCATCTAAATTAACACTCACATACATCTACCCTCTCAATCTCCTCTACAATCCCCACTCAATCTCAGCCCTGCAATAAAAATTACTCATGTAATTAAGCCCCATGATTTCATTATACCTTCACTTGTAAATCTTCACTAATAACTAGGGTTTAGTTCACGGATTTGTGATGCACGAAGATCTTTCTTTCGGTGCATCGGTGTGCGAACGGGCTGATCTGCCGGGAGGGGAGGTCTTTGGCCGGCTGAGTCGGTGGCGTCCTCACCGGCGACGGACGGGATCTGGAGCGGTGGTGAACTTGCCGGGCTGGCCGGCGACCGACGGTGCGGTGGTGGGCGGTGAGCGGGGCCGGTACCGCGGTGGCGGCGTTTTCGACTGTGGGAAGCTTCGAAGGGGAAGCGGTCTGCAGGTGTGTGAGAGAGAGGAAACGAAGGAGAGAGAGAGAATTGATTTCTCTCTCTCTTTCTCTCTTCTCTTTATAATCAGAGAAAGCGAAGGAGAGAGAGAGAGAATTGATTTCTCTCTCTCTTTCTCTTCTCCGATTAGAAAGAGAAGGTATTTTATTTTTATTATTTTTATTATTATTTAAATAATCTTTTGTTTAATTAAAGTATTATAATACTTTATCTTTTAAAAAGTATTTAATAATTAATATTATCTTTTAATTACTTTATCTTTTTCTTTATGTCATCTCATAATTTAAAAATATTATTTTATTAATAATTATCAATAATTCTTCGACCCAGATCCTGAATCCGGGTCGACGCTCCTCGTGACACGGGCCGATCAGAAGGCCACGGTCATCTTTCTCTCCCGACCCAGATCCGCGAATCTCGGCTTTTGACTAAGCCAGATCGACTTTATCGGGACTCTAACTTTGTCCGATATTCCTACTTAATTAATCTGGATTAATTAATATTTAATAATCTTTGATTTACTTAATCGAACTCGGCTGACCATCCATCTCCAACTATTCTATATAACTCTGGCCTGGCCCATTAAGGCCCCTCTCGGCCCTGTAGTTGCGAGGATGGATTTGGGTCCATTTTATTCTGATTTTCTTTAACTTGAGGTTAATACTAATTAATCTGTTTTAAGTTAATTAAACTCATTTAAATTTTCAAAAATTTACTGAATGGACTTATAAAATTCTGGGATGTTACACTAGATGGGTCATACGGCCCTGTATACTGGCGGTATGACAGCCCGTATACCCCACTGGAGGATCCATACGGCCGTATGATAGGCCATATGACACCCCGTATGGGCCTGGGTTTGGCTTATGCAGCCAATCCAGGACTCCATTCGAATCATCCAGACTACCTAATGACAATTATGAATCTAGGGCAATGAATGGATCGACAACCAGTAAGATGGTACGATGTACTAGGAAAACGGACATGAAACATCTCATTCATTTTTTTTCCAAACACATACAATCTAACTAATCAAAAGAAATTGTAACTAAAGAAAATTTCTAGGACTTGGGTTGCCTTCTAAGAAGCGTTTGTTTAACGTCATAAGCTTGACGTACCTCCACCATACCTCATGGGGATTCAAATACCTTGAAGCTTTCATTGGCTCCTCCCTTAAAGCATTGTCCGAATAAAAACATTCCCAAGTTGGCATAAATTAATCAATTGTAATTCTCCATACCTGGGCTTCCTTTGGAAGTGCTCTAAGCCGATGGTTTTATGCTTGCCCCCTTATCTTGCACCTTCTTCCAGCATATTATAGGTGGAAAGGATTTTTGCTTCTTTTTCTTGACCTTCACTGTTTCTAGCCTTGATGGAGTGGAACTCTCTTGCACTTCCTCCGAGTGTCCCTCTTGTTCCCCCAAATAGTGGTATAGTGGATCCACCATTAGTAAGTCTTCTATACACTCGGAAGTGATTTCATCCACCTCGTCAATGCAATATGAGGTGTCATCTTGGGCCATTGAGTGTTGCATTGCGTCGGGCAATTGAAATACGACCTCTTGATCTCTCACCCTCAAAGCAAGCTTACCCTGTGCATGATGTTCTAGGGCTTGAGCGGTGGTGAGGAAAGATCGCCCAAGAATGATAGGCACGTCGACCTCATCATCAGCATCTAAAAGCACAAAATCGACCGGGAAAACAAATTGGTTGATCTAAACAAGCACATCTTCAGCTATTCCTTTCGGACTTCTCACAGATCGGTCGACCAACTGTAGTGTCATCCCCTTAGGCTTAAGCTCTTCGAGGCCGAGCTTCATGTATAATCTAAAGGGCATCACATTGATACTTGCCCCAGAATCTGCCAATGCCTTCTTTGTGACCCCTTCTCCAAGGATGCACGGGACCATAAAGCTACCCGGATCCTTTAACTTCTTTGGCATAGCTTGTTGGATGACGGCCGAGCATTGAGCATTGAGCGTTACTGCACCCACATCTTCCAATTTCTTCTTGTTGGAGAGGAGATCCTTCATAAATTTTGCATATTTAGGCATTTGGGCTAGAACCTCTACCAACGGCATATTGATGTGTAGTTGCTTCAACATACCCTTGAACTTCATCAATTGGGCATCCACCTTGTCTTTGTTTAACCTTATCGGGTAAGGATCTTGAGGTTGGTATGGAGGTACGGGTAATGTCTCCAAGGGTTTCTCCTTTTCCTTCTCACTTCTTCGGAGTTAACGACAAGTTTGGAATCCTCAATCTCTATGGGAGTGTTTACTTGAGGCCTTGGAACCGGGAGTTCCACCTCCTTTCCACTTCTCAAAGTGATGGCCTTACATTGCTCTCCCTAAGGGTTCTCCTCTGTGTGGCAAGGCAAACTACCTTGGGGTCTCTCGGCTAGAGATTTTGCCATTTGCCCAATTTGATTCTCCAAGTTGTGGACTGTGGCTTGTAAAATCCGAATTGTAGTGTCATTGTTTTGCATATACTTCACGATCATCTCCTCCAAGTTAAAATTCTTCTCTTGAGGCTTTGGATGGTGTTGGAAACCGGGAGAGTATTGTCCTGCTTGTGGATTTCCATAAGACAAAGCCGAATGGGTCTATTTAGGAGCATATGGTCGATATTGACCATCCGGTTGCCTTGGAGCATTCCCCATATATTGTACTTGCTCCATGGGAATCATTTTAGTGCTTGCTATGGGACAATTTGATGGTTCATGCCCTTCCCCTCAAGTATTGCAATACATCACTATGGCCGACCTTGAGCTATTACCGGTTTTCAATAGCACAATTTTCCTTGTCAACATATCCAACTTTTCACCAAGAATTGGATCAGAAATTACGGCTTTATCCATGGACCCAACCTTTTTAACTTGCTTATCTCTTGTAGACCAATGGGCTTCGTTACTCGCCATGTCTTCAAAAATTTATTCGGCATCCTCCGGGTATTTGTTCCCCAATGACCCGCCTACTTCGGCATCCAACAGTTGTCTAGTCGAGTTGTCCAACCCATTGTAGAATGTTCTCACCTTGGCACAGGGGCCTAGATCATGTTGTGGACAACACCGGAGCAAATCTTTGTATCTCTCATAGGCTTCAAAAAAAGTTTCGGCGGGGCCTTGTTTAAAGATGGAGATGTCCAACCTTAGCTAGGCCCAAGAATTTGTCTAGCATCTTGGCCCACGTACGGATGGAACCGGCGGGTAATGAAGTAAGCCATCTATATGCACCTTCCCGCAAACTGAATGGAAAAAGTCTCAACTAAATTGCATCATCAGAAGCCCCATTAATCTTGAACATGTTGCAAATCTAGATAAACTTTGCTAGATGTGCATGAGGATCTTCATCGGGTCTCTCATCAAATTGAGCTGTGTTCTGAATCATGCTTATTGTGCTTGGCTTGATCTCAAAATTGTTCATGTTGACATTGGGAGGGTGAACACTGAACTCCTCCCCAGTGTAATGAGACCTCTCATATTCAGCCAATGTTTGCCTTCTCTCGGCCATAATTGGTACTTCCCTTACTTCACCAATGACTTCGGTAGGACTGAAATTTTTCGACTCTGAAGAGGATCCCGGAAGTGCTCCTTCAATCTCTCTCAATCTCTGGTGCAAGGTTCTCTCAATCGCACTATCAACTTCAAGCAATCCTTTAGAGTTCTTGCGGGTCATGCAAATTATACCTCGCAAGATATCCAGAAAGTGAAGATTAGTATCCAAAATTTCAATGGAATGAAAAACAAAACAAAGAAAGAAAGTAAAGAAATAAAAATGACTAAAGTAGTAAATTCCAAGCTTTCCTAGTAATCCAATTCTCCCTGGCAACGGCGCCAAAAACTTGATGCGATGCAGACACAAGTGTACGGGTCGTAACAAGTAATAGAGTGGACATGAAAGTCGGGTTAATGATCCTCAAGGAGATGGAAGTACTAGTACCCACTATTCATCTACTATCTAGTCTATCCAAAGGTGGTTGATTATGCTAATTCTAAACTAATCAATTGAAAACACAAACAAAGGAATCAAGTTGCTCTTAGGGTTAAACAATCATAAAAGGGGGATGCTCGGACAATTGAATCCCCCTTGGACTTCTAAAAAATGAATGCTACTCTCTATCTTGACATTTGGTTTATCCTTAGCCAAGGGTTCCTAAGGTGCTTTCACTCCCTCTCTCGACGCGAGTTACTAATCCTAGTGCCCTTACCGATGATGTTCTAGGGAACCTAATTCTTGGAGGAATTATGAGAATAATACATCTAAAGGACTCGCTCTCCTTAGTACCAGAGTTCCCGGTATACTCACAACCCCCTCTATTGGAGATGGTCTACACACGTGGAGGCGTTCGCTTCTTCCCCCATATGGACTACGAAAATCGCTTCAGGCTCTCGCAACGTAGAGGGATTAACATACATTAAAATATCCAATATACTCAATGAAATTCAACCAAACACTCAAAGATAGAGAGATAACATTAATTAAAACATGTCCAAGGGTTCATCAATCATCCAAGCATCTACAAGATTAGCCCTCCATGAAAGGAGGGCAACAATCCAAAGCAAAGATGATAGCAAACAAGGAAATCATGAGAAATACACTAATGAATGCATCGTTGATGGCTTCCTTGATCCTCTCCCAATGGTTTCCCCTCTTCTCGCTCCAATAGATTCAAGATGAAAATATCCAAGCTCTCCCCAAGATTAGACTTTCTCCCCAAGCTGCTTCCTTCTTTCCTAAACCCCTATTAGTCGCCTTTTATACCTCTAGGGTTTTAGGGGTGAGATTTACCAATTTGGCCCCATTCTAAAGCTGCAGATTCGCTGAGATTTACGACATACGGGCCCGTATACGGGCGTATATCAGCCTGTATACTAGCAAGCCAACTCCATACAACCTATCATACGGGCTGTATATCAGCCTGTATACAGGCCAGCCATCTTCATACAACCTATCATACGGGCCGTATACTGGCCCGTATTCCCCTCAGGTGCCAGTATACGGTCGTATGTCAGCCCGTATAAATGCCCTTATGGGCCCTTCGGGGTGCTCTGAGGTCCAGGTTTCTCTCGAAATACTTTCTCTCTTCCGGGGTCTTGGTATTCTGCCCTGTTTATCAGAATGAATACATTTTAAGTATCGGTGAGCAAAAAGTCTTCAAAATTACATGCCAAGCATATAGGAATATGATATAAAATTATGCTCAAATGAAAACTTATCAAAATTCCCAAGAAAACTCTACAGATCATCTCCCAGGTAACTACAATAAACACACAAGTCCGGTAGCGCTACTATCAGAAAAACGTGTACGTACACGGTCAGCATACCAACCCACTGACGGGTATACGGGACAAACCGACACCACCAGAGTATCCTAGTACAATACAACCAAACAAACGCTTATAATTTTCGAATGAAAATTCAGTGCTTATTTATTCAAATATTTATGGTAATATTTTGGTAAATATTTAGAGTCAATATTTCCTCCGAACGTAGCTTAACACTCTTCCGCAATATATGATAGACGAAGCTTAGTTTTAGTATTTTCTTTTTCATAATTAATATTATTCAAATACCCCTATGTTACCAATCTTGGGGTTTAATTACTAAAATGGGCTACAGTAACCCACTTTATTCTCTCTTCCTCTCTTTTCACAATAGCATCCAATTTCAAAGTACTGGGCCACAGCCCACCGTTTATCAACCCTTAACCCATCCATTAATTAAGTGTTAACAACTCATTGGGGCGAACCCATTTTGGCTTTGGTTAAACTCGTTTGTGCACGTACTCCTTCTTCTTCTCATTTTCTGTCTTTCTTATCTCTTTAACTCTTCTCTCTCATTTCACTGGTATTAAACCCAACTGTTAATTAGAACCAAAACAAAAAATAAAAGAAAGATATGAACGAACATTGGTATACTATTCCCTCTCTCTTTTATTCCTCCTTCTTTGCTTCCTCTTCTTGTTTTCCTTTGTTAATATCCATGAGGAAGTGGTGTTTCAGTTTAATCTGTAAGCTTTAGTGTTGGTTTAAATATACTTAGTGCTTGTTCATGGGTTTGCATGCTTTTTTCTCCACAAATTTTATATTTCTCTATACAATCTTGCATCCTACCATTAGTTTATAAAGGTTCTATGTTACTCAACAAATAGCTCACGGCTCTCTGATGAGAAGTTCTTGTCTTTAACCACTCAACATAGTCCTGAGAATTGAATACACCCACGAATAGGAATAAGAAGAACGAAGAGAAGAAAAAGAACTCAGTTTTACCAAACTCCGGAGAGGTCGCACAGCCTGCAACATATCACAACACTCCTAACTACCTCTCAGAAGCGATGCACAGACTCACAAAGATTTGCTAGAGACTGAGAGGAATGAGCACTCGTAGCGAGTCTCCTGGACCTCTCCTTTTATAGACACAGAGAGCTCGAGATGAAGCTTCAGAGAAGGTGAGAAGTGAGACGGTGGCGGGCATGCCTCAGTTTCGGATCTCTTCACTGATGGACGTCGATCCTGTGCTCTGCGTAGCCGATCCGAGGAGAAACCAGTTCCTTAGTTATCCATAAATGCTACTTCAGTAAATGGCTTCCCTTCTATTCGTTAGGTGGATTACAAGATAACACATGTGCCTCGACTTCAGGTTTCTCCTTGACGATCGGTGGATAGCAGTGCATGTTGATATCTTTTAATGTGTGAAATGCATTTCTCTTTATCGTGATTTATTTCTCGCGGTAAATGCATGGCGCCTGGGCCGCTTAATGGTGAAAAGAGAGTAACGCATTCTTTGTTTTTTTTGCCACGTATCTTCAGCTAATCATTAGATTATTTTAGCTCAATGTCTGCTTTTTATCTGAGTCGTTGCTTCGTTATTGTTTTAACGGTTAAATTGCTTGATCTCAGCCGTTAATGCTTCCTTTTGCATGGGTAGTGATAGGATTTTGCAGTGAACCCCCCAAACTTCCCTTACATTACATGGAAGTCTTGAAATTGTGAGAGGGTCTTTTTACCAATATTAGTCCCTACGCTTATACTTACGTACAACCAGATTCCTTTCCTTCATTATAACATAAACTTATATTATGGAAGTTAATTAAACATAATTAAGAACATTTAGGGTTTGATTAAATCCTAAAAAGTGTGGTTCTTACACCTGTATATATCAGGTCAGATAATTTTGTTTATAATATATGACCTTTCCAACTACTTAGTGATTGGTGCTGATTGCTTTCTTAGATAACACCTTTGTAAGTGGTTTTCCATAGGAGTCGCCTTCTCTATCGGCCATGCTGCACTCTTTCTTGTGGTCTTAATTCGTTAAAGATTCTTGCATCTTTTCCAGTAGAAGAGTGACATAACATTGGCGGCCAACTGGCTAGTCGCCCCTAAGTACTGCACAACCTCTCTCAGTTGGGAATTTCATTAGCAAGTAGTAGGTCAAGATTGTTACCTTCAAGGCATTTAAGCTCGACCTACCCAATATGACATTGTAGTTTTAGGGGCATCTGATGACTAGAAAATTTACCTTTACTGTGGAATGCTAAGGAGAGCTTCCAACAGAAAGAGGGAGGGTGACCTTTACCTTTGGCTGCACTTCACTCAAGTGAAGCGGATCAGAGGAGGTCCAAGGCCCATTCTATTCAAGGTCTCCCTGAAGATAATGTCAGCTAAGCTCCTATTGTCAATAAGAACTCTTCTCACTTCGTAGTTGGTAATCGTTACTATAACTACCAATGCATCATCATAGGGATGGTGGACCCTCTTAAGGTTGTCATCGGAGAACGAGATCGGCTGTCCAGCACATTGTTTCTTTCTCAGTGGTTCTCCTCTAGCTTACATTGGGGCATGGTTCTTCTGGGCCGAGTTACCATCACCTCTGTTGGACGGCCCTTCAACTATATAATCTATGACTCCTGTTAGGTTCTTTTCCTTGTTGAGACGATGGTCCCTTTTGTTGCAAGTCTTACTGTAGGTACTAGGAGAGGTGACCTGGTCAGATTAGGTCTTCTATCTCATCTTTTAATTATATACAATATTCTGTGTCATGACCTCAATTATAGTGAAATTTGTAATACTTTTTTGGGTCTTTTTGATACACTCACGAATATATGCGACACTTCTCCCGCAAGTATATGGGGTCGATCAAGTAGTAAAGTATTTAAGGATAGGATAGTCAAATCCACAGGGACTAGCCACTAGTACTAATTATCCTGTATTACCTAGCCTAAACTATATGATGATTTGGGTGATCAAACTAATTAAATATCCTAATCAAAAGCTAATGCAAACAATTGGTGGATTGAGGGTAATCAGAGATGAAATATGACACCTTAGATCACAATTCCACTAGAATTCCCTTGCTAATGATTGACTCCCTATTACTGGCTAATTAGTGATAACTCCTGGAGGATGTAACAATATACTTCTCAATACAATACCTGATCTCTCGTGATGATAATGCACACCCTAACACCTGTGTCTGACTAGAACCTATCTAGGAGAATCCCCAGTCTAATGTGATACTCTAACCATCTGAATCACAGCATAAGCACTTGTGGTGCTAGATGCTCTAACCTAATAAGGTCGATGACTTGAGGCTCACGCAAGGAAAAAATACACAAGGATATCTAGAAAGATAACAACTCTGGGCTAATGCAATAACAACCACACAACCATCCAAGATAAACAATAACGTGTTGATGCTATCCCCTGAGGAGATGGATGATTAGGCTCATGCACAGGAAAACCATACAGAATTGCAAGCACAGACAATCAAGATGCTACACAGTAATTATCAATAAAGAAAAAACCGAACATAATAGGAAATCAGTACCAAGTTCATCCTAGGGTTCAGGTGTCTGAGGCACCATAGAAGGTTTAGCCTCTCATTCTATGGTCTACCATAACTAAGATACAGGAGGAGGTTATACAATTAGACATAGAAATCTTCCCTTCATTATGTCTCCTCCGTCTTCGATTCCTCTCGTGAAACCCTAGACATAACTGCAGGAATCGCCCCGATACTACTCCGCCAAAAGTTCCTCGTTAAGGTTACATTGATGACTTTTTATAATTTTCCAATCTACAAAGCACGACCGTGTTGATATAAAGCACGGTCGTGTTCATCTCGAGCATGCCCGTGCTGACTTTGAACATACCCGTGCTCTCATCTGGTGACGCGGTCAACGCGCTTTTAATTTACAGAGAGTTGCACGGGTTTGAATACGCCCATGCTTCATCAACACGCCTATGTTGAGTAAGAGCACGACCGTGCCTGCTCTGCATGTATAATATTTCACTATTTTCGCTCTGAAATGTCCTGGTTCCTGTTCCTTTTACTCTCGGGTACCTATTTATCTGTTCAATCACACAGAAATACCCAAAGAAACACGAAAATAGAGAATTGATGCTAGGAAATGGCATAAGTGCATGTAAATATAAGCGAAATTTATGTATAATCATGCACTTATCACTTTTTGACCCCTAGTTTGCTTCATTTTGGCTGGCTATTTGACAATCCTCTTGTTTTAGATTTGTATGAGGATGTTGGACTTGCTGGTATTAAAGGGAGCATAGTTTTCAAATCGAGTTTTTTTATGGCTTCTAAGGTTCCCTACTCAGATTGCGCTCCCTTCTTTGCTTATCTTGTTTGACTGCCTTTTGCCTACAGTTTGGATCTCTTTAATATTTATATATTTTTCAACTCTGGAGAGTAAATCCACAAGATCTCTTGGATGCTTCTTGAAGGGAGAAAATTTGAGGGGAGACTTACGCAACCCTTCCATTAATGCAACCACTGCGAAAGTCTGGCTAAGGTCAGGTATCTCCAACATTTCTATGTTGAAATGATGGATATAGTCACGAAGGCTTTCTCCTTTATGTTGCTTGATTCTCATCAACATAATAGAGGTCTTTCTTTGTTTTTTGTTGTTGATGAAATGGCCTATAAAGAGCTCGCTCAGTTCTTCGAATGATAAAATGGACTCGGAGGGCAGAGTAGTTAACCACATCTATGTTGATCATCATAAAGTGCGAAAAAGGCCCTCCACATAATGTCCCCTAGTGCCCCATGGAACAACAAGACTACCTTAAAAGATTCCAGATGATCAACCAGATCCGAAGTGCCATTATAAGATTTGATGGATGGAAACATGAATTCGAAGGGGAGTGGTGTACTCTCCAAAATTTGATTGTTCCCTAGTCTCTCCGGATATGATCTTGTGCCGAGGTCTTGATGATTCCTCGGTTTGAGGCTAAGGTCGGGGTGATCCCGAGCTTCCTGCCGATGAGATGGCCTCCACTTTTCTTCTAGTATATGATTTTCCCTTAGGCTTCAGTGCATGCGTAGCAGATTATTGGGCAACATATGATGGGTCCGCTATAGTATCTCTCGTTGGGGGTTGAAGTTGGGATATCCGATGCTCTGCCATCTGGAAGGCTCAAGTGAGCACCTCAATCTTCTCCTCAAGGTCACAATACCTTGGGTCTGGGACATCTCCCTTGAGGACTCTTGACAGATACACTCAACTTCTTGGATAGCTTTGTATCCAGTGGTGTTGTCGTATACCTGTCTTTTCTTGTCTCTCGCTATGGGTGAGAGCTTCACAACTTCTTGAGAAATCTTTCCCACAAACGACACTTAACTCTTGATGTTGAGATCTTCTCTTTCCTTAGGATAAGAAAAATCCTGATCAATGGGTGGTGGAGAAATTTCATGAATTTAGGGAAAGATCGGCTATGTGGATAATTCTACGAATAGGGTCCATGCTCACAGGATCTAATGTACCATGGATTGGACTTTCAAGAATCGCATCTCACCAGGGAGATGATCTGTAAGGAGAGGAGGTCTGGGAGCTCATGCCACAGGGTAGTCTTCGACGATTATGTTAGAGATATTAACAGAAAGAGGGGAAAGCTAGATGGAGCTTAGAGAATAGAGTGAGAGTGTGAGAGAGCTCTAAAAGAAAGAGAAATGCTTGTTCAACGATTAATCTCAGTGGAGTCAATAGGGTATCGAATACTCAGTTGGGAAGATGAGTGAAGGTCTTCCTTTTATACTGAGTAGAGGTGGTTAGGATCCACTTGAGTGCTAAGAGAGTGCCACCGCGAATGCAACAAGGCTCTAACTCGGACGCCTGGTTGGAGACAACTGTCAAAACTCTTTGGGGCCTTCTCGGACTCTCTAGAGCTTTTCGGAGGGTTGATCTCTACAATTGGTTGATTAAATAGTTGAATGATGATTAGATTTTAATTTAAGTCCTTATGATTGTGCCACGAGTTTTTTAAGATTTTCTACCCCATAACACTTTATATAGAAAGAATCATAACTATTTATAATTCTAGGTGTTGATTTGATAAAGCGTGTAAGTTATTAGAATCATGAAACATAAATATAGTATATAGATTACACATGTATGATTCTGGCTTTCAAAGAAAAAACAATTTTTTAAATACTTTTCTTTCATAATTAAGATAGTTGGGTAACATAAATATAACTAAAAAAATATTAACTTAATTCAAAAGTTACTTACATATAATTTTGATGTTATAAATATAAGGATGCACAATCCAAGACTAAATCACATGACTTTACAAGCAGATAGTATGTTGCAATAGCAAAAGACTCATTTCCCCATAGCTATTTGAAAATCAACCTATTATAATATTATTATAGGTTTTATCAAACCAACAATCCACTATTCCCAATACATTTTAATAATTCGTTATAATTCGTGGACATATTAGATAATTTATTAGATCAACTTTAACTTATTCTTAAATCTTTCCACTATTGGTAATAAAAAATATATTGAATCTATGTTTAGATCCAAATAATCATAATATTATAGTTAATACAACAAACAACTAAGCCTTAATACCATACTAGATCGGATCGGCTACATGAATTCTTTATCTCCATGTTGCTCTATTAAAGACAAGATTCTGCTCAATATCCAATATAGGTAGGTCCTTAGACACTATCTCTCTCCATGTAATCCCAGGCCTACCTCTCCCCTTCTTCTTACCTTCTATTACTAAACTATCACATTTTTTAATCAGGGCACTTGGAGATCTACGAATGTGTCCAAACCAACTTTAATGTCATTCTCTTATTTTATCTTCAATTGGTGTAACATACACCTTCTATCGGATGTGTTAATTTCTAATCTTATCCAATCTTGTATGACCACTAATCCACCTTAACATCCCCATTTCTGCCACACTCATATTATGAATATGTTGAACTTTAGTTGCCAACACTCGCTCCCGTATAGCATGGTTGGTTTAACTGTTATTCTTTAGAACTTTCCCTTCACTTTGTTAAACATCTTCTTATCACATAATACACTAGTGACACTTCTCTATTTCAATGATCATGTTTTTATTCTATAGGTTGCATTCTCATCTATCTTCCCATCACCCTGAAAAATGGAACTTAGATACTTAAAATGGTTATACATGATATTAGTCTTAATTCATCTTATTATTTTTAATAAATAATTAAATATAAATATAAAGAAATTGATTATGAGGGTAACCTCACCACTTACTTCACAGGGTGACTGTATCACCCAACTTACATCAAACCAAACAGAGGAAAATGAAATGCAATATTTACAATCACGGGAAACCAAACAACCCTTGAAGTAAGTCAAAATACAGTAATTCAAGTTACATGTGATTCGACTTTCACTGTGATTTGAAATACGGGAACCAAACAACCCTTTAGGCACTGCCACTCCACCTAGTTTCACTTTCCCTCCGTCTTTCCTACTTAGACTAAAATTACAGTATATATATTCTGTCTTACTTCTACTTAGTCTAAAGCCTCTATTTTTAAGAGTGTTTCTCCACAGTTCTAACTTCTAATTAACTCTATCCCTAGTCTCATCAACTAGGACAATATCATTTGCGAACAACATACACCATACAACTAGTTAACTCTTCCATTACTAGAGTAAACAAGTATGGACTTAAAACCGATCCCTGTTGTAAACCCACTGTTATAGGAAACTCCTCCGTATCTCCTCCTACTATTCTCACCCTCGTAACTGCTTCTTGATACATATCCTTCATAACATTTATATATTTGCCATGAATGTCTTTCTTCTCCACTATTCACTAAAGGATTTATCTCGGTACTCTATCACATACTTTTTCTAGGTCAATGAATACCATATAGAGATCCTTCTTCTTCTCTCAGTAGATCTCCATCAAACTCCTTAACAAAAAGATGGTTTCTGTTGTAGGTCTCTGACACCTTCGTAATATCCCTCATGAGTCGATGCTCAATTACCCTCTCCTAGAGTTTCATCGTGTGGTTCATTAACTTAATACCATGGTAGTTAGTGCAATTTTAAATATCTCCCGTATTCTTATATACAATAACCAAAATGCTCATTTTCCAATAGTTTAGTTAACCATGATACCCCACTTCTCCAAGACACTTCCAAACTTCAATAGGGATACTATTCGGGCCACACGCTTTCCCAGCCTTCATCTTTTTTAATACCTACGTATGTATCTCCGGTTTTTCTCTATCGTTGATGCATAAAGATCTGTAAAGTTATCCTCATGACTTGCATTAAATAGGTGATCAAAATAGTTTCTTAATATCTCATTGATTTCTTTATCATCTATTAAGACTTGTTGAGACTCATCATTAATGCACTTGACTTGGTTCAAGTCTTTCACTTTTTTTATCTCTTAGCAAAGCTATCTTATACATTTCTTTTCCCCTTCTCGCATTCCTAAACTTTTGGTACAAATCGACTAAAGATTTACCTTGAGCCTCTCTAACCACTTTCTTAATCTCTTTTTTTGCCCTCTTATATGTTTCAAAGACTTCCTCATCCTTAGCTATGGGTAACTTCCAATACTAATATCTTGTCTCTTTAATAACCTTTTGTATTTCCTCATTCCACCACCATGATTCCTGTGGTCGAGGTCTTAGTCTCTTAGAGACCCCTAGGACCTTGCTCCCTATCTTCTCAATATGATTCACTATCTCCTTCCATAAGGTTTTTGCATCAACTTCTACATCTCTGAATCCCTCTTCCCATATTTTATTCTTAAATGCTAATTGGTTGGTCCCTTTTAGAGCAATCCATCTAATCCTACATTGCCTAACCGTCCTTTATTTTTCCACTATACCCTTTTTTTCACATCCAACACCACTAACATATGTTAGGTAGTTAATGCTTCACCAGGTATAACCTTGTAGTCTTTACATACAAACTTATCCCTTCTTGTAACAAGGAAGTCTATCTAGCTATGGTTACCCCTTCTCTTAAAGGTAATCAAATGATTTCCTTTTCTAAAAGCAAGTGTTGGTCAATACCAAATAATGAGCAAAAGCAAAATCTAATATAGTTTTTCATTCCTCTTTCTTGTTGCCATATCCATAACCTCCAAAGACTTGCTCATAGCCGTCACTGAGTTTGCCCACATGCCGATTAAGATCTTCCCTAATAAAATTTTTTTACTCACATGGAATCCTTAGAACTACCACATCCAAATCTTCCCAAAACCTAACCTTAGCTTTTTCCCCTAAGCCTACTTGAGAAGCATACACACTTACTATGTTGATTGTTTCTTTTCCCAACTTTAGTCTCAAATGTATAATCTTGTCTCCTACATTTTTCACTTCAACCACTTTGTCCTTAATTTTTGGTTTTACAATAATTCCCACATCATTCGTATATTTATCTCCTCCACAAATACCATAATTTATAGTCTGCATTACCAATCTCTCTAGCATTATTTTCTATCCACCTAGTCTTGTGCAAACACACTATATATATTTTTAAAATAAAGTGGATAAACCACATTTTCATTGATTAAGATAGTTGGTAGTACATGTTACTAATGGTTACAAAACAAATCCAGATCGACATATAAGTATATCCGTGTGTGAGTGCGGTCTGGATGCAAACACACTATATATATATCCTCATCATTTTCAGAGTGTCTATTAACTTCATAGACTTTCCTGTCAAAGACTCTATATTCCAACTATTGATCTTAATCCTACTCTCATAGACTAACTTCTTTACTTACACCCGTCTATTAAGATGTGAAGGACCCTTTCCTATCTATTGCCACATCCGAGAGTCGATATGGTGGGACTAACTTCTTTACTCACATCTGTTTATGATGTGAGAACCCATGCCTATACTTGCACACACCCGGGCGGCGATGCGAGGGAATCTCTTACTCATTTAAGAATGCATTCAGGTGTCGATGTAGCGCGTGCCTAGTTGGGCACGCCCCAACATTATAATTTAGCAGGGTATTTATATCATATGTGTGCCTAGATTTTTACGTTGCCTATAAACCTATCGTAATCCTCCTTATTTGCTGAACTTGGGACCTGCTACACTCGTATATTTATAATTATAAATAATGTATTATAAACAGTTGATAATTTTCATTATTTGGTTGTGCCTCATTATTTTAAAAGTTTAAATAGGTTGATTTTGTTATTTAGGATGTTATTATTATTTTTTATTTTTTTAATATCCTGTTTGTTTTTGCATAATATAATAATTATAAATGTATATTTTAATAAGAAAAATGTGCGTTTGTAAACCCTGACCACCAACCGCCTGCTTCGCTGCTTTTCTTCCGGCCGCAGCTTTGAGAGACTGGCGACATGCTATACATCGTCGGACTTGGTCTCGGCGACGAGAAGGACATCACCCTCCGCGGCCTCGAAGCTGTCCAGAGCTCGAGCAAGCTCTACGTTGAGGCCTATACCTCTCTTCTCTCCTTCGGCCTCTCCTCCGATGGTCTCTCCAGATTGGTACTCTTTCTCTTTTTTTTAAGTTGGCTTTTGATTCGTTGGGGTTCTCTGGTGATGATTTGAGAGTGTTATGGGATTCCGTTGGGCAGGAGAAATTGTATGGGAAGCCAGTGACTGTTGCTGATAGAGAGATGGTGGAGGAACGGGCGGATGAGATCTTGTCAGAGGCTTCGGAGTCTAACGTGTCTTTTCTGGTTGTTGGTGATCCTTTTGGGTATTATTCCTCCCTTCTTTTCTACTTTCTTGAAGTATGAAAGTTTTTCATTGAAGTAGTTGTAATTACTGTGAGGAAATCGGATGTTTTTGTCAAGGGATGAAAAAGGGATCCCTTTTTCTCAAAATGTTTGGATGATGTTGTCTTATCATATGTTACCAAGTGCTGATTGTACTTCTCACCTTTGCGGTGATTTAGAGGTGTTTAATAAGTTATTGAGTTTGTACTTGGTATATTTTGCATTCATGTTTGGTAAGATTGCTTGTTTGTACTTCTAGTGCCCTTGGTGAACAGGCTTGCATTCAGCTGTAGAGTGATTACGCGGTTGTTTTGATCAATCTTGTTAGTGAGGAAGTATTTCAAGTTAAATTCTTGATAGGATTGCATGTCATCGAAAGATTTATTTAATGCAATTTGAATACGTGTTGGTCGGTTACTTGTTCATCAAAATGAACAATCCTAGGACTGGCATTCTCCTGATACTTTGATCCTCAAGGCATATTCACCCACTACTTATTGTAAGTTATCCCAAACATAAAGTATATTTTTTTTATCACATTCAGACATCTTTTGCCCTATTTCTTCTCCTCAGATAGGTATTCTCATATGTGCTAATATTGTATGTTCAATTAGCATCACTAGAAATACTTGAAAGAATGAATTAGCCTGGTATTGGTCATACGATGCGATTAGTAGAGGGATTTATGCAACTTTCAGGTGCTGCAGCATAGTTACTTGATGATCATGTCCTGTGGTCTAGTTTCCTGTATAATATATAATTTACTTCGAATTTTTGTCAATTGAGCATTGAACTTTAACATGAAATGCAGAGCTACAACACATACAGATCTGGTTGTACGGGCCAAGCAATTGGGTCTAGAAGTTAAGGTGATACATAATGCATCTGTAATGAATGCGATTGGAGTTTGTGGATTGCAGCTTTACCGTTATGGTGAGACAGTTTCAATACCTTTTTTCACGGAGACATGGAGACCAGACAGTTTCTATGAGAAGATAAAAAGAAATAGAGAGCTTGGGTTACACACCCTTTGCTTATTAGGTAGGTTGCACGGATGTCTAACATTCATCTGACTTGTCTAGCTGAAAGATCTGTATTGCTTTTCTTTTTGGATGATTCATCTCAGTGGGCGCCCTCATGCTTTAGGGTATCCAGGTTGAGTGTTTTGTTGCAAGTTCTGTTGTTTACCTTGCGAACATGCTGAGGCATATTGTTAATGTTATTATCTATTTCTTATTACTTCTTGCTCATGCAAAGGTGCTGGCTGTTCCTTATGCCCCACATGCACTCTACTCGAGTTTATTGTTGGAATTCTAAATTTTTGGAAACCCTTCCTGCATACACAGTGATTCTTATTTTCTTGCCTTTACGTGATGAACCGCTGCTAGTCATAGACCAACCATACTGGTGCCCAAGGTTCACTCTCATATAAAACAATGGGCAGTAAACAAAAATCTAGAATTCAGATATAACAACTCTTGAACATATTGATTCTCATTGTGGTGGTCGTATGGAAGATCAAATTGCTTTTCTGTACCCTTAACATTATGTTGATTTGGTTGGGCATTTATATTTTTGCATAAATATGTTCAAAAGGTATACAAAAAATTATCATTATTATTAAAAGCTACTTCCTTTTTAGATTTACATCTTGTATGCTTGTAGCAACACTCATGCACATGCGCGCACCCACACACACATGTACTAGTTTTGGTTTTGATCAACATCCTTCTCTGAACATGCATTAGTCTTGTTTGAATAAGGGACATAGAAAGAGTAATGTTTTAGCGTAAGATATATCTTCAGGTTCTTAGTGGGATTTTCCTAATTTTGCAGATATCCGTGTAAAGGAACCTTCATTGGAATCATTGTGCAGGTATGCATCTAGAACAATTTATCTTCCTGATCCTGATATTCCGGTAGTATTGATGAAAGCATGAAGAAGTTTTTGATATTCTGTTCAGAACAGCTTCATGGATAAATTTTATGCTCTAAAATCATTTTTATTACCATTGCCCATGTCAGTTCCTGTGCCATCATACTCTTTTGTCTACAAATAGAGGGACATTCTATTCTGTTGAGCTCATGTTATTATCATTATTTCTTGAATTGATTTTTGCTGTCTCTTTGTTCTCTCTTTCTCAGAGGAAGGAAATGTTATGAACCTCCAAAATATATGACAGTCCATATTGCGATAAATCAACTCTTGGAGGTCGAGGCCTTGCGAAAAGGATCTGGTAATTCATCAGTGGCTCTCTGAAAAGATTATTGCAATTTCATTTAAGAAACCAGGATATCTATATTTCCTAGTCAGCCAGTCATAGACAATGTAATAAATCACTGCAACTGCTGTAATATGTCACTATTAAGGAGCACCCAATTGTTAGATGAACTGTGTTATAATTATTATTGATGTCATTCCGACCCTTCCCCGAACCCCACACATAGCGGGAACTTTGTAGTACCGGGCTGCCCTTCTATTCTTTACTTTCCCTCTCTACATACCAGAGAAATGAGCCTTTGAAGTCTATATAGCTTAGATTAGTAGATCGGAACAAATTATCTGTTACTTTGTGGAGCAACTAATTAAGAACTTAATCAATTATTTTGCCACCTCACTGCTTGCAGCTTATTGTGAGAAGTCAAAATGTGTTGGAATTGCTCGGCTTGGCAATGAGGATCAGTTGATAGCTTCTGGTTCTATGACAGATCTACTTAATGTGGATTTTGGGGCTCCACTTCACTGCCTTGTTATAGTTGGAGAGACCCATCCTGTGGAAGAGGAGATGCTAGAGTTCTACAAAGTCAAATGACCAAGAAATTCACCAACTTCAATCCCACTAATGTAATGACTGCCATATAAAGGTTGGTCAAACTACCAGGCATTGGAATCTGAAACAAATTCAGCTAGTCATCTTTCCTAGGTTAATGAACTATTAAGGTAGTCTAGACCTCTCTTGGAATTTGTGGGAACTATCCCATGTTTTATAAGTTAGTATTCTTGTTTTCTTCCAGAATTTTGTACTACACCATGGGATAATTCAACTGTTACTTATATGATTAACCTTTCTATGTGCACCTACCAGAAATTTTCTTCATAATTGTCCATTGTAAAATTTTATCAGAAAATGTTTTATGTGTGCCACTATCAACTTTAGATCACTTTTGGCATGCATTGTTTTGAATGTTCAAAAGACTCCATATAAATGAGTACAAAGCTTAAAATGAACTGTAAGTCATTAATGAAAGAACTGACCAGATGAAAAATTTTGCATCATTGAATTATAATGCATTTTGAAGAAAAAGTGACAACTACTCGACTATTGAACCAATGTCTTCTCTCTATTTATCCATTATTGTCCAAGAAATACCCACAGGCCACACCATTAATTTGATTGTCTGATATTTTACTTTTCCACAAAACTTTAGTCAAGTTCTTTGTGATTGTAGAATTTGTGGTCTCAAATCATCTTTCATTTGTTCTTGTCTTGTTTCCAAATCTGGACTATCATATGCATCAACTGATCTTTGCCAAATTAATTTCTGTATCTTGCATCATTAGGAAGTAAAGAATCCCATTATCTTTTCCCATGCAATCATTAATTGCATTTGGTTATTGTTGATTGCTACTATGTCAGTACCATGAGTAATACCATGAAATTCATGGACAAGTTTAGCTGTAGCTTTTTCAGGATTTTCCTTTCAGTTCTCTTTACAGGAGCTTTTTCAGTTTCTTGTTTTGGAGAAAGAGTAAGAACCACTAATTCATTAAGAAAATCTAAAAGAGTGTGAAATTCCTTTATACAGCTTCCAAGGAAATGTTAAATAGACAATAATAGGGCCCTGACAAATAATCCCCCTAGAGAATGTTCTCTTAGGAGTTACCTGGTGAAATTTAGGATCTATATTTGCTGAATGTTTGATACGTTAATTGAGAACCATTGACACATCACACCACAGTATATATGTTTTACCCCATAGAAGATTCTTTAGCTCATTTATACCTTTTATATTCTGAAATTTCTAGGTTTTTTCCATACATGTATTTTCTCCTTGCACTTGAAAATTTATCTGTCATGTTTCCTATGGTCGCTGAATTTTGGTCCATTGCTACAGCTGTCTATTCTTTGTACTGATGTTTTGTAGCATCATCAAAATACAGGATTTGTTTATGATCTATAAAAGAAGCATATCAAGGATATTCCCTTTTTGGGGATGGCAGAATTTTCTTCAATTATATCATGGTGGATTCTCTTTTATGATTCCTTGCATCCGTATCCAGGTATGTCCCAGATGCAAGGATATCAGTATGATTCTTAATTTGATTGTGTAACTTAAGTATGAGACATCAATGGTTCGCCACCTAGAGTCACTTGTAGAAATGGATGATATTTATTTTGAATTGATAGTGAAATTTTGAGCAACTAGTATTTGATCCGTTTGGAAAAACTTAAATTGTGATATTTTTATTTCCTATCCCAATTGGCAATTATCAAGTTCTATGAAGAATCAGAAGTTTCTTGAACTGATATTAAAATTTTGCAGCATTTCTTATAATATAGAAGGTCAAGAGTTCCAAGATGCTTCTTGTTAAATTCTATTCAGTTACAGAAAAGATCTGGACCTAATGAATCATGCGAATGGCATAACCCATAGTGCTGCCATAGGCTGCTTGAGCTGACCTCAATCAAAGTTGAAGTAATTGTTTGAGAACTTTTTATTTTGAGAAAATTACTGCATGCTCTAAGCTTATCGTTGCCATTGTAGTCTCCTTATTCTTATTACAGAGTCTAGTCCCTAATTTTGTTGGTAATGCTTTCATCATGAACACCAACCGGCAGTGAATATGGAATAAAGAATTGAGAGACATAAATTGAGATTCTCATTTAAAAATATAAATTTCATGCATAGCTCGGCTTTTTCTTCTTAATATTACAAACTTTTTTTTTATTTACCAAAACGCGCATCCTGCGCATTAATTACCAAAATGCGCAGGATGTGCACATGCATGCATTTTGGTCTAACCATGCTAGCGAGGTTAAGGTTGTTAGGCGGTTGATGGGCTAACCACGCTGGTAGGGTTAGACAAATTGTATTTGTTTTGAACTTAATTGCATTTGTTTTGATATCCAGCTAATGAGGTTAGACCATCGACCACCTAACAGCCTTAATCCCGTTTGCGTAATTAGACCAAGATGCATGCATGTGCGCATCTACCCATTTTGGTAATTAATGAGCAGGATGCTCATTTTGGTAAAATAAAGAAAAATTTGTAATTTTTTTTTTTTAAAAAAAGCTGCATAGCTCCTATCTATTATGAGCAATATTTAAAGATCGAAGAAATTATGAAAATTGTGAAGTTCCTAAATTTATATATATATTTGTAATTTGAAATTTTAAACCTTTTGTACCAATCCATTTTCCCATTTCTTTTAATTTTAATGAAATGCCAAATGCTTATAACTTGCTGGGTACTGAATTGCATTCTGAATTTGTACCTATGGATACACATTTATCCGGAAGCTTTGAAAAGTGAGCCAAAAGTTTGTGTTAAATTAAGTTTTGGTTTATTGATTTTTGCTTTAATCTTTTTCAGTAAAACTCTACCTTTTTGCTATATGTTCTGAGACGCATAAGTCTGTGGCTGTTTATCTCTTTTAGGCTTTTATAAACTCTACCCAATTGGCTACTATATCAATTCCTTCCCTAGTTTAGCTAACTTTCTACCAGCATGATTTCTTGAGCTGTGGAGTGTTGTTTGTGGGGCTCATCGTATGTGTAAAAATCGGTTACTCCTGGCTACCTGCAGTGCTACATCAGTGCATCTTGTTAGAGTTCTCTTATGCTGAGCACTTGGCTAAGCATTGGTAGATCGCAGTGGACTTCTGAATTCCCTGCTCTTAAAACTATGTTCTGTGGTCTCTTACTTATACCTGGATGTTCTTGGCCTCCTAATTGTTTTGACTTTGTTAAATAGCCCTTAAAGAAGGATTGAGATTCTTGTTGTTTTTTTCTTAGAGTTTAGTTTGAGTCATGGAAACAACTTTTTGCAAAAATGCAGGGTAAGGCTGCGTACAATAGACCTAAGTGGTCCGATCTGGAGCTTTTCAGCACCGGGCTGCCCCCTTAGATTATCATACCCTTAAGTTTCTTATTAGTCTCTTATGTTATTGAATTATACTTGTGTTTACGTAACATCAGAAGTTTGTATTCTTGCTTTGCCTTTGCACTAGGTGTACTTAATTTCATGACTCCTGCTAAGTACATAGTCAATAAAAGATTGTGGTGAAAGCTTTAGCAAGTATTGGTGACCATATTAGGCATTTCTGGGGCCTACTTGTTCTGTAGTTACAGTTGTTTGAAAGCATAATGAGGTTACAGGTATCCTTGTTGCATATCATATTAATCTTAACAACTATCATTAGTACCATCTTCATACACTAGTTTTCAGGTTAGAGCAAAGTAGGAAGCTGCATGATATACATACAAACCATATCGGAAATGGTGTGTACATTCTTTTTTTGTTTTTTATTTGTTTGGTGTTCTGTATGAAATCTCAAGTTATCATCTGGAGCATTTCCCTTGAGCATTTTTGCTAAGAAAGCATAAATGTAGAGGCTAAAACATACTTAACTGTTGTTTCACTTTACAAGGATAGCTCTCACTGCCACCATGTGTTTATTGGTAACAGTTTCATGTCACACACTGGATGAGCTAGCTTTGAATCAAGTTGAACTTTGGGAAGTCCTTTCTATTGACATGACCTTCCTGTGTCTTGCCTAATATCATATCAGGTGCAGTGTCCTTGTGCCTTTGCATTTGCACTCCTTCCTTTGGGATTCAAGTTATGCACTAGAGTTTTCTTGCTTCTTTGACCATATTAGGTGTAGCAGTGACCATGAAATTTTGCTTATTGGCACATTCAACTTTTTTTAGGCATGAATATTGACAATGAAAGGAAAAATATATGGTTACACTGATTTTCTTCGGTAAGTTACTGCTGATTTGGTTTGATTTCTAGAGGTAGTAAAAACCAAGGAAAAGCTAGCTCAGTGTGGATATCTTGTATATGGTTTTGGGAGAATGATAGGTGGTGGAATCTTTGTTCACAATGGAAATATGCTTTTTTGTTTAAACAATGCTAATGGCGGTATACATTGTTCTTCTAACTTGACCTTATTTGAGGTTGACATTTTCAAACTTAGTGAGCATATGTAAGTTCTTTTTCTTGTTCTTCTATGGGATTTATAATACTTCATTAATTGATATAAAAAAAGAAGAAGGTTGCATTCTGCTTCTGTTCCGCATATTGCTGACTAGATTTGAAGAGAATGCAATAAGAAAGATAAGCCAACCATTTCTTAAGATTGTGAATCTTAATTTTTGTTTACTTTTTCTAGGGATTTTTTTTTTTTTGTCTTGTATTCATTGTCATCCAAATGAACAACATGCGATGGAAAGAAGTTATTTCTGCTCTTTTAGTTTATTGTGGCTTGAAACAGGCAATTTACCTTGATGATCCATGTCTCTCTTTTGAGAATTTAATGATGTGAAGAGTGTCAGGTTTAGATACGAGATATATTGTTCTGCATTACCTTGACAATACCATGTTTCTCTTTGATAATTCAACAGTGTGGGATATATATTTGTGATTGCCATTAGAAGTTTGGAGGTTTTCTTTACATCTAAAATTGGGTCTGTCTTTAGTTGTGTACAAGAATCGAAAATTTAGTCACTCAAGGATATGCAAACTCTCTCTTTGTATAATAAGTTAATAACTACTTTGGATTCAACTGTGTTCATGATTTGCTTATGTAGACTTCATTAGATCATTGTGGGAAATGTCACCCGGTCAACATTTGCATTTTAATTTTATTTTTTGCAAGATCTTCTATGTTGGCACTGTGTTGTATTTAAGCCTCAACCAAACTTTACCAGCCCAGTTCTATGAAGAATCAATTGCACAAGGCAACAAAGATCACAAGGAGGGTCTAAGCTTAAGAGTAAAGCACACACCGAAATCATCTCTCAATAGAAAGTAGAGTATCAAGTATTGTGCACGGTTACAGGGTTCTAGCGACAGCACACAGAAGAACATAAGGAAGAACCACCCCTACCGAAATCATCTCTCAATAGAAAGTAGAGTATCAAGTATTGTGCACGGTTACAGGGTTCTAGCGACAAGGAAGGAGTTACAATCAACTCCTGACTTGGAGAGATTGAATCTTGTGAACTAGGTCCGCTCAACAAGTATACTCATGTCTTACCCTGCATCATTGCCTCATAGGAAACCTCATGCAAGGCTCTTTGCTTAATAGGAGTGCATATGTAGAACGGAAGGTAATGTGTACAACAAAGACTCGAACTAAATGATTGCTTCTATTTTCTTTCTCTCTCTCTCTCTCCCCTTCCCTTTTGAAAGCTAACGGAGATACTATTATATGATTCATAGTTTTATTGAGCATTAAATGGTTAGTTTGGCACAATTGTTCTAATAACTAATGATTTCTATTTTACTTTTTGTCTAATACAAAATTGAATTTGGCTTAACATTTTTGAAAATTTAATAATTATTTAATTATATTTTAAATGGTAATTTTAAAAAACTCAGAAAAAATAATTATTAGAAATAACCCTGTTTGAAAACTGTTACACAAGCACCAGCCTATGCAAGGGCCCTAGTCCGACACACAAGTGGCGGGGCCAGTACCCAAAAGACCGGCTTAATGGGTAAGGTTATCCCACCATTTATATGCACAAGACACTCCAAGATATATAGCCGATGTGAAACTAATTTTGGGTCCGTTATAAAAACTATAATCTCTTTGGACTGATTTTAGACTGAGGTGGCATAACAGGAGTCTCATGCTACATTTTATTTTATTTTTACCAAAACATGAATGCTGGTTTAATACGGATATTCTTTTATATGAATTTTTAAGAATAAAAATTAGATGTTTATATTACTTTATCACCTTAATTTTTTGAGAAATTCTAAAGAAGATTTTTCAAATTAAAAATTAATATAAATATTCATTAAAACATTAAAAACTAATTTTAAAATCTTTAAAATATGATAATATATTTATCAAGTTATACTAAACGTATTTCCTAATTTTTAATGGTTTCTATGAATAATTTTAATTAATTTTAGGTTTTTAACTGTACTAACTTTAATATAGAAACTTAATGTTGTAAATTTTCAAATAGGATCAATTTGGCAATCCATTTCAAATAGGGTTATTTTGATGACCAAGTCTTCAAGGGGTGTTTGGAGTCGCGTCATATATCGCCACTTTCTCTAGAGTTTCCGGATTTTTTAAGGGTTCTTCAGAATTCTCATAAGAACCTAAAATAAGCTGGGAGTGTATAGAAAGGTCTAGTTAGGATTTTATAGAAAGTTTTAGTAGGCTGGTAGAGTGTAGGAGGTTTTAGAACCCGTCAAATACCCTTAATGGTCTCTGTGGTTTCTTAATCTTGCCCTTTTGGTCCCTCTATTCTCAATTGTCCCAATGGGGTCCCTGTATTTTATGAATCGGAAAAAATCGGTCCCTCCCTCTAACGCCCGTCATCTTTCCCATCCGGTTCGATGATGTGGCATTTTTTATTAATATAATAATATTAAAATATTGCGATAAAATTAAAACAACTTTCTTAACTAACCATATTTACTTATTGGATCCAAATCAACTATTATCGGATCCAAGGTAAATACCAAATCAACACTTATTAAAATATTCTAAAAAAAGTTAAGACCTATTTAAGATATTAAATCTTATTTAAAATACTAAATAATATAATTAACAACTAATTAATCAACCTCAAATCCTAATTAATTAACCCTAACCCTATTCCCTCTTCCTCTCTCTCCCCCCGCCGCCCCCACCTAAAGCGCGTCATCAGCCACCCCCTCACCCTTGCCCACTGCGACCGCTCCCTCTCGAAGACACCACAGTGAAATCCTCGCAACAAGCAGCCTCACCGGCAGCGTAGCCATGCCAGCCTTCCTCGCCGCCTCCTCCTCTGACCTCCAAGGCGCAGTCACAGGAACGTCACTCGCTTCCTCATCCTCTCCAAACACCCGGGCGCCGCCATGATGGTGATCTTGAAAGTGCTCTCGGCCTTCTTGTCTCGCAACCTAATACTCACGAAGCTGGAGGTCATCAACCAAGTGATCACCAACAGGAAGGGACCCATTATGGTCTTGGACGTCTATGAGAAAGGATCTCTCAGAGCTTTCCCTCAAGTTTTGTACGTTGACTTTGAGGGTTCATTGGAGGACTCCAGAGTCAACTTCGCCGGAGGCACCTTGGAAGCCCGGTGGCCAGCCACGAGGGTGGAGGGTCGGCGCTACGGAGGAAGAGAGCTTGTTAGCTCCCGCGGAGGGGGGTGGGAAAGAGAGGAAGAAGGGCGGATGGGGCGGCGGGGGGAGAGAGAGGAAAAGGGGATAGGGTTAGGGTTAGTTAATTAGGGTTTGGGTTTGGTTAATTCATTATTAATTATATTATTTGGTATTTAAAATAATATTTAATATCTTAAATAGGGTTTAATCTTTTTTATAATATTTTAATATTATTATATTAATAAAAAATGCCACGTTATCAAACCAGATGGAAAAGATGACGGGCATTAGAGGGAGGGACCGATTTTTTCCAGTTCATAAAATACAGGGACACCATTGAGATAATTGAGAATAGAGGGACTAAAAGGGCAAGATTAGGAAACCATAGGGGCCATTCAGGGTATTTGACCTTTTAGAACCTATTCATGGATTTCCATGAATCTTGAGAAGTTTAGAGAGTTCGAAAAGGCCTATAAATAGGGAGGGCCCCCTCCCTTTAGGAATAAGAAATTGAGGTGAAAGTCTTAGATAAAAGCCTTCTTCGTTCCTTCTAGTTGCCTGGTGAGTTATTTTCCTCTAAATCTTCCTAGCTTATTTCTTCTACTAATCTAAGAGTTATCAAGGGTTTAGATTGTGACTTAGTTCTATTATTGGGCTAAAGTTATACTAAGTCCTCACAAGGGTGGTAAAAAAGGAACCGTTTTGTGACAGTCGGCTTTTAAAATTGGTTTTCCAAAACGCTAGCTTCCAAATCCTCATCCCTAAATGTTTAGGAAGCTGGTTTTTGGGATTTTATTGAAAAAAAAAAACACGGAAACGCTACAGCCATCGCTTCTTTGCCATTACAAATGCCAGCTTCATGTTTTTTAAGGGAAAAAAAAAAATGAACAATTTTTATGGATAGGGGGTTGAACATCAATTTGTTTTATTTTTATAACATATAGATAAATTTTGCTTTATTTTTAAAAAAATTAAAATTAAAATAACATATTTAATTTTATATTACCTTTTTATTTTAAAATGTTAAATTAATATTGATTTCAAAAAATTGGCAAAAGTTTCATAAAATCAATATAAATTTTTATTTTTTAAAAAATATTAATTCTGTGACCTTAAAATTTTCTTTTTTAAAAGTAAACTCTAAATTAATTATGGCAATGAAATTAAAAACTATAGAAATTAATAATTACAATGAAATAATAAAAAAAACTCTAAAAATCTACTTATAAACCCCTTCCACTTCAATTGGTGTTGGGGAAGGGCCGAAGGTTTATGGAAGATGGTGAAGCGGTGGTGGCAATAGAGTGACTATACAGGGGAAGGGGCCTACAAATGGGCGAAGAAGATTGCATTGTTATGGTGGCGGCTTCGGAAGTGGAATAAGACGACAGAATTTGCACAATAGCAAAGAAAAACGGAAGTTATGGCGAACATTGAGGAAATGGATGTCCGAACAACAACCCTTCTTTGCCATAGACATAATTAGCCTAAAGGAAGACCAATGCCAGAAATGTTCTAGGATTACCTGGTTGAAAGAAGGGGATTGGAACACACGTTACTTCCATGCTGTAGCAAATTAGCGAAAGACCCTAAACTGGATTCACCACTTGTAACACTCCAGAATTTTTAAATAAATAATCTGAAAATTTTCAAGAATTGCAATGAGATTAATTAACACAGAAAATAAATTAATTACTTTAAAACTCAATTAACGGAAAATCGAGGATTTATGGACCTAAAATCCAGCTTCGCAATTATTTGGGCCCAGAGGAGGCCTTATTGGGTCAGGCCACTTCGACATGAAATAGTTGGAGATGGATGATAGTCTAAGCCTAGTTAATTAATTGAAAAATTTATTAGTGCTAATTACTTTAGATTAATTAAGTGAGAGATACCAAACAAAAGTTAGAGTCCTGGTAAAGTAGGTCCGGTCGGGTCAAAAGCCGGGAATTCCGGATCTGGTATGGTATGGAGACAAACCCCGTGATGCCACAGTACGCCCGTGATCCATAAAGTATTGAGGGTCGGAAATTCCTAATCTGGGTCAGGAATGGGGACGAGTCAATTAATTGATTCGGCGCCCATGTGAGTACATAGTGGGGAGAAAAATAAAAATAAATAAATAAATAAATAACTTATTATAAAATTTATGGGAATTATTGTTTAATCTTCGGAAAATAAATCGGTGGTTATTAGTTCATAAACCAAGATTTTAAGATAAAGAAAAATTAAATAATAGCTACACAAATAAAATGGAATGGGAACAGTCCAATATTTCTTGTTTGGGGCCAACCCAACCATAAAAGGGGGAGTAGTGATCCAGTGGTCTAGGTTCCACTGGATCATCAGTGGAACTGAGCCCACTTTGAATCACCACCATAAAATGCGCACACATCCCGAAGCAACATATGTGGTGGTGATCCAAAGTGGGCTCGGTTCCACTGATGATCCAGTGGAACCGAGACCACTAGATCACCATTCTAAAAGGGGTGAGACTTAATCAACTTTGGCATATGACAAATAATCTCAAATTATTAAAACAAAAGCCCTAGATTGGAAATAAAATCAAAATCTCATTCAACTTCTCCAACTCTTCTCTCTCGTACCCTAGATCGCTCGTGCCTTTTTCTCTCTACCTCACAAGCCCTCCCTGGTTGAGCACTCCGACGAACATCACTAGCCCAAGCTCCCTCCGACTACATATGCGCTCGTGCGCTGGGGTGTGGCCGAGCCGAGCGCTGCCAGCACCGCCCCGGCGTACCACCGGCTGCCCCCTTGCTCCCTCACAGCGCAGCCCACACCCCGGTGCCACCTTCCCCTCACACGCACCCGCACCCGACGTACCCTGACGCCGACGAGCGGCGGCCGAGGCTGCGCAGCCTCGAGCTCGACCGTTGCCCCTCCCTTCTCCACCCGCCTCCGGCGACGACAGCCCTGTACCTACGTGCGGCCAGCTTCCCCCGCCACTGCGAGCTCTGATTTCCCCTTGCAGCTTGCACACCTAGCCGCCTTGGCCTGCTCCGCCCAGTCGCCCTTCACCTTTCTCCCCTACTCCAGTGAGCTTCCTTCTGATGAGATCTAGCAGCTGTGTAAAATCCGAAGATTTTAGGTTATTAATTTTCTAATTATTTTCCTAAAATCTTTGGTTAATAAAGAAAGTCCTCAAGGTTGGATCTAATGAAAATTTTGTTTTCGGAATAATTGTTTCCTAAATATTCTTTAGTTAATTAATTAATTGAAGAAAATTCCCATATTTGGAATTAGTTGGATTTTTAATGTGAAAGGAGGTGTTAAATTGATTAATACCTTAATTAATTAGGGCTGTTAGGGACCTTCAGGTAATTTTAGGAAAATTGAGGACTTAAAAGGAAGAATGCTCCTTTCACAAAGAGAGGGACTTGCATGAGAGCTTAAAAATGTTTTGGGGTATATTAGCAAAGGGTGGAAATTAGGATATATATATATATATATATATATATATATAGTTGATAAAAAATCAGTGATATTTAGTTTGTGATGAGCTGTGAAATAGTTGATGAATGATGCCATGGATTATGAGTTGATAAAATTTTAGTTGTATATGCTTGTTTGTATTTGTAATGGTGATTGGTTGTATGATTTCGGGAGCCCATAAATAGGGGAGGTGTTGCCCAATTTTTCTTGGATTTATAAGGTTAATCTTCCATATTTAGCTATAACATTTGATTAATCTTGAAGAGCATGTTAGATTCTTCAATCTAAGGATGAAGTTAGCAAAGTCATCGAATTCGAGTAATTCCGTATTTTCTTCATGCTCTTTAGAAATACCTAAATGCAAGTTAATTGTAAGCATGCTCTAGTTAAGTTAATGAAATTATTGTATTCTTCGAGTTTAAGTAAGAGTACAAGCAAAGAATACGGTTTCCATATTCATGATTTCTGTATTCCTGAGTTTTCCTATTTCGATTATCAGGAAATGGAAAAGGCAAAGGCAAAGGCAAGACAGCCGCTGCCGAAGGACCGAGCAAGTCCTAAGTTTCTACCAGACTTCGGTGAGGCAACTGGACATTTTCATATTTTAAATGCATTATTATTTATGAAATGTTTGATTCTACTTTGAAAAGCATGAAATAGAGTTTTATATGAGATTTCCAAAGTTTGGAAAATCGTATTATGTTTTGAAAGATTCTTTTAGAAGTGAACTTTGAGATATTCATGAAAAAGGTTCGATAAAGCAATATGAAATGGAAAGAGATTAATTAGAAGTATTAATTCTTTGCACACGTACTATCATACTTGCTTACCTTGATGGTGACACTTTGATAGCGCCAGTTAGTACGGTACTAGGTAGGAAAGGGGTGAATTGTTAAACTCTGTATTTTTGCAAAGTCCAAACTATCTGTTTTAAAACTTCCTGTTTTCAAGAAATAAAACTCACTTTCCGTACTCGTAGAGTGCCTAGTACGCGTATATCATATCCTAGAGATAATTACCTCGCGGGAGCTATAGTAGAACCGTGAGGGTAGAGATGGTACCCCGACGGGAGCCCTAGAGGACCATGAGGGTTCATCTTGATGACACACTGGTTCCGCAATTATTGAAGTAGAGGTGTAGGTGTAATTGATACTATTGAGATATGAGATATGTTTCTGTATATCCCACCTCACGGGAGCTATATGAGAACCGTGGTGGCTATTGGTGTTGACATTCATCCACCAAGGGAAAAATATAGAATCATACACGGTACCGATGATGAAATAAATAAGATGACCATGCATGTTATTTTACTTATGATTTTATGGAAAATAGCATAATTATATCTGATTGAAGATAATGCATAGATTGACATATTATTTCAAAATGCATTATTTCTTCATACTTATATATCTTGTACATTTTAAAAATTTATTTTAGATTATACATTTTAAGAATTTATTTTAGATTATTTTTATTTGAATTCATACAGGTATAGTATACCTAACAATACTGTTTTCCTCACTTAGCTCGAGTAGCTTATCCTTCTTTTATGTGAAATTTTGCAGGAGATAGGCAGGTACTCGATTATACCTAGAGTCGAGGAGAGAGTCATGTTACCTTTAGTTGGCTCTTACCATCCCTCTGCTATGATGTTATTTATTTGTGTACTTGATTTAGGAGACATGTGAACTCCTTCTTGGATTTATGTTTGTATAACTTTAAGTATTTGGTGTTGTATTTCCAACTGTTTGAGTATTTGTGACATTAGAGTTTGCTTATGTGTTAAGTTTAGTAGTTTAATAAAGCCTCAGGCCTAGGGTTCATCCCCTGACCTGGCTGGTGTGACACCTGTCCCCTATTTGGAGATGGGTGTTACACCACTTAAAGGTGGATAGTCGTATACTCAAGGAGCCAAAAACCATAGAGAGCGCGATCAGTGATCACTTCATCTACTTATTTGGAAGAAAAAGATTGGTCAGATACTCTATGGACTAAAGGCAGATGTATGAGGGCATGCAGCAAACCAATCTCTCCCAGTTCAATAGTCCCTTTAACAAAGCAAAAATTTCAATGGCCATCCAGAAACTCAATCCGAAAAAAGCACCAGGACCGGATGGTTTACCTATGACCCTTTACCAGTAGGGCTGAAGCTTCATAAAGGGTGAGATCATGCAAACCTTTCAGGACCTGTATCAAGGCAGGGCAAACCGGGAGAAGCTGAATTAGGCGCATATTCTATTAATCCCTAAGATGAGCTCATCAACATTGATCATGGACTATAGGTCAATTAGCATAGTAAACTGCTCGGTGAAAACCTTTACCAAGGTGTTGGTTAACCGCCTACAAAAGGTCATAGCCAGGCTAATAAATGAGAACCAAACGACTTTCATTAATGGCCGATGCATCCAGGATAGTATTGTGGCGACCGAGGAAATAATTTACGAGATGAAAACGAAGGGAGGAGTACTGATGAAGGTGGACATTCAAAAATATTTCGATACAATAGACCAGGAACTCTTCCTAGAGATACTTAAGGTAAGGGGATTTGGACTATGATGTGTTAGTTGGATTAAGACGATCCTGCACACATCAAAGTCGTACTTCCTAATTAATGGCACCCCTATAGGATATGTACGCCAACAAAGAGGGTTATGACAAGCTGACCCACTATACCCCTGCTCTTCATCTTGGCCACCGATATATTTACAACCATGCTCACTAGAGCCTTATAGGCCAAACTATTCAAGGGTTTCAGGCTTAACCAAGAGGGAGATGAGTAGCTATCCATGCGACTATATGCGGACGATCTCTTTGTACTTAGCTTCGGAGCAATAGAGGACTTTAGAATCCTCAAACTAATCTTTTATCTCGTTGAGGGACTAATGGGGCTGAGAATCAACTACTCCAAAAGCGCCATAGTTCCTATAGGGGTATCAGTAAGTATCCCCAGAGAGCTAGCCCTGATAATGGGGTATCGGTTGACTACCCTCCTCGTCAACTACATAGCGCTCCCACTATCCGAAAATAGGCCTAGGAAAGAAGAATGGTCGCAACTCATACAAAATGTATGGAGAGGTAAGTTGTTGTCGATGGGGAAAAGAATTACCATTCTCAATTCAATCCTCTCGACCATCCCCAATTACTAGATGGCTATGTACAAGCTGCCGCAATGGGTAATCTGTTGCATCGAGGGCATTAGAAGGGACTTTCTATAGAGAGGGGCAAACCCTGACTCAAAAGCCTAACGAGTGGTCAAATGGGAGACACTTTGTCGGCCAAAGGATCTCGGCAGGTGGGGGATTCTCAATCTGAAAGCCTTTAATGAGGCACTACTAGGTAAGTGGTGGTGGAGATTGCTGAGGGGGAAACCAAAATATGCTGAAAGGTCATCCTGCAAGCATATTTCAGAAATTCATATATCAACCCGTTCAAGAAAACACTGAGTAGAGCCTCCTAATTCTGAAAGGGGGTATCAGCACAACGGGAGCTAGTCATGGCAAATATATAACCGCACCGAGAATGGGAGATAGATCCAAATACGGTTTGAGAACTGGGTTAACAGCCAGAGCCCCTGCAAGACCTTTCTGAAGCTCCAACCACTGCTGGGGAAGTCGAGTCTCACAATCCAGGAAGCACAACGTCGGTACCAAAGAGGTATTCCGCTACTTCAACCAGGGCTATTATTAGGCGTCGCGGAGGAGATGATACACTGGATCCTGGAACATTTAACCCAAGGAAGTGTTGATGGCAAAGACTGCAGATACTGGAGGCTAACCCCAAATCGTGTGGTCACAATCAAATCATTATACCACTTCCGAATGAATAGCTGATATAGAAGCACCCTCCCTGTATCATTCTAGAAACATGCATGTCTCCTGAAAGTCAAACTTTTTACATGGCTGGCATGGGAGAACAAGCTTCTCACACTTAATAACATAGGAAAAAGTAACTGAAAGGGGGACAGAATGTCTTGCTTTCTATATGTCCGGAAGATGAAAACCACGGAATACCTATTCACCTGTTGCCCATATTTGATAAACATTTGGGCATACTATAGACGTCTCTTAGGACGTGTACTCCTCCTTCCAAGAGATAAGATTTATGGGGGGGGAGGAAATGCTCTCCAAACAAGTGGAGAAGGAACTCTGTACAAGGTGGAACCTGATGGTTATGGCCATCACACCGGAATATATAAGCTGGAAAGAAAAAGAGAGCGTTTAGATAACAAACACCATGTTTTTCAAGAAAGCGATCCGACAAACCAACTTCATCATCCTATCTTGGTTTGATCTTTGTGCATGTTGCCAAGAAGCCTGACTCTGAGGAGATACATGTCTTATGCAAAGCCTTGCCCTAACCAAAGAAGAACATACACCTAGGTTGCTGAAGGCGGAAACCGAAGAGGAGCAAGCCGAAAATCCCCAGGGGGTAGAGACATCCCCGTTTTAATGCAAGGATCGGATGTGAACTTGCGGCTTCTTACCAATTCTTTATCTATTTAATGAATGTGGTTTATCCACTTTTTCAAAAAATAAAAATAAAAATAAAAATAAAATAAAATATTCATTCTTTTAAAATTTTAAATATTAACTTTTTTTACATCAAGACATTTTAAATTTATTTTGATAAAGTTAAATTTTATTAATTTATATATTTTTTTTAAAAAATGAAGCCGTATTTGTCATATATATTTTTTTTTTAAAACTATCGAACGCAATATTCAGAAAGCTGCTTTGGAGAGACCATTTTATGAAGATGGCTTGCGTATCATTAACTTAGCCCTAAAAGCTAACGTAATCAAAGCCAATCTTCGAAATGCCCGCTTTGACCAAAACATGCTACATTTACAAACTTCGGAATAAGGGTTTTCTTTTCAATTTTTATATTTTTTGTTTTTTAGAAATATTATCATAAAATAATTAATCATTAATTAGATAAATACAAGATGGATTTAAAAACAATAATCAAAGGCCATAACTTTATTTTGCAAATGTCATTTTTTTTGGGGGGTAATTTAAAGAGCTAACTAGCTAAATGGTCACATCCTTCATTAACTCAAAATACAGTTCCTTCAAGTAATCAGACATGCTTTGGATCTCTGTAAACTCTAGCCTGGTATTTAATTCTTTTGCCAATGCTACTAGTTTATTTGCACATTTGTTAGCCTCTCTTGGGATAAAAGCCAACTCCCAATATTGGATTTGGTTAAGCTGTTCTTTGCATTCTTTAATCCTCTTCTTTGTTGTCCTGTTTATGTCCTCTAGGTTTTGTTATATAAGGCCGGTCCCTGGTTTTCAATATGTATAAGGGCTCTACTGCTTCCCATCTCTATCAGGCTCTTGATTCCCTCCATCATTGCTTGAAGTGCTCCATCAAATACTAAATTGGTCCTCCAACTCCTATCCCTTGCAATGCAAAAGTGTCCCTTATTAGTTATAATTATAAATCCCAATCCAACTCTCCTTACCCCAGCATTCTAAGAAGAATCAGTAAGCAAAAGGTGGCTATATATTTCTCTATTCCATATCTTTTCCATTCTCAGGCCAACTTCCTCAATTGAGATTTTCTTTTGTTGACATTCCTCTACTATTGTGATTGCTCTACTTGCTACTATGAGGATATTACTCAGTAAGGACTTGAAAATTCAATTGTATCTGGCCTTCTAGATTTGCCATAGAGTATTAGTAATAACTAGTTTCTCCTTTGTTGAGCCATTGACCTCTGTTAAATCTCCTCTACTAGTATCCCAAGTCTTCAAAAAGCCTTTCTCTTTTATCTCCACACAAACTCTCTCAGACCACATGCAATCATATAACAAATGTTTAGCAGTTTCGTCTTGTAAATCACGCATTGGGTATGGGTCATTTGGGCTTATGTTCCTACTATACATCTGGTTTTGGGTTGGTAAGCTTCCATGGAAGCATTTCCATAGGAATGTTTTAACTCTTGGTGCAATGTCAAGCTTCCATAGTAATTTCCATCCTTGCCATTCATTAAGCTCATATTTCCTTCTATGTGAATCATATATTGTGGTTGTTGTTGTTCTTCCTTTTTCTCCTTCGATCCAGCTCCATGTTTTCACTTCCTCCACCTAGTTAATCTGCAAACTTGTGATATATTGCACAATTGAACTAGAAAAATGTTATTCAGAAAGTCAATATCCCATTAGAATTCATCTGTTAGTTGTGCAATAATAGTATTCTGCGAAGTTGAAGTCCATATTTAGAAATCACGGGTTTCATGTGCAAAGGGATATCAAATAACCATGGACGATGGGGAATTATCAAATGATAAATTGATTGTTTATGTATATGATTTACGATACTTTTGAATCATATGCACTATCGTTCTAAAAATGTTTGAGACTTTAGAGAACTTAGAAATATTCCAAATATCAAAGGGTTATATTTATATCTCATATATTGTACTTGATTTTTCATAAAGGTATTTACCAATTCTAATGCATGTTTTGAGAGTAAAAGTGACTTCATTAACTTCAAATCCTTAACACCTAAGCCTCTCTAAATTTTGGGGTTAGTAGCTGTAAAACACCTTTCGAAATAAATAAGATTTTTCCTAGAATTATTTAAATAGAAATTTAAATATGGTAGCGATGAAATTTGAGAAAATTATAAAGGTCTAATTAATCCATATTAATTAAGTATTAATTAATCAATATTAATTATTGAGAGAAAAGCAGGATAAATGTTCAAGTCAGGAAAGGTGGATGCGGTGGGGGCTGAGACAACCTAAATGATGCCATAGTGAGCTTCGTGACTAAAGTAATTGATTAAAGATCGAGATTCACGGATGCGGGTCGAACACGAGGACAATGAATTATCACGGTGGACCCGGCATGAAATAATTCAAGAACCGTGAATGAATAGTAAACATGGGACACTTATAGGATTTTAAAATTATTAAGAACAACTTATTCCTTTATTATAAAGAAAGAGATGAGTGGGCGAGAGAGAGATTAAAAATTTCTCTCATCTCCCTCCCTTCTCTCTCGATCTCATCTTATTGAGTATACCTCGCCGTGAACAATGGCTACTTGCGCATGCCGTCGGCCACGCCGAGGCGCTTCAGTGCGACCACCCACCGCGCCTAGGTGGCGTGAGGACTTAAGCCACTGTCTCTGCGCCGCAGCGCTCTGACCATCCGGCCGACCTTCACCGTCGCGCGGTGCCATCCCAGCCTGCAAGCCGCCCACACAACCTCGGCGTGCCTTCACCGCCAGCCACACGCGTGCAACTCCACCCCTTGGACGTGCCGACGCCGTGGACTTGTAGCCCTGCACATCTCCTCCTTTACCCCAACGACAGTGAGCCCTAATTGGGATTAACCCTTCTCTAATTATGGATTTAATGTTAAATTGGGGGAAAACCCTAAACGATTTTCATGAATCTAGGGTTTTGAATTGAATGGTTGATGTGCATGTGTAGGCTGTGAATGATTAAGAATTAGGTAGGGAATGAAGTAGTTAAGGTCTATAGATTGTGTTACGGATATGTTTGGTAAGACATGTGTCATTGACCTAAAAGGCCACTTGTCACACACAGAACCGTGTTTCTTTGGCCACATGGCAATATTTGCACAATTCCATTCGGCAAATATCATGAGGATTCAATCTTACAAACAAGTCCGTCGGAATTATAGCAACCCTCTTATACAAGGCGCGAGGTGGAAAAAGAGAAATAAATATCTAACACCTCTACAGTGGGCAGGCCTTATCCACTCGCTACAGTAGGCAGATATTTACTCTATTTTACCCACGTGGCACCTACGCATTAGGCAGTAGATATTTTCCTACCGCCTTAGGAGATATTTTAACTCACCGCCTTATCTCACCGCCTCTCAAGACATTTTCTTGCCACCTTATATTTTCTCATCCACCGCCTTACTCCACCGCCTTTCCAAAACCGCCTTCAAGGTGCTATAAAAGGAGAACGGTAGGGGAAGAATAAGGGAAAAGGACCTCAAGATACAAAGAACTGTCTAGTCTAAGACTTCTGACTCGAGTTTTCTGACTTAAGCATCGGAGTTAAATCCGGGCAGAAAGGCCCAATTCCGATCACTGCCCTCTCCTTTTTACAGGTTCATCAATGGGTAATTCCGATCGGACTTCCAGGGTGTTTGATGAGTGTTCATTTGAGCATAATTCTATACTATATTTTTGTAGACTTGGCATAAGATTTTAAGGATTTGTTGCCCACCGGTGCTCAAGATTTGCTTATTTTTATCAACAGGCCAAAATAAGAGGACCCCGGAGGAAAGAAAGCATTTTGGTAGAAGCCGGGACCGGCGGTTAGAAGGGCTCATACGGGCTAGTATAAGAGTGACATCACGGTAGTATACTAGACCACTGGAGAACATCTGAGGCGAGAATACGGCCCGGTACAACAAGAAACACAGGCATTAGCATTAACACGGAGTATATATACGGCCGCATTATCACGGGCCCGATATGAAGCGGCCCATATCAGGTGACATACGCTTAAATTATCTGGGCCCGATACATCGTTAAAATTAGGCGTCTGCTTGGGCACGGCAGGGTAACTTAGTAAATCGCATCCTCTAAACCCTATGAGTATAAAAGGCGAATGTGAGAGGGGTTTAAGGGGGGCTTGGCTGCTAGGGCAAGGGAGACACTTTGGAGAGGGCTTGGAGGTTCATCCCCTTCAAGGCATAGGAGCAAGAAGAGGGAAGCTCGAAGAAGGAGAAGCGAGAAGCTACCAACGGTAATTGCGCAAATATCATTTGCAATGTATTTCTTGCTTTCTTTTATCTTTGTTGTGGATTGTCGCCCCCCTTTCATGGAGGGCTAATTTTGTAGATGCTTGGGTGGTTGGTGAACCCTTGGACATGTGTTAATTAATGTATCCTTTCTACTTTGATTACTTGATTGTATTGTTGAGTCTATTGGATGTTTTAATGTAAGTTGACCTCTCTACGTTGCGAGAGCCCAGAGGAGGGATCTTAAGTAGTCCATCTGAGGGGAAGAAGTGAGCGCCTCCACGTGTGTAGACCATCTCCAATAGAAAGGATTACGAGTACACCGGGAACCCGGGTACTTAGGAGAGCGACCCCTTTAGACGTATTATTCCCGTAATCTTTCCAAGACATTAGGTTCGAGAACATCATCAGTAAGGGCACTAGGATTAGTAGCTCACCTCGGGATTAGAGAGTAAGTGAAAGCACGATAGGAACCCTTGGTCAACAGAACCATCGAGTAATTAAATTAGAGAAGGGCATTTATATAATTGAAGTCCAAGGGGGATCCAACTACCCGGGCATCCCCTCTTTATGATCATTTAACTCCAAGTAGCATTCAATTCCCCAATCTAGGTTTCCATTAATCAATTTAGAGTTAGCTTGACCAATCATCGTCTCGGATTGACTAGATAGTAGACAATTGGTAAATACTAGCACTTCTTTCTCCCTGTGGATTGACAACCCGACTTCTATGTCCACTCTTATTACTTGACACGACCCGTGCACTTGCGGTTTTATCGCATCAGTGTTCCCTGCGTTCCCTGTTCATAAGCAGAAGTAAGCGTCCACACCAACTATAAATTTTAACCGTTTGTCGAAGGCTGAGGCCAGATCACGAGGCGACAGTAGCCAAAGTGTGAGGTGGACCAGTTTTTGGCATCAACAGTTTGGCGCCGTCCGTGGGGACCCTTACAAAAAGGCAAATGATTACTACTAGAAGGTCAAAACGGATTCAAGAACAAGGAGCACCAAGTAACCCTGAAGAACCTGGAGAAGTCCGAAGGCATGAGGAGATTCCGTTAAATAATCCGCTGATCTTACCTCCATCGGAAAATCCTCCCGTCCCACTCCAAGAACCCATTCCGGAGTTTTACCTCAACGTACAGCAGCAGTTGGAACAGTTAACTCAAGCTGTTCATGCTTTAGCTCATCCGCCAGTTCCTCTCACACAAATTCCACCAAGTGTGCCAACAATCCCACCAGCCAATTCCGAAAGCAGAGGGAGGACAAGGACTCGCACTCAGGGAGACAGAAGAGAGAGAACCGCTTTCTCTGCTAGCTCGGAACCCCCCTCCGTTCGACGTCGAGAACAAGCTGCCACAAGAACTGAACAGCATGCGAGGGCGGAGCGGACAAGGACCGAACGGAATAGCCCATCTATTCCAACGGTCGACAGAAGAACACAGCGACAGGATCCCTCGCGAGGAAACAAGAAGTCCGAACGGCACGTTCTCAGCATGTGTTCACCTTTTATCAAGGAAATATTGGAAGAGCAAGTTCCTGATAATTTCAGACCCCCTGCTATGGTTGCATATGAAGGCAGAACCGATCCGTCTCGTCACCTGAAGTCTTTCCGATCGAAGATGCTTCTCACAGGAATTCACAGGCGGCTTTCGTATGTGCGAGCTTTTCCCGCCACCTTAGAGGGAAAAGCCTTGAAATTTGGTTTGTCGATCTTCCTTCTAGCACGCAGTTCCTTCTTTTCAAATTCTAGCGGATCGCTTCCTAGCTTACTTTGCAAATTACTCAAAACAAAGAAGAAGTATCAACCCTCTTGAAGAATTTGGATTTATCCAGAGGTGAACTATCGGTGGCTAGCTAATGTGGTTCTTGTAAAAAGCCGTCAGGAAAATGGAGAATGTGCGTAGATTTTACGGACCTAAACAAAAGCTTGTCCAAAGGATTCGTTCCCCTGCCTTCCATCGATGGTTTAGTTGATTCTCTGACGGGGCATGAGATGTTGAGTTTTCTAGGCGCCTTCTCGGGGCTACAATCAAATCGAATGGCGAAAAAGGCGTGGAAAAACATCCTTCATTACAAGCACTGGGACTTATTGCTATAAGGTAATGCCGTTGGATTAAAGAACGCGGGAGCCACCTTTGAGAGACTTATAAATCTGATCTTCAAAGAGTAAATCGGCGAAGCGTTGAAGCTTACGTGGATGATATTTTGGTAAAAGCCAAAAGCGGCGAACATCTACCGGATTTACAAGAGGCCTTTCTATCCCGCCGGACTTACAACATGCGCTTTAATCGAATAAGTGTTCTTTCGGTGTCAGCTCGGGGAAATTTAAGGGTTTGTATTGACACAAAGAGGAATAGAGGCAAATCCGGAAAAAATCAAAGCCATTCTTGATATGGGGTCACCCAAAACTCTTCAAGAAATCTGTGACTCAGCTGAGGCCTAGCGACTGACTCACAGGAAGGTTCATTTCTAAAAGCGTGAGAAGAACCTCCCACTTTCTCAAGCCTTACGAAAAGCGCCAAAAATGGAGTGGGCCGAGAAGAATGTGAGAAAGCCTTTCAAGGACTTAAAGATTATCTCCGATCGCGCCTCAGCTAGCTAAACCGCAAGTAGGGGAAGAGCTTTACATCTACACGGCATTTGCTCCTCGGCGGTCGGTAGCCGTTCTTTTGAGAGAAGACAAGGGAGTTCAGAAACCAGTTTATTACACGAGTAAGATCCTTAACGACGCGGAGTCGAGGTATTTGCCACTTGAAAAGTTGGCTTTTGCCTTTATCACATCCGCACGAAGATTGAGGCCTTATTTCCAAGCTCACAAAGTCACTGTGTTAACTGATCAACCACTAAGGCAAGTTCTCCATAAACCTGAAAATTCCGGACGTCTAGCCAAGTGGGTAATAGAATTGGGTGAGTTCGATCTCACTTATAAACCCCGAACGACCATTAAGGCTTAAGTGCTAGCAGACTTTATAGCAGAGTTAACCATGCCCATAAACGGAGATGAGATCCCATCGGCAAATCCGAAGAAAACCCTAGCATCCCATGGCTCTTATATGCCGATGGATCAGTGACGGAAGAAAGGTCGGGGGCGGTTTAGATCCTTTATTCTCCCTCTAAGTGGAAGATTGCAGCGGTACTCAAGTTCCAATTCCGGCGGCGAATAATGAGGCCGAATCTGAAGCCACGATCAGCGAGGGCTACACTTGGCGGGGGACTTCGGAATTCGCGTCTGCATGTATATTACGACTCGCGGTGGTGCGTAAACCACACCTTGGGTAGTTTCAAGTAAAAGAGGAAAACATGGTCAAATACCAAGCTATGGTAAAGAAGATAGTTTCATACTTCGTTTACTTTTCGGATTGAAAAATCGACCCGAGCACAAAATAAAGCGAGCGCCTTGTCTAAAAGGGCCACGACATCCAAGCGGAAATCTGAGAATCCTCTTTTAACCTCACGGTACCTTCCCACGGGACTATTGAAAGACTTCGAAGAGGAAGTGTAAAATCGTAGGAAGAGACAAAATTTGGATTGATCCCATTAGAAACTACACGCAAGGTGGACCTCCGCCGTCGACAAAGCGGAAGCTAGGCCAGTTTACGTATAGATGCGCTCAATACACCATTATTGGCGAAAACCTATACAAAAGGTCCTATACACAACCCTTCTTATGATGCGTACGTCCCAAAGAAGCCAACTATATTTTGCAAGAGATTCACGAGGGCATAGGAGGAGGTCATATAGGAGGCAAAGCCTTGAGTTACAAAGTCCTGCGGTAAGGCTATTATTGGCCAACATTAACCCAAGATCGCGGTGGCATTAAGCGTAAGTGTGGCGCCAGCGGCATTCAAGATCCAAAGACAACGCCTCACTGGCGCTTACACCAATTATCAGCCCTCGACCATTTGCTATCTGGGGGGTTGATCTTCTAGGGCCATTTCCTACTTCAACTCGACAGATGAAATTTCTAATAGTTGTTATAGACTACTTCACCAAATGGGTAGAGGTCGAGCCCTTGGCCAAGATCACGGAAAAAGCGTGTCAATGATTCTTATGGCGAACGGTTATCTGCCGATTCGGAATTCCGGTCGCCTTCATCTCCGATAATGGGCGACAATTTGATAACAAGGCTTTCAAAAGTTTCTGCTCCGAGCTCGAAATCGAATCCAGGTTGACTTCTGTAACACATCCTCAAGCCAACGGCCAGGTAGAGGTGACAAACCGTACCTTGCTCCAAACTCTGAAAACCCGGGTGTCCAAAAATAGAACCAATTGGGTAGAAGAAATTCCGAGCGCCCTTTGGGCCTACAGGACGACTGCAAGAACTCCCACAGGAGAAAGCCCGTTTTCCCTCACTTATGGGGCCGAAGCCGTCACCCTCGCAGAAATAGGAATGCCTACCCTACGGACACAACAGAGTTTCTCATCAGAGGAAAACGAGAAGAATCTCCGATCGGAACTTGATTTGCTCGACGAACGAAGAGAAGCTGCGGAAACAAGGGAAGCTATCTATCGCCAAAGAGTAAAAAGGTTCTACGACACAAGGGTGAAAAGAGTCTTCTTCCAAATCGGTGATTTGGTCCTGAGAGAAAATGAATTTCAAGGAAATAAAAGCCGAACGGGGAAGCTAACTCCTAACTGGGAAGGCCCTTACGTCATCCAAAGAATTGTCCGAACAGGCACTTATTACCTCGTAAATATGGACGAAAAAACACTCAAACGTCCATTCCATGCTGAACGCTTACGACGCTACTATCAGTGAATTCCGTAGCTATCTCTTAAAGTTTCATGGAATAAAGCTCAAGTCTTTCCCATTCTACAAAAATGCGGTGAAATTCCCATTCTATAAAAATGCGGTAAAATTCCCATTCTACAAAAATGCGGTAAAATTCCCATTCTCAAGAGATAAGTCGGAATTATCCTACAAGGATAAGCGACAACTCTCATCCAAAAATAAGAGGCAAAAATCCCGATCGAAATATGAGGCAACAATCTCATTTATGAAGGCGAGTAGTCCCATGATTAGGCTAAGAAGAAAAGAACCCGCTACGAAGCTTATCTTACAAACCAAATGAAGAAGGAAAGACTTTACGAAGGACTTCACAAACACTTCTTTCTTACATGGTTAGAACATCCATTACTCGGGAATAAATCTTCACCAAAATAAAGGTTTGCATTTCATTCATTATGAATAGAAGATACATTCCAAATGACTAAAGATTTATAAGAGCAGTTCACAAAAATGCTAAAATATCCCTAAGAACTAGGACCCTCGGGCTGACGACTAAAGGAACTTGAGTTGAGAGGCTCAGAAGTGGAGCAACCTCCGGGGTCTTAATAAGTTGTTGCTCTTTTAGTTCCATGTAAGTCTTTAAAACCCCAGCAAGCCCCATAGACAGCACTTCCGCCGGAGGAACATGGTGACCCACCTGCTGCACCACAGAATATATACGGGTGGCTCCTTCTTTAGCTTTAAGCCCTAAAGTAGGGCAACCTCCTTCTCTAGCTTATCCGCTTTCGTTCTATTAAATCCTTAATTTCTTGCGAGTGGATTTAGGAGCTTTCAAGCGGGAAGCTAAGTCTTCCTTGAGTGTGTGGCGCTCCCCTTTACTTCCGCCAACTTCGGCTTGAGCGGCGGCAAACTTCGGCGACCTTCATCTTTAGGTCCCATCGGCGGCTGCCATCCTTCATCCTGAGTAGATTTAAGTTACTTCTTCAAACTGCTGGACTCATTTTGCAACTGTGTGATATTCTCCTCAGCAGTAAGAAGAGAACCCTTGGAAATAGATAACTGGGCCGCTAGATCGTTCTTCTCCTTTTCCATGGTAGCCAGCTGTTGCAGCCGCTCGGCTTTATCTCGCTCATGGGCATGGATAGCATCAAGTTATTCTTTCTCCTTTTCTTCTAAGGCCACCACCCTAGAGCTTAACTGGGCGATGTCTGCCCTGCTCGTTTCCATCTTTGCCAAATCTTCTTGGCAAAGATTACCAACTCGATCCGCCCAGTGCGCAGCCTACAAAATAATAGACAAATCATCGACGTTAACACCGAACCAGAAAGAACTAGAAGGTAAAATAAGAATAGCTCTTACCAACATGACCGAGCGGAATAAGCGAGAGGTGGCTTCTTCCCTCCGGCTCCACGAAATTTAGGCGAGAGCTGTTGGTCTCATGGCCATCAAAGCAGTCTTTGTAGCGGCTGACATCGAAAGGGGACATCTTGAGGGCACCTCCTTCCCTTGAGGTGCGATCCCCTTAAAACCGAGTCCGCCACCCTTAATTTGTCGGGGAGGCCGCTTCTCACGCCTCACTTTAATAAAATAGACCCTAGGTTCAAGATTACGAGCAGAAGCATACCCATAGAAAATGTATACGTCGAGGTTCTCACCTCCATGAGAAGGATATCCTCCTTGCATTTGGAAGAAGGACCTTGGAAGTGGAGACAAGGTAGGGCGGACTTCTTCCGCGAGCTTCTCCGGAGGCACCTCCACTTGTTCTCCTACAATTAGGGACCCGATCGTCCTCGAATTCTTTCTCTTTGTCCTCTTCTCCGCGAGGACCCTGCATTAAGGTCACTTTTGACCCCCTTCTTGGAAGAGCCAACTTCTTTTCTCTTCCTCTTCCTCTTTTCCTCCTTGGAGGTATGGTACTTGTGCTAGACACACGCCTCCTTCTTCTTCCTTGCGAGGTAAAGGCGGATGAACTTCACCTTCAAAAGAGGCCAAAAGGCCCTTAGCGTGCTTCGAGGTCCTCGTCCTCCATCGGATTTTCTGCAAGGGGAATTCCGAAGCAAGTTAGCTATCATAGTTACAAGTTAAGCTAAATCAGAGACACGAATAAGTCCTACCGGCAGACACTATTAAACGACATTTAACAAGATTTTCTTTTGTCAAGAACTCATCCATATACACTTTGGATAGCCCCGTCATCAACTTAAGAAGAACCTCCTCTTCTTTCGTCATTTCCTCACAGGCAATATCCGTTCGGAGAACCTCCCACTTGGTTCGGACATCCCACTCGGATTTACTTTTAACAAAGAAAAATTTACTCTTCCATCGCTTAATGGAAGAGGGAACTTTCCCTAAAAACTTCCTCCCGAGCAGGCGAAAAGTAATACCGGTCTGGCGTTGGACTCTAAGCATAGACTAAATAACATACGGAACCAACGGACAGTCGGATTTACTCAGTAATTCTTGAAAACAACAACAAAACCGTTCAGTAATCTCCAAGAATTCGGGGTCAACTGAGAAGGACACAAGTGATATTCCTCTAGGACCACCTTGGCAAAGTTAGAAAAGGAAGCCTAAGGCCACCCGATGGCGCATCTGATAGATGGCTATCTCCTTCTCACAGGAGAACTTGCCCTCTCCCCAGAACAGGGAACCCTAACCTCAAACAGAGAGGGGTCTATCTCATATCTTTCCACCAAGCTATCTACATCCTTTTGCCCAAGGAGACTTATGAGCGTCACGGACCCCTACCCATTGTCCTAGGCAGCGGGATGAATTCCTTGAGACCACGAACTAGAACATCCCTAGGATTGCGCTGGAGCCGCGAGAAATCACGGGGTTGGACGGTGAAGGGATCAGAGGCCCATGAGAAGAACTAGAGGAAGAAGATGTCGCACTAGCCATTACCTTAGAAGGAAAAAAAGATAAGAAAAAGACACAGAAAGCTTAGACCAAGGTTCGCCGGAGAAGAAGTCTTAGGAAGAAGACGACACGCTTCCACTTTCGAGATAAAACCTTTTCTTTTCTACCTGTACGATTCCGCTTATAAGCAAAGAAGATGGATCCTTTACCGTTGGATCATAGAGCCACATCATAGAGCCACACCACCATCGAACCATCGAACCAAAGGTCCTCGAATAGGGACCGTCCAAATAACCATCATTATACCTTCTCAAACAGTTCAAAATTCCGTCCACGTCAGCACACCAAATGCCGCCTGACACACATAGAAAACCACGCTCGTCACCCATCATGATGTTGACAAACGCGCACGCCGCGCACGTCGCACCACTATCTCCCATTAAAGCCAAATAGTAGAAGAGACACGTGTCTTCTCAGGGCTTTAAAGCCAAATAGTAGAAGGGACACGTGTCTTCTCAGGGAGCAATGAGTGTTATATGGGAAGTGGAGCCTGTGCTGTAGAAGACAAGACACACACTCCAACATAGGATCATCAGTGATGGCCTCATAAAAACACCAAAGAATTTAGAAGCAAAACGACAAATGATCATTTATTCAGGTTACAGGATGATCAAAAATCAAAAAAAAAAAAACAAACAAACAAACAAACAAACACAAACAAAACAAACAGCATAGCAAACCCTAAACATGTTTTCCGACGGACTCCCCTAGCTAAACATCCGCGGACCCGTCCGAAGACACACTAGGATAAGACACAGAGAAGACACACGGACTTCCGCAACCATCATTATCCTCATCATTATTGGGAGAATGCGGTTGGTAGCGAAGGCGAAGGTGGGGCCCACCTCTCTGGCGAGTTATCTCCAAACATCTCAACTTGAAGCATACCCCTGCATAAGTAAAAATTAAGAGGTCCCCGCCTCCACGTCGTGATCAACATAGAAAGCTTCCCACCTGCATCAATGCTCATCTAGCCCACACCCTGTCAATCAACAGAATGAGCGGCCATACACGGTCGTTGGACTTACCAAATGGATCACTCCGGTCCTTAATTCCGATAGATGCTCGTAAAAGAACTAGGAATTAGTAAGTGTAGAACACTAAGAAAAAGTAAAAAATTTATAAAAAGACAAAGCGTTGAGCCATGATGCAAAGACAAAAGTTTTACAAAAGATTTACGACCAAGCGCACTATCCATACAAGCCCTTAAATAGAAGAACCCATCGGCGCTATAGCGAGTGCGGAGCAAAATCTACCTCGATAGCAATTGAAAGGATAACCACGATGGCGTCGGTCACCTATTAAAGCACATGTATTTTAGGCGTCGGTAGGCGTAAGTGAAACCTACACCTACATAGACATGGTGAAAAATACTTGTTCTCGAACCAAGCGAAACGTGCGATTAGCTCACCCCTCGCTCAGATTTTTCGAACAAGTACACTTTGGGGGGGACTAGTGTTACGGATATGTTTGGTAAGACATGTGTCATTGACCTAAAAGGCCACCTGTCACACACAGAACCGTGTTTCTTTGGCCACATGGCAATATTTGCACAATTCCGTTCGGCAAATATTATGAGGATTCAATCTTACAAACAAGTCCGTCGGAATTATAGCAACCCTCTTATACAAGGCGCGAGGTGGAAAAAGAGAAATAAATATGTAACACCTCTACAGTGGGCAGGCCTTATCCACTCGCTACAGTAGGCAGATATTTACTCTATTTTACCCACGTGGCACCTACGCATTAGGCAGTAGATATTTTCCTACCGCCTTAGGAGATATTTTAACTCACCGCCTTATCTCACCGCCTCTCAAGATATTTTCTTGCCACCTTATATTTTCTCATCCACCGCTTTACTCCAACCCCTTTTCAAAACCGCCTTCAAGGTGCTATAAAAGGAGAACGGTAGGGGAAGAATAAGGGAAAAGGACCTCACGATACAAAGAACTGTCTAGTCTAAGACTTCTGACTCGAGTTTTCTGACTTACGCATCGGAGTTAAATCCGGGCAGAAAGGCCCAATTAGATCCTTTGCCCTCTCCTTTTTACAGGTTCATCAATGGGTAATTCCGATTGGACTTCCAGGGTGTTCCCTGCGTTCCCTGTTCATAAGCAGAAGTAAGCGTCCACACCAACTATAAATTTTAACCGTTTGTCGAAGGCTGAGGCCAGATCACGAGGCGACAGTAGCCAAAGTGTGAGGTGGACCAGTTTTTGGCATCAACAGATTGTATTAAAGCATGTATAATGTGGTTATGAATATCATGTGTGTATGTTATATGAGCTTTGATGCTTAGTAATGTATAAACTATGAAATCCATGTGTAATGGATACTCTAGTGTGTATGATTGTATAATTTCGGGGCCCGATAAATAGGGGAGATGCCGCCGAAATTTTCTTAGAATTTATACATCTTTAATCATTGTTTAATGGCTTTCAAGCATCATTAGTTAGGTTAATCTCTTGATTAGAGATTATTAGGGCCTCATCGGCCTTTCTTTAATTAGAATTTGTGATTCCAATGGAATACGATCACGCTAACCGTATTCTAAGAGAATACGTGAACTTTGAAGTTCATAATAGCTAGTTGATTGGTAGAGTAGAAAAGAAATTCGTATTCATATTGATGTATGAAGTAATTAAGTATTATGAAACTAAGAGTTTCAATCCATCTACTAGATCCCAAATCGGACGCGTGAGACGGGACGATGATCAGAGATTTGCTTTCTAGCCAGGTAGGCTCTCGCACGGGGGTTGTGAGTATTTCTTCCTCCTACCTTGCTTATGATTTTGTGCTCTTATTTCCTTGATGTTTCCAATACATATTCAAGTTGAGTATCCTCATATGTGTTGGCTTTACGTCTCGAGAAGATATTTGTTTTCATGTTTTCATATACGTATTTGAGTTAATTAAGCTCCTTAAATACGTATTGGCTTCGATCTCAAAGGAGATCATTGATTGTGTATATTGAGGATATTTCTTTGCCTTGGATATATATATATATATACCTGTTGTTAGGTATTTGTACTAGAAATCTCTTACATACAGGCATGATACATCGGACGGAGACTCAGTCAGAGAGTGTATTTTCTGATAGCGCTATCCTGTGTAGACAGAAGACGATATCTAGAGAATATCGTACGATACTGTAGGTATCTTAGTATCATATATGCCAAGAGATTGAGTACATCTGTAAATTTATTCACATCTCATAGACTTGTTATTTGCTTGTGATTTTGTTTCACTTAGATATTTGTACTTGCTTTATTCTATTCTTTACTTATGAATTTCTCCACATTTATTGCTTTACTAGCGATCCTACTGGGCCTTTTTTTTGGCTCATGCACTTGATTGATGTTTTCTCAAGTGACGACGACGAGTAGGGTCGGGCCTAGACGGGGAACATACCAAGTAGCTGACTCGGATTTGTTGCATTTCTCTTGAGGTCTGTGTACCTCCTTTATTGTGTGTGTGTGAGAGACTTGTATTCTCTTGGTTGTATGGATTACTAGTGGTGACTTGGATAGATCCTTGTATGGGTCGTGTAGACCTTAGTATTGTACTTGTATGGAGTTGAGTAAACTCCCTTCTTTTATTTATATAAATTCTGTTGTTTTATTTATCTCTGGATATTGAATGTATAGGAGTCTCTAAGGCCTTGCACCTGGATGGGGACTTGTCCTTGTTTGGGTGTGGGTTGATGCACGTCCGCGTGCCGAGGGCCGTGTTGAGGCGTGTGATTTAAGTGGTATCGAGCGATGCGGTCCAAGTCACCCTAGTCGTCTTAGCAACTTAGGAGTTGAGTCTGAATTTTTATTGAAAGAGTGGGTTGGGTAGTGTACTGACAACTTGAAATTTTCTCAATTTTCAGAAGTCATGCAATCGAGACGACCAGGCCGACCTCATAAGCGGGTGGAGACCCCTCCCTCGGAGCCCATGCATGATTCTGATGCCAGCAGTTGTTGGCCCCTAAGACAGGTGTACCTTCGGACCCTATGGCAGGGGGTTATCAGGATCTGCCAATGGGAGGATACCACGGTTACGGCGAGGGGGTATCACGGACTGCGCTAGAGGTACCGGTCCGGTCCGTCTCTTGGAGGATATCCTAGACACTGCGGTGATGGATACCACAGTGCATCTCTTTGGAGGATATCCACGGGCTGCGGTGGTGGATACCACAGCTCGTCTCTTGGAGGATACCATCGCACGGGGGATATCCACGGCCCCTCATCGGGGAGGATATCACGGCCCATCACCGGGGAGGCTTTTACGATCCCTCTGGCCGGTTGATTGGTACGTCACGGGGAGATGTTTATGATCTTGTGACTAGCGCCAGTGAAGCGATAGTGGTATACCCCACCTCCACACCCACCTACAGCTGTAGATAACAGCCATCGTGCCTTGGCCGTGTTTAGGAGGCACCCGGCCAGCCACCAGCCGAGTGCAGAGATCCGGCGATGGCGAGTAGTGGATATATAAGATAGAGGCTACCTTAGAGTTATGCGAGAGCGGGGAGGGAGATATGGTGAGATTGGCTACTTACATGCTGAGGAACCGAGCTAGAAGCTGGTACAAGGCCGAAGTACAGAACTAAGGTGAAGAAGCTTTTTAGACCTGGGATCAATTCTAAGCTGATTTCTTCAACAAGTACTTTTAAACGACAAGCAGAGACAAGTCTGAGATGACTCAGTAGTTCCTGAATCTGAAGTAGGGGACTATAACTGTTGATGAGTATGAGCCCGAGTTTGAGCAACTATCCAGGTTTGCTCACATGCTTGGTAAATTTGATCCCGGTTGTTCAAGGCGAGCCAGTTTGTTAGTGGCCTAAAGAGCAGTCTCAGGCAGTTTGTGACATCTTCTTTGAGAATACCGTTTCATGAGTTGGTGGAGATAGCCAAGGACAATTAGATCGCTTGGCAGGAGACCCAGGAGTCCCACAGGCGTGAGTAGAGCCGCGGCAGAGGAAAGAACACCAGGAAGAGTGAGTCTTTCGGGGGCAGCTCAAGACCCTCCAGGAGTAAGCGTAGGTCGGCCATATGGCGGATCTGAACCTCCTGCGTAAATCGGGTCTAGAGGCAGGGGATCGTTAGGGCGTGGCTCCCGTCCATCTCATTGCGGCCGTTGTGGAGCCACACATGCTAGATAGCAGTGTTCGCATACGGCAGATATGTTCTTCCGATGTGATAGCACTGAGCACTTCAAGGCGGATTGCCCTATCGATTAGACCGGATAACCAGGAGGAGACGGGGCTCAGACAACATCAGGCAGACAATCATCAGGAGGGTCAAGACACACTACCCAACCATGCCGAGGCCAGAAAGGAGGTTTCAGAGGCGTGAATTGGAAAGGGAAGGCGTCAGATCTACCTTCTCCTTCCAGCCGACCAGTTGCCTAGGGTCGGGTTTACAACCTGACTCATGAGGATACTCAGGCCTCCAATGACATAGTAGCAGGTACTATCTCTATTTGCTCTCATTATGCATATACACTATTTGATCCCGGGGTGACACATTCTTTGGTGTCTACTTCATTTATCGGGAGGAACAATTTGTATGTAATTGAACTATCACATGACCTGTGCATCAATACCCCGGTGGGAGCGACGAAGATCGTGAATAGGTTGGCACCAGGATGCTAAGTCGAGATCGAGGGTCACAGACTCACTGCCGACCTATACTTGTTGGAGATACGCGACTACGATGTTATCCTCGACATGGATTGGCTCTCCTAAGACTATGCAGTGTTGGACTGCAAAAGGAAGAGAATATACTTCCGAATTCTAGACTATGAAGAGTTTGTCTTCAAAGGCAGCAAGGGTTATGCACTAGCTCGGGAAATATTTGCGCTTCGGGCCTAGAAGCTGATCAACAGGGGCTGTATTGGGTTTCTGGTATTTATTACAAAGGCAAGTGATGCTCAGTATATGGTGGCGCAAATTCGCGTAGTCTGCGACTTTCCAGATGTATTCCCAAATGACTTGCCAAGACTACCCCTAGAAAAAGAAATGGAATTTAGCATCGACTTGGCTCCAGGAACGACATCCATATCCAAAGCCCCATACCGAATGGCCCTTTGAAGGGCGAAGCAACAACTTGAAGAACTTTTGGAGAAAGGTTTCATGCAGTAGAGCATGTAAGCCTTGAGGGGAGCCCGATGCTATTCGTCAAGAGAAGAAGAGCGGTCGATGAGATTGTGTATTGACTTCACAGTGAACTCAACAAGGTGGCGATCAAGAACAAGCATCCTCTACCAAGGATTGATGATCGATGAACCCGATTCTGAGGGAGCACAAGTGTTCTCCAAAATCAACTTGAGATGCAGGTACCATCAGTGCGGATCCGGCGAGGATGTCAGAAGAGTGCCTTTAAATGCGAGGTATGGGCACTATGAGTTTCTAGTGATGACGTTTGGGCTTACCAATGCCCCGACAGTGTTTATGGACTTGATGAACCATATATTCAGATGTTGCTTGGATCGGTTCATGGTTGTCTTCATCGATGACATTCTGATCTACTCAAAGAGCAAGAAATTACATGCGGAACACTTGAGGCTAGTGCTGGAGACGTTGAGACATGAAGAGGTGTACACCAAATTCTCCAAGTGTGACTTCTAGCTGAATAGCGTGGCTTTCTTGGGGCACGTTATAAGCGAAGATGGAGTTTCTGTGGACCCCAAGAAAATTGAAGCAGTAGTAGATTGGAGTAAACCGAGCACCGTCAGAGAGATCAGGAGCTTTCTGGGATTAGCTGGCTACTACAGGAGGTTTGTAGAGGGGTTTTCGTGTCTAGCATTATCCATGACCAGACTAACCCGGAAGGGTACTCCTTTTATCTGGATGGAGGACTGCGAGCAGAGTTTTATGGAGCTGAAGTGTCGATTGGTGTCTGCACCTGTCTTGGCCCTACCAGAGAGTGGGTGTGGATATGTGATCTACAGCGATGCTTGCAATACAAGCATTGGGTGCATTCTTATCTCGAGTGGAATTGAGGTCATTGCCTATGCTTCAAAGCAATTGAAATTAGCATGAGGAGAACTACCCCACACATAACATGGAGTTGGCAACTGTAGTCTTTGCCTTGAAGATTTGGCACAACTTCCTCTACGGCGTGCCATGTGAAGTGTATATAAACCATAAAAGTCTAAAATACATATTCACACAGAAAGAGCTCAACATGAGCTAGAGATGCTGGCTGGAACTGATCAAAGACTATGACCTCAGCATCCATTACCACGCTTTGAGCAAGGCTAGCGTGGTGGCTAATGCCTTTGGCGGGGAAGGTCAACTCACGGAGTTGCAACAAATCTTCTTGATCGGGTATCTCTTCTAGAAGAAATGAGGAGGCTGGAGTGAAAGTGATCAAGCGAGGGATTGAAGGTGAGCATGGCTGGTTTGTGTATCCGACCCAATTTATTGGAGAGGCTTCAAGCGATCCGACTACGGGATCACGAATTATCAAAAGCGGTGGAAGAAAATTCAGCAATGCATACAAAGCTGAATTAGGGTACATGAGGATGGTACCTTGAGATGAGAGGATCGAGTCAGTGTGCTTGATGTCCCTGAGGGAAGTCCACTACTCAAGCTACACAATCCACCCTAGAGGCACCAAGATGTACAAGGGAATTTGAAGACTACTTTTACGGTTGGTCAACATAAAGCGGGAGATAGCCGAATTTGTAGTTCGTTGCCTTGCTCACGCGAGGTGGGTAAAGAAGCGGACCATCGAGAAGTCAATTTGGGTACAATTTATTGACCCTACCTATACCAGAATGGAAATGGGAACACATTAATAGACTTCGTTAGAAGCTTGCCTCAATCTCAGAAGGGGAATAAAGCTGTATGGGTGATCGTTGACCGACTGACCAAGTCGGCACATTTCTTGCCGTTGGGACTTAGGATGAGTCTGGAGCGATTGACCAGGTTATACATGGACAAGATTGTCTGTCTACATGGCATATCGGTGACGATCACATCCGATCGAGACCCTAGATTCGTCTTAGCATTCTAAGAAAGTCTACATGCAGCTCTGGGTACTCGATTGACCTTTAGCACTGCCTTTCATCCTCAAATAAATGGTCAATCGGAGAGGACAATCCAGATCTTGGAAGATATGCTGAGAGCATGTGCCCTTGACTTCACCGATTCATGGGATGAACACTTGGGGATGGCAGAGTTCGCCTATAACAACAGTTACCAAGCGAGCATTGATAAGTGTTGATCACTTATACACATTTTTTCATATCAAATGCATTGATTTATAGCCTACTGGTACTTAAAATGCTTCATATTTTGTAAACAGGGCATATATAAGCAACCCCGACGTAGAGGAAGCATTTATCAACAAAACGAAGGACAAACGAAGACATTTTGAAGAAAGCGAGGGGTTAAGCGGCACGGTGAGCGACCATTCACACACAGGGCATAGGGCGGACACCCAAGGAGATGAACAACCTTGTGAGCGGCCGTCCAATTTGCCCGTTGAGCAACTGTGTGGTGAATTGGTGATGAACCGCGGTTGAGCTGCAGGTTGAGCAACACATGGTGAGCGACACGATGAACGCGGTTGAGCTAGGTTAAGAGCAACTTGTGAAATTTGAGCAGGTGATGAACAGGCCATTCACGAGGCCGTTCACCGTAACCTTTGCAATTCCACGGGCCCAATCAAGGGCAATGTTGTAATTTCTTAAGTGAAACCCTAATACATGGGTATAAATAGTTAAGTATGAGAGTTTAGAGAGGAGGTTGGCTGGTGAGAGAAGCTAAAAAAAGAGAGATTAGGGTTTGGGGGTCATCTCCCCCAAATCTTGAGAATAGATAACCATTGGAGTTGCAATCTTGGAGGTAATGGTGTTCTCTATTACCTTTTCATTAGTTTGTAAACTTTTCCATTTTGGTTTGAGTTCCCCATTGATGGGGAACTAATCTATTAGTACTCGGGTATGATGAACTTTTGGATTATGCATTAATTGGCAATGAATGTTTATGAGGATTTGTTGGTTTGTTCTTGAATGTCTAATGAATGTTTACGTATTGATTGTGATTTCATTATTAGAAATTACTTGAGTGCATACAAAGGGGTTAGAAGCTGAGGGCCTCCTTGTATTAGGAACCTACTTTATTAGAAAGTATTATGAGTACACCGAGGAATCGGGTACTAGAATGGCGAACGACTCTTTCAAACTACTTCACCCCCATAATCCTTCCAAGATTTGAATTCCCTTGATCTTAAGACAATCCTAGGAGATTAGTTATCCAATCACCTTGGAAGAGGGATTGGATATAATTTAAGAATTCTTGGCACAAGAACTACCAACTTTGATTCATAAATATCCTTGTTTATCTAAAGAATTGAAATCCAAAAGGAATTCATGCCCAAGTATCCTCTCTTGCTATTGATTTACCCCAATCAACTCTCGATTTTCAGTTCTTACTTTCAACTTTTTTAGTTCTTTAGTTTTGAAAACGAAAACCCCCCAATTTACCATTTAGACTAGGGTATTAAAGCTTGGTTTTACACTTAGCAATCTCTATTCCACAGTGGTTGGACATCCGACTTCCCATAGTCCACTTTATTACTTGACCACGACCCGTATACTTGCGGAATCCACCCCATCAAGCATCCTGATGGTACCGTATGAAGCTCTGCACGAGCGACCGTGCCAATTTCCTATATCTTGGAATGATGTGGGAGACCGTAAGTTTAAGGATTTGGATGAAGTGGGGAAGCGAGAAGAACAAGTAAAGATCATCGAGGGAAAGGCGGGGATAGCTTAGAGCCCGACAAAGAGCTATGCCAGATGAAGCGCGCTCTAAAATTTGGAGTTTCAAGTGGGCAATAAAGTACTTACGAGAATGTAAGCCCATGAAGGGTATAATGAGATTTGGAAGCGGCGGGAAGCTTAGCCCAGCGTTACGTTGAACCCTTTGAGATATTGGGCGGGTTGGACAAGTGGCGTATCGGTTAGCCCTACCTCGGACTTGGCTCGAGGTTCTAGCGTTTTCCATGTTTCCATGTTGAGGAAGTGCTTTCGACCAACCCATCTCGAGATCATAGAGTATGAAGCGGGTTGGAACTCAGTGAGGATGCTGTCTTATGAGGAGGCGGCAAGTAGAAATACTTGACTACAAAGAACATCAAGCGAGGGAATGAGCTATTCCTTTAGTCAAAGTAAGATGGAACAACAACATTTGGTGGTTAAGCTACCTAGGAGTGCAAAGGCTGACATGAAGGAGCGTTACCCTAACTTGTTTTAGGTGACCCACGATGTGAGTTTAGGGGACTAAACTTTTATAAGGGAAGAGATTGCAAAACACCCCCAAAATAAATAAGAATTTTTCTAAAATTATTTAAATAGAAATTTAAATATGGTAAGCGATGAAATTGAGAAAATTATAAAAGTCTAATTAATCTATATTAATTAAGTATTAATTAATCCAGATTAATTATTGAGAGAAAACAGACAAATGTTCGAGTCCCGAGAAAGGTGAATCTGGTCGGGGACTGAGAAAACCTCGTGATGCCATAATGAGCCCGTGATTAAAGTAATTGATTAAAGACCGAGATTCACGGATCTGGGTCGGGGCACGAGGACAATGAATTATCACGGTAGACCCCGGCATGAAATAATTCAAGGACCCATGAATAAATAGTAAACATGTGACACTTATAGGATTTTTAAATTATTAAGAACAACTTATTCCTTTATTATAAAGAAAGAGATGAGTGGAGAGAGAGAGATTAAAACTTTCTCTCATCTCCCCCTTCTCTCCCGATCTCATCTTCAGCCGAGTATACCTGGCAGGAACAACCTTGACCATTACGCCCAGCCGATCAGCGCCCGGCCCGGCTATTCTGACCATCCACCGCGCTTTGGAGTCGCGCGAGGACTCGCCTTGTCTGCTTGGCCAGCCTTGAGCAACGGTAGATGCGCAGTGACCTCTACCACCGCCCGTGCCTTCACCGCCAGCCACACGCGTGCAGCTCTACCCCTTGGACGTGCCGACGCGTGGACTTGCAGCCCTACACATCTCCTTCACCCCCACGACAGTGAGCCCCAATTAGGATTAACCCTTCTCTAATTATGGATTAAATGTTAAATTGGGGGAAAACCCTAAATGATTCTCATGAATCTAGGGTTTTGAATTGAATGGTTGATGTGCATGTGTAGGCTGTGAATGATTGAGAATTAGGGGGGGGAATGAAGTAGTTAGGGTCTATAGATTGTATTAAAGCATGTATAATGTGGTTATGAGTATCATGTGTGTATGTTTGTATGAGCTTTGATGCTTAGTGATGTATAAACTATGAAATCCATGTGTAATGGATACTCTAGTGTGTATGATTGTATAATTTTGGGAAATAGGGAGATACATAAAATTTTCATAGAATTTATACATCTTTAATCATTGTTTAATGGCTATCAAGCATCATTAATTAGGTTAATCTCTTGATTAGAGATTACTAGGGCCTCATCGGCCTTTCTTTAATTAGAATTTGTAATTCCAATGGAATACGATCATGCTAACCGTATTCTAAGAGAATAAGTAAACTTTGAAGTTCATAATAGCTACTTGATTGGTAGAGTGGAAAGAAATTCGTTATTCATATTGATGTATGAATTAATTAAGTATTATGAAACTAAGAGGTTTCAATCTATCTACTAGATCGATTAGGATCGCGTGAGAGGCGACGAGAGAGATTTGCTTTTCTAGCTAGGTAGGCTCTTGCGGGGGTTGTGAGTATTCCTTCCCTCCTACCTTGCTTATGCTTTTGTGCTTTTATTTCCTTGAGATGTTTTCTATACATATTGAGTTGAGTTTCCTCATATGTGTTGGTTTTACATCTCGAGGAGATATTTATTTTCATGTTTTTCATATACATATTTGAGTTAAGTAAGCTCCTTAAATACGTATTGGCTTCGCTCTCAAGGAGATCATTGATTGTGTATATTGAGATGTTTGCTACCTTGGATATATATGTACACTGTTGTTAGGTATTCGTACTGGCAATATCTTACGTACAGGCATGATACATCGGACGAAGACTCAGTCAGAGAGTGTATTTTCTGGCCATGTATACATTATTGATATAACGCTATCCGGTGTAGACTGGAGACGATATCTAGAGGATATCGCACGATACTGTAGGTATCTTAGTATTATATATGCCAAGAGATTGAGTACATCTGTGAATTTATTCACATCCCAGAGACATGTTATTTGCTTGTGATTTTGTTTCACTTGCTTGTTTGCACTTGCTTTATTCTATTCCTTGCTTGTGGCTTTCGCCATATTTATTGATTTATTTGCGATCCTATTGTTTCTTTTCTTTGGCTCATGCACTTGATTGATGTTTCCTTAGGTAACGACGAGGAGTAAGGTCGGACCTAGGCAGGGGAACATCTAGGAGTAAGTGACTTCAGTTGTTGCATTTCTCTTGATGTCTGCATTACCTCCTTTGTGTGTGTGTGTGTGTGTGTGTGTGTGTGTGTGTGTGTGTGTGTGTGAGAGAGAGAGAGAGAGAGACTTGTATTCTATTTGTTGTATGGATTACTAGTAGTGACTTGGATAGATCCTTCTATGGGTCGTGTAGACCTTAGTATTGTACTTGTATGGAGTTGTGTAAACTCCCTTCTTTTATTATTATAAATTACATTTGTTCTATTTATCTATGGATATTGAATGTACATGAGTCTCTAAGGCCTTGCGCCTTGATGAGGACTCGTCTCTATTTGGAATGCTTTGCCCGATTACTGTCCCGCGTGCGGGGCGGGTTGAGGCATAGCGGTAATAGTCTTCCTACATAAGATGGCCACCATTACCATTACTCGACACAAAGCATTATTAAGGAAATGATGCGTCCCCATGAAAGGGGAAGACCACAAGAGTCCAATCGACCCCAGTGTTGGACCAATCGTTTGGAAAAGATCATCCTCCATGAGGGTAAGACCACAAAGTCCTGACGATCGCATCTCTAGGAAAAGATCATCCCCCTCGAGGGGAAGACCACAAAAGTCCCTCTTGATGTGGCAAGAGTTGGCCCACGGGAAAAGTCATTACACTCACTCATAAGGGGAAGACTACAAAAATCCTATCTATAGCATCTTGAGGGAATGATCGACCCTCTTAGAGTGAAAGACCACAAAACCCTATCGATCTTGGCACCCAAAACCCGCTCGGGATACTTTCCCCTCAATTGGGAGGAAATCATCAAAATCCCTTTCTAATTGAGACTCTCGCTCTGAGAAGCTCATCAAAGTCCCTTCTAAGAGTTTGAGAGCTCTCCCTCTGAGCTCGTCAAAGGTAGTCACTTCTAAGAGCTAAGCTTTCTCTACAAGCTCATCCAAGATCCCTTCTTAGAGCCGAGCTCTCTTTCTGAGCTCATCAAAGTCCACTTCTAATGATTCGAGCTCTTCCCTCTGGCGGCTTCGTTAAGGGTCTCTTCTAGCGGCCGAGCTCTCCCTACTGAGCTTATCAAGGTCCTTTCTAAGGGTCGAGGCTCTCTCTACGAGGAGCTCGTCAAGGCCCTTTCTAAGAGGCCCGACTCTCCCCTAGAAGCATGTCCAAGTTCCCTTCTAGTCCTTTTTAATGGCCAAGCTCTCCCTATGGGCTGCGTTAAGGTCCCTTCTAAGGATCGAACTCTCCGAACAAGCTCGTCAAAGTCCCTTCTGAGGGTCAAGTTCTTCCTACTATCTCGCCGAAGTCCTTGAGGCATGAACCCCTACCATGAACTCGGGGCCTAACCCCATTCTCCAAAATTTCTCAAACCTAGCCGGGGGACAAGCATGATGAAAAGGCCCTAACCCTACTCGAACACGATGGGATCAACAGGCAAAGAGGAGGCATGTTTAACACTAGAGGAATATGTACATACTGGAGGAGGCAAAGAGCAGCCACCGGCCTGATGCCGCAGCTCAGCCCCGGCTGCCCCCATTTGTGCATCGTCGTAGCCCTAGTTTCTTCAACACTCCGACGAGGTAAGGAGAAAGGTCTAGCAAGAGCTGCCGAAGGACCGAGTGATTCCTAGGAATTTGCGAGGACTTCAGGCGAGGGGATTTCACCGTAGATCTAGAGATATTTCATGTGTTTTATCGGTATTGTGGTTTTATCGTATGTTATTCGGTTTGTGAGTGTCGATTGATTTATGGTTATACTTGCGTAGTGTTTTCATGCCTGTATAACTGATTTAATTTTAAAGAGCATGAGAAATGTAGTTGAGAAAACCCTAAGGGGTAGTTAAAGATTAATTCATGTATCATAAAATTTTGCACCTTAGTTAGTTATGTATGAGGGACAGTAGGAGGGCTTTCGAGGATAGAGCCAGGATATTTGAGTAGATGAGACCGGGCTAAAGAAGGGGATTTGTTTTCAATCGTTTTTCTTAAAACTAAAAATGTTTGCGAAAGTCGTTTTTTTATAAAAACCCCTTCCTGTCTCTTGAGAGAGCCCGTATCGGATACGAGATGCTCGCTTGACGTACACATGTAGATGTATGCCTCTTGTCGTCAGGCACCGGGTTCATGTAGATGTATGCCTCTGTTTCTGGCATCAGGATCATGTAGATGTATGCCCCTGTTCTTGGTGATTGCTGGAGACCTTACGGAGACATTTTGACTAGGGGTGCGCGCTTGTATGATATGAGGTCATCGCACATATAGACTTACTATATGCCTGATATGAGATGAGAGTGCTTATGTGTTTGTACTCGGATTTCTGATTGTATTAGCATGCTTATCAAGATTAAAGATCACTATGTTGATCTTCATGATTTATACTTGCATTACTTATGTTCGATTATTTGAAATGCAGATGGCGGTATGTATAATACACGGAGTAGTCTATAGTCGAGCTTGCATAGCTCGGCCCTCTCTATCTTGTTTTTACATTACGGGATCTAGACTTGGATCGGGGATAGTAGCTTCATGTCTCGGCTGAGGGGATCGAAGTCTAGATTAGCTCTGTGTACTGTTTCCATGTTTTATTTCCTTGGGTTGTATTAAACCTTAGTTATGTTCTTTCCGTTGTATTTAGGGGTTGTAGTTGCCCATAACTCTGTGTGTTGCACTCTGCTATAACTTTGATTTGAATATGCCCCCGGTGTGTAACCGGGTATGCTTTGTCATTTGAACCTTATTCAGAGTACATGATTCTTGATTTCATGTTTATTTTGTACAACTTATGGGTTGGGTGCACTCCCGGCCCAACTGGTATGACATTTGTCTCATGAGCGAGATGGGTGTTACACCCAGAGACCCATGGTACGAGGCCCCAGATGACACCGAAATGGGGGAAGAAGATCGAGAGTTGGAATGGGGGATATAAGTCCGCCTCTTACGTACCCTTCTCTTGCGTCCCCCCACCCACCCCACAGCAGGCTCACGTAGCCTTGGTGAAGGCAAAAAGGAGTTCCCCGAAAACCCCCTAGAGCACCGCCATGCTCCTGCGCCAAGTGGAACCTCCCGGGCTCCGAGGCGGTGGGGAGGCCCCTAGCTCACTTTGGAGGGACATCCGAAGATAGAGCGGTCCTTCTGGCGCGCTTGGACCTCTTCTCGGATTGGGAAACCCCTTCATCCTGTCTCTTTGTTTTTCTTTGATAAGGGAGGTGCTTGGGAGGCTGAGACCTTGGGCCCACAGACCCCCCTTGATCACTCTTCTTCAGTCTTCTTGACGACATAAAGTTAAGCTAGAAGAGAGATCACTACACGAGAGAAGACATAAAGATGAGTGGGGATGGAGGTCATACACTCGCATGTGCTTCCCTAGGAATGGAAAAAGGGGGTCGAGTCCACTCAAAAGAAAGCCCAACCTCCAAGAGATCCTTCTTGGAGAAGATCTTTAACTATAAGGACAATGGAAAGAGTAGGCAAAAGAGGGATGGCCCCTATACTGCTCCGTTTCTCCCCTCTGATCGAGAGTTGGAGTCAAAATCAAGAGAAGCTGAGAAAAGTGGAAGCCCCATTTGTGTTGGGGATGTCTGTAATCCACCTCCACGAGGGAAAGCCAAAAAGAAATGGGACTTCCAATGCGATTGGAGCTTTGAAGGGAAGGTGTTCAAGAAAGACACTTCTTGACAAGGGGTGGCTATGTAGAAATCCAGCTAGCTTCTTTGGACCCGAGGGTTCTTTTTCATCTTGAAGAGCAGTTGAACCTATTGAGGAGTAGAGATCCTATCCCCTGCTTGCTTGAAGATGATGATTGCGGGTAGCACCCAAAGTCCCAAAGCCATTGGGGATTGCACTTACTGTCCTAGGCTACCACCTGGAAAGAACTCAAAAATTCTTCCCCGAGAAGGGGTCACCGAGGGGATGGGGCAACGAGACCACCTCACTTGAGGGACTCCAAAAGCCCCGTAATATCCACACGAGAGGTGAAAGGGTGATTACGCCCATTTCTAAGGGAAGTTGGAACCAAAAAGAGGCCCGGAACACGAAACACTTGAGTATTTAGCAAGGTTGGACTCCTTAACTTTTGCTAGGGAAAAAGGTTGGTTCAAGAAGGGGAGAAGATAGAAGATTTTGTGCTCACCAAGCTATGAGCCGAGAAGATAGAAGCGTCCCATTTGCAAAAACCCGTTGAGAGCGTTGGCGAAGAAGAAAGAGAATACAAAAGAGCAAAAGCCCGGGGCAAAAAGCTTTTGCTAAAAAGAAAAGGAGAGATTGTGTCGAGTAGATATGAATGGTTGGGATCCCAGAGACCAATACGGCTTGATGAAAAGGAGCCCTTTAGATGGTAGTCACGTGGGCGCACCACTGTCTACGACCTTTCCAAGGAGTAGTCTTTGGGGATGCACCAATCATAATAACTCCCTGCGTTTCATTAAGGCAAGAAAAGACACCAAAGGCAAAGGCGGCTTTCGAGGAACCGAGATTGATCAACTCCGTGAAATTTCGATCTCCGAAGGTCCGCATTGGTTAACAAGAGGCGTCTGAGTCGGTGACACAATTGGGCGAGGGCGATGGTTGGTGTATTAATAAGAAGGAACCCAGAGTGCCACGGGCTAGAGCGGTAAAGAGGATCAGAACCCTTAGGACCCGCACCCGAGGCGGAGTCACTTGGCGGGGCTCCCACAACTAGGGCCGAAGACTTATCCCGTACTACTTTCGATTTAACCCACATACCGGCTGATCTACTACTTCTTTTGGCCGACCAGGTGTGAGAGCACTGCCGACCTATGGGAGATAGAAGTTATGGAAAAATCGGGTCATATACATGGGTGCAAATCAAAGCGTATATATGAGCAACAAGAGTGCGTGCATCAAGGGTTGATCCACACTCATGGAAGGCCATCAGAGATTCACTCCAAACGCCTCTCTCTGAAAGTGGAGTAAAGCGCTTGCCCAGGTGTAGGAGAGATTATATGCGGCGAGGCAGCGCTCTGACACAACCAAAATGGGCCGGTCGGGGGGCGGGAAGGCACACTGCGTGTATAGTAGAGTTGGCCTTGGGGTGTCGGGAGAGGCACCCATGAGCTACTTGGTGATGGTGACTCCACGAGTATAAAAGAGGGGGAAAGAAAGAGAAAGGCAAAAGGGATCTTCTGCATACTCTTTGGATTTTGGACTCATCTCTTCAACCTAGGGAGATCATTCTGTCCTCCCTAAAACTACTGCCTCACTCACCATCAATCTCATCTTCACATCTTTTCCCTTCCCTCCATTTATACTCAAGCCCGACTTGAGCATCCCGAGGAGGGTCGGGGAGAAGCCACTGGACTTCCCTTACTGAGAAAGCAAGTCAGAGCGATGGAGCGTATCGCTATTTCTACCTTGCGACGATCACCCCTACTTTCATTTGTCGAGGCTCACAAAGTCCCCAACTAACAAACTTCCACATTTTCCACGGTCTCACACTTGATCTTTGAGTGGAGTATAGATCCCGAGATCTCGCCTAGTTTTAAGCGCCAACACTATAGATTATCTTAATTGTTTATAAGGTCATCTATATTCTACATTGCAACTCATCACAAATAAAAATTCATGTCAAAAAACCGACAAAAATAAAATAAAATAAACAAAATTACTGTGCAAGTTGAGATCAAGAATGATTCTATTATATCAGTAGATCATCATTTCTTATATTCTTTTATGTTCAATGTTCTTTTGTTTTTATTGATCTCAACAAGTAATCAGAATATATGTTCTCCACAGAGTAGATACCTACCTATAAACTTTTTGGAATAACTACTAAGGGTGAATAAGTAGATCATCACAAAGTTAGAAACAAGCAATTCCAATGAATTTTAGCAAAATGAAAATCCTCATCATTTCAATTGGAGCTTAGACAGATATATATATTACAAAGGTAACTCCTTACTAACTCAAATAGTAAATTATTAGAGCTTAATTATAGTGGATTCTCTTCAAAAGGTTCCCTTAGAAGGTCTTAAAAATCATACCATTAGATACAATAGAACAGCCAAACAAAAATCAAGGACTCAAGAGATCATCAAGAGAGAATAAGAGATAAGATAAAATCATACATAAATCATACCAAATCTACTTAAATATCCTAATATTTGAATATAATTATGATTAAAATACTATATCTAACCGGAAGAACACGAGGAGCTCAATAAACTCCCAAAAGGCAGTGGTATCTCTAATGTCCTCCAACGGATGAGGAAAACCAGTGTGCGGGATGAGCTCCAGCCAATCAGAGAGGTGGGAACTTTCAGGCTAATTGGCTGAAAGTTGCCATCCCAATTTCAAAGGATGGCCAGCTCCATAAGCACCCTCATCCATTGGCTAAAAGGTCAACCAAACTTAAAAAAGTTAAA
>CM048826.1:24477152-24539619 GCA_026586065.1 Dioscorea zingiberensis
TGTTTCTTTTCCCAACTTTAGTCTCAAATGTATAATCTCCTACATTTTCACTTCAACCACTTTGTCCTTAATTTTTGGTTTTACAATAATTCCCACATCATTCGTATATTTATCTCCTCCACAAATACCATAATTTATAGTGCATTACCAATCTCTCAAAGCATTATTTTCTATCCACCTACCTTCAAGTAAAACACAATATATATATTTTTAAAATAAAGTGGATAAAACCCTACATTTTCATTGATTAAGATAGTTGGTAGTACATGTTACTAATGGTTACAAAACAAATCCAGTATCGACATATAAGTATATCCTCGCGGTGTGAGCGTGGTCCTGATGCAAACACACTATATATATATCCTCATCATTTTCAGAAATGGGTCTATTAACTTCTATAGACTTTCCGCACAAAGACTTATATTCCAACTATCGATCTTAATCCTACTCTCATAGAATTAACTTCTTTACTCTCACACTCCGCCCATATACGGCATGTGAAGGACCCCTTTCCTATCTACTTCTCCCAAGCATCCGGTAAAGCCGAGTACATGGTGGGATTCGAACTTCTTTACTCACATCTGCTAATGGACATGGTAACCCACGCTACCTATACTCAGACACACACCAAGCCATGCGAGGGAATCTCTTACTCATTTAAGAATGCATCTCGGTGTCGCACACGTAATAAAGGCTTCCAGTTGGGCACGCCCCAACATTACTATATAATTCCTAAAGGCTAGGTATATTTATATCATACGTGTGCCTAGATTTTTACAGTCAGCTTCTATAAAACCTATCGTGAATCCCTCCTTATTTTGGTCAACTTTGGGACCAAGCTACACTCTCAGTATATTTATAATTATAAATAATGTATTATAAAATAGTTGATAATTTTCATTATTTGGTTGTGCCTCATTATTTTAAAAGTTTAAATAGGTTGATTTTGTTATTTAGATGTTATTAGTGTATTTTTTATTTTTTAATATCCTGTTTGTTTTTGCATAATATAATAATATATAAATGTATATTTTAATAAGAAAATGTGCGTTTGTAAACCCTGACCACCAACCGCCTGCTTCAGCTGCTTCTTCTTCCGGGCCGCAGCTTTGAGAGACTGGCGACATGCTATACATCGTCGGACTTGGTCCTCGGCGACGAGAAGGTACATCACCCTCCTATGGCCTCGAAGCTGTCCAGAGCTTCGAGCAAGCTCTACAAGGTTGAGGCCTATACCTCTCTTTCTCTCCTTCGGCCTCCTCCGATGGTCTCTCCAGATTGGTACTCTTTCTCTTTTTTAAGCTGGCTTTTGATTCGTTGGGGGTTCTCTGGTGATGATTTGAGAGTGTTATGGGATTCCCGTTGGGCAGGAGAAATTGTGTATACGGGAAGCCAGTGACTGTTGCTGATAGAGAGATGGTGGAGGAACGGGCGGATGAGATCTCTTGTCAGAGGCTTCTGAGTCTAACGTGCCCTTTTCTGGTTGTTGGTGATCCTTTTGGGTATTATTCCTCCCTTCTTTTCTACTTTCTTTGAAGTATGAAAGCTTTTTCATTGGAAGTAGTTTATGTAATTACTGTATGAGGAAATCGGATGTTTTTTGTCAAGGGATGAAAAAGGGATCCCTTTTTCTCAAAATGTTTTGGATGATGTTGTCTTATCATATGTTACCAAGTAGCTGATTGTAATTTCTCACCTTTTAGCGTGTGATTTAGAGGTGTTTAATAATAAGTTATTGAGTTTGTACTTGGTATATTTTTGCATTCATAAGTTTGGTAAGATTGCTTGTTTGTAAACTTCTAGTGCCCCTATGGTGAACAGGGGCTTTTGCATTCAGCTGTAGAGTGATTACGCGTGTTGTTTTGATCAACAATCTTGTTAGTGAGGGAAGTATTTCCAAGTTAAATTCTTGAGTAGGGGATTGCAATGTCACTCCAAAGATTTATTTAATGCAATTTTGAATAATGCTTGTTGAAGTCGGTTACTTGTTCATCAAAATGAACAATCTCTAGGACCTGGCATTCTCCTGATACTTTGGATCCTCAAGGCATATTCACCCACTACTTATTGTAAGTTATCCCAAAACATAAAGGTATATTTTTTTAATCACGATTCTCAGACATCTTTTTTGCCCTATTTCTTCTCCCTCAGATAGGTATTCCTCATATGTGCTAATATTGTATGTTCAATTAGCATCACTAGAAATACTTGAAAGAATGAATTAGCTTTGGTATTGGTCATACACGATGCGATTAGTAAGAGGGATTTATGTAACTTTCAGTAGTAGCTGCAGCATAGTTACTTGATGATGCATTGTCCCTGTGGTCTAGTTTCCTGTATAATATATAATTTACTTGAATTTTTGTCAATTGGAGCATTGAACTTTAACATAGGAAATGCAGAGCTACCAAACACATACAGATCTGGTTGTAATGCGGGCTGCAAGCAATTGGGTCTAGAAGTTAAGCAGTGATACATAATGCATACTGTAATGAATGCTGCATTGGAGTTTGTGGATTGCAGCTCTTAACCTCAAGTTATGGTGAGACAGTTTCAATAATACCTTTTTTCACGGAGACATGGAGACCAGACAGTTTCTGAATGAGAAGATAAAAAAGGAAATAGAGAGCTTGGGTTACACACCCTTTGCTTATTAGGTAGGTTGCAACGGATGTCTTAACATTCATCTGACTTGTCTAGCCTGGGAAAAGATCTAGTATTGCTTTTCTTTTTGGATGATTCATCTCAGTTAAGGGCGCCTCATGCTTTAGGGTATCCAGGTTGAGTGTTTTGTTGCAAGCCGGTAAAACTCTGTTAATTTTACCTTTGGGAACATGCTGAGGCATATGTGTTGAAATGTTATTATCTATTTCTTATTACTTCTACTTGCTCATGCAAAGGTGCTGGCTGTTCCTTTATGCCCTACATACGCACTCTTACTTTTCAAGAGTTTATTGTTGGAATTCTAAATTTTTGGGAAACCTCTTCCTGCATACACAGTGAGTTGCTCATTTTCTTGCCTCTTCACGTTGGATGAACTGGCTGCTAGCAGTCATAGACCAACCATACTGGTGCCCAAAGGTTCACTCTCTATATGAAACAAATGGGCAGTAAAACAAAAATCTAGGAATTCAGATATAACAACTCTTGAATTGCATATTGATTCCTCATTGTGGTGATGTCGTTATGGAGAGATCAAATTGCTTTCTTCTGCATCACCCTTTAACATTATGTTGATTTGGTTGGGCATTAAGGCTATATTTTTGGCATAAAATATGTTCAAAAAGGTATACAAAAATTACTCATTATTATTAAAACTGCTACTTCCTTTTTAGATTTACATCTTGTATGCTTGTAGCTTAACACTCATGCACATCTGCTGCACCTACACACACACATGTACTAGTTTTGGTTTTGATCAACATCCTTCTCTGAACATGCATTAGTCTTGTTTGAATAAAGGGACATAGAAAGAGTAATGCTTTTAGCGTAAGATATACATCTTCCAGGTTCTTAGTGGATTTTCCTAATTTTGGGCAGATATCCGTGTAAAGGAACCTTCATTGGAACTCATTCTGTGCAGGTACATTGCACATCTAGAAACAATTCTATCTCTCCTGATCCTGATATTCCCGGTAGTATTGATAGAAAGCATGAAGAAGTTTTTGATATTCTGTTCAAGAAACAACTTCATGGATAAATTTTATGCTCTTAACAAATCATTTTTATTACCATTTGCCCAATATCAGTTCCTGTGCCATCATACTCTTTTGTCTAAGCAAATAGAGTGGACATTCCTATTCTCTGTTGAGCTCAATGTTATTATCATTATTTCTTGAAATCTGATTTTTGCTGTCTCTTTTGTTCTCTCTTTCTCAGAGGTGAAGGAAATGTTATGAACTCCTCCAAAATATACTTGACAGTCCATATGGCTAAGCATAAATCCAACTCTTGGAGGTCAGAGGCCTTCTTGAAGAAAGGAGATCTGGTAATTCATCAGTGGCTCTCTGGAAAAGATTATTTGCAATTTCATTTTAAGAAACCAGGATATCTATATTTTCCTAGTCAGCCAGTCATAGACAGTGATGTAATAAATCCCACTGCAACTGCTGTAATATGTCACTATTAAGGAGCACCCAATTGTTAGATGAACTGTGTTATAATTATTATTGATGTCATCTCCGACCCTTCCCTCAACCCCACACATAGCGGGAACTTTGTGAGTACCGGGCTGCCCCTTCTATTCTTTTAATACTTTCCCTCTCTACATACCTTTCAGAGAGAAATGAGCCTTTGAAGTCTATAGTATAGCTTAGATTAGTAGATCGGAAGACAAATTATCTGTTACTTTGTGGAGCAAATCCAATTAAGAACTTAATCAATTATTTTGCCACCCTCACTGCTTGCAGCTTATTGTGAGAAGTCAAAATGTAGTAATTTGGAATCTGCTCGGCTTGGCAAATGAGGATCAGTTGATAGCTTCTGGTTCTATGGACAGATCTACTTAATGTGGATTTTGGGGGCTCCAACTTCACTGCTCTGCTTGTTATAGCTTGGAGAGTAACTCCATCCTGTGGAAGAGAGAGATGCTAGAAAGTTCTTACAAAAGTCAAATGACCCTCAAGAAATTCACCACAACTTCAATCCCACTCAATGTAATGCTGACTATGCCATATAAAGGTTGGTCAAACTACCATGGGCATTTGGAATCTGAAACAAATTCAGCTAGTCATCTTTCCTAGGTTAATGAACTATTAAGGTAGTCTACAGACCTCCTCTTGGAATTTTGTGGGAACTATCCCAATGTTTTATAAGTTAGTATTCTTGTTTTCTTCCAAAGAATTTTGTACTACACCATGGGATAATTCCTACTAACTAGTTACTTATATGATTAGCACTCTTTCTGTATGTGTAATTCCTACCAAGGGAAATTTTCTTCATAATTGTCACATTGTAAAATTTTTATCCAAGAAAATGTTTTATGTGTGCCACTATCAACTTTTACAGATCACTTCTGGCATGCATTGTTTTGAATGTTCAAAAGACTCCATATAGAAATGAGTACAAAGCTTAAAATGAACTGTAAGTCATTAATGAAAGAACTGACCAGGATAGAAAAATTTTGCATCATTGAATTACTAAATTGCATTTTGAAGAAAAGAGTGACAACTACTCCAGCCTATTGAACCAATGTCTTCTCTCTATTTGTATCCATTATTGTCCAAGAAATACCCACAGGCCACAACCATTAATTTGATTGTCCTGATATTTTACTTTTCCACACAAAGAGCTTTAGTCAAGATTCTTTTGTGATTGCTTAGAATTTGTGGTCCCAAGATACATGCTTTCATTTGTTCTTGTCTTGTTTGCCAAATCTGGACTATCAAGTACTGCACTTCAACTGAAGTCTTTGCCAAATTAATTTCTGTATCTTGCATCATTAGGAAGTAAAAAGAATCCCATTGATCTTTTTCCCATGCAATCATTAATTGCATTTTGGTTATTGTTGATTGCTACTATGTCAGTACCATAGGTAGTAATACTCATGAAATTCATAAGCGGACAAGTTTAGCATGTAGCTTTTTCTGCAGGATTTTCCCTTTTCAGTTCTGTTTACAGGAGCTTTTTCAGTTTCCCTTGGTTTGGAGAAAGAGTAAGAACCACTAATTCATTAAGAAAATCCTAAAAGAGTGTGAAATTCCTTTATACAGCTTCCAAGGAAATGTTAAAATAGACAATAATAGGGTTTCTGACAAAGTAATCCCTCTAGAGAATGTTCTCTCCCTTAGGAGTTACCTGGTGAGGGGAATTTAAGGATCTATATTTGCTGAATGTTTTGATCACGTTAATTGAGAAACCTCATTTACACATCACACACACAGTATATATGTTTTACCCCCAATTCTTTTAAGTGAAGATCTCTTTTTTAGCTCATTTTATACCTTTTATATTCTGAAATTTCTAGGTTTTTTCCATACAATGTATTCCTCTCTCCCTTGCACTTGAAAAAATTTCCATCACTGTCATGTTTCCTATGGTCGCTGAATTTTGGGTCCATTGCTACAGCTGTCTATTCTTTTGTACTGGATGTTTTGTAGCATCATCCAAAATACAGGATTTGTTTATGATCTATAAAAAGAAGCTATATTATCAAGGATATTCCCTTTTTAGGGATGGCAGAATTTTCTTTGAAATTATATCATGGTGGATTCTCTTTTATGATTCCTTGCATCCGTGATCCAGGTATGCTCCCAGATGCAAGGATATTTCAGTATGATTCTTAATTTGATTTGCTGGTAACTTAGAGTATGAGAGCATCAAATGGTTCGCCACCTAGAGTCACTTGTAGAAATGGATGATATTTCTATTTTGAATTGATAGTGGAAATTTCTTGAGCAACTAGTATTTGATCCGTTTGGAAAAACTTAGAATTGTGATATATTTTATTTCCTATCCCAATTGGCAATTATCAGAGTTCCTATGAAGAGATCAGAAGTTTCTTGAACTGGATATTAAAATTTTGCAGCATTTCTTATAATACTAGAAGGTCAAGAGTTCCAAGATTGCTTCTTGTTAAATCTCTAATTCAGTTACAGAAAAAGATCTGGACCTAATGAATCATCACGAGAATGGCATAAACCTATGAAGTGTTGCCATAGGCTAGCTTGAGCCTGACTCCTCAATCAAGAGCTTTGGAAGTAATTGTTTGAGAACTTTTTATTTTTGAGGAAACATTACCTGCATGCTCTAAGCTTATCATACGTTGCACATTGTAGTCTCCTTATTCTGTATTAAGCAGAGTCTAGTCCCTAATTTTTGTTGGTAATGCTTCTCAATCACTGAACACCAACCGGCAGTGAATATGGAATAAAAGAATTGAGAGACATAAATTGAGATTCTCTATTTAAAAAATATAAATTTCATGCATAGCTCGGCTTTTCTCTTCTTAATATTACAAACTTTTTTATTTGTCATTTACCCAAAGCAAGATCTCAAGCACATTATTGATTAACCAAAATGCGTTAGGATGTGTAGCAGAGTGCATCTGCTTTCATTTCCTTGGTCTAACCATGTTAAGCGAGGTTAAGGTTGTTAGGCGGGGTTGATGGGCTAAATTCACGCTTAGGCTGGGTTGTAGACATAAATTCGCATTTGTTTTGGAACTTCCAATTGCATTTGTTTTGATATCCACCAGTAGCGGGTTAGACCATCGCAATTCTCACCTAACTAACAAGCCTTAACCCCTATTAGAGTGGAGTTAGGACCAAAATGCATGCATAAAATGCATCCTGCAAATTTTGGTAATTAATGCATAGGATGCTCATTTTGGTAAAATAAAAGGAAAAATTCTGTAATTTTTTTTTTAAAAAAGCCTGCATAGCTCCTATCTATTATGAGCAATATTTAAAGATGGAAAGAAATTGTATGAAAAATTGTGGAAGTTCCTAAATTATATATATATATTTGTAGAATTTGAAATTTTAAACCTTTTGTACCACATACAAATCCCATTTTCCCATTTCTTTTAATTCTTAAATGGAAATGCCAAATGCTTATATAACTATTGCGCTGGGTACTGAATTTGCATTCTGAATTTGTACCTATGGATTACACATTTATCCTGGAAGCTTTGGAAAAGTGAGCCAAAAAGTTTGTGTTAAATTAAGTTTTGGGTTTATTGATTTTGCTGCTTTAATCTTTTCTAGTAAAACTCTACCTTTTTTGCTATATGTTCTAGAGACGCGCCATAAGTCTGTGGCTGTTTACTCCTTTTTAGGCTTTTATAAACTCTACCCAATTGGCTAGTCACTATATCAATTCCCTTCCCTAGTTTAGCTAACTTTCTACCAGCAGTGCATGATTTCTTGAGCTGTGGAGTGTTGTTTGTGGGGCTCATCAGATATGTGTAATGTAAAATCGGATTTACTCCTGGCTACCTGCAGTGCTACATCAGTGCATCTTTGTTAGAGTCTCTCTTATGCTTTGAGCACTTGGCTAAGCATTGGTAGATCGCGATGATGGACTTCTGAATTCCACTGCTCTTAAAACTATGTTCTGTGGTCTCTTACTTATACCCTGGATGTTCTTGGCCTCCTAATTGTCGTTTGACTTTGTTAAATAGCCCCAAAGAAGGATTGAGATCTCGTTGTTGTTTTTTTCTTTAGAGTTTAGTTTGAGTCATGGAAACAAGCTTTTTGCAAAATCGCGGGAGTAAAGGCTAGCACGTCTGATAATGTAACGCCATAAAGTGGTCTCGGATCCTGAGCTTTTCAGCACCGGGCTGCCCCCTTAGATTATCATATCCCATACCCTTAAGTTTCTTATTGGGGTCTCTTATGTTGTATATTGAATTATACTTGTGTTTACGTAACACTCAGAAGTTTGTATTCTTGCTTTTGCCTTTGCACTAGGTGTACTTTAATTTCATGGCGACTCCCAAGCTAAAGTACATATAGTCAATAAAAGATTGTAGGTGAAAGCTTTTAGCAAGTATTGGTGACCATACTAGGGCACTTCTGGGAGCCTACTTGTTCTTGTAGTTACAGTTGTTTGAAAGCATAAATGAGGTTACAGGTATCCTTGTTGCATATCATATTAAATCTTAACAACTATCACATTTAGTACCCATCTTCTATACACTAGTTTTCAGGGTTAGAGCAAAGTAGAAGGAAGCTGCATGATATACATACAAAACCATAACTTCGGAAATGGGTAAGTGTACATTCTTTTTTGTTTTTATTTGTTTGGTGTTCTGTAATGAAATCTCAAGTTATCATCTGGAGCATTTCCCTTGAGCATTTTTACAAGAAAGCATAAAATGTAGAGGCTAAAACATAACTTAACCTGTTGTTTCACTTTACAAGGATAAGCTCTCACTGCTACCATGTGTTCATTATTGGTATTTAACAGTTTCAATGTCACACACTGGATGAGCTATAGCTTTGAATCAAGTTGAACTTTTGGGAAGTCCTTTCTCATTGACATGACCTTCCACCTGTGCCTTGCCTAATATCATATCAGGTGCAGTGTCCTTTGTGCACTTTGCATTTGCAATCTCCCTTCCCTTTGGGATTCAAGTTATGCACTCAAGAGTTTTCCTTTGCTTCTTTGACCATATTAGGTGTAGCAGTGACCAATGAAATTTTTGCTTATTGGCACACACATTCAACTTTTTTAGGCATGAATATTGGACAATGAAAGGGAAAATATATGGTTACACCTGATTTTCTTCGTGAAGTTACTGCTGATTTGGTTTGATTTCTAGAGGTAGTAAAACCACAAAGGGAAAGAAGCTAGCTCAGTGTGGATATCTCTTGTATATGGTTTTTTGGGAGAATGATAGGTGGTGGAATCTTTGTTCACAATGGAAATATGCTTTTTTGTTTAAACAAATGCTAATGGCCGTGCATATACATTGTTCTTCTTAACTTGACTGCTTATTTGAGGTTGACATTTTCAAACTTAGTGAGCATATGTAGAGTTCTTTTTCTTGTTCTTTCTATGGGACTTTATAATACTCTCATTAATTGATATAAAAAGAAAGAAGGTTGCATTCTGGGCTTCTGTTCAGTGAAGAGTATGTGCTGACTAGATTTGAAGAGAGGAGTGCAATAAGAAAGATAAGCCAAATCCATTTCTTAAGAGATTGTGAATCTTAATCTTTTGTTTACTTTTTCTAGGGTTTTTTTTTTTTTTTGTCCTTGTATTCATTGTCATCCAAGAATAGGAACAACATGTCACGATGGAAAGAAGTTATTTCTGCTCTTTTAGTTTATTGTGGCTTAAGAAATACAGGCAATTCTACCTTTGATGATCCATGTCTCTCTTTTGAGGGAATTTAATGATGTGTGAAGAGTGTCAGGCTTTAGGGATACTGTAGATATATATTGTTCTGCATTACCTTGACAATACCATGTTTCTCTTTGATAATTCAACGAGTGTGGGATATATATTTGTGATTGCCATTAGAAGTTTGGAGAGTTTTCTTTACATCTAAAATTGGGTCTGTCTTTAGTTGTGTACAAGAATCGAAAATTTAGTCACTCAAGGATATGCAAACTCTCTCTTTGTATAATAAGTTAATAACTACTTTGGATTCAACTGTGTTCAAAGGGATTTTGCTTATGTAGACTTCATTAGATCATTGTGGGAAATGTCACCCGGTCAACATTTGCATTTTAATTTTATTTTCTTTGCAAGATCTTCTATGTTGGCACTGTGTTGTAATTTAAGCCTCAACCAAACTTCTTCTTACTCAGCCCAGTTCTATTGAAGGGAATCAATTGCACAAAGGCAACAAAGATCACAAAGGAGGGTCTAAGCTTAAGAGTAAAAGGCACACACCAGAAATCTCATCTCTCAATAGAAAGTAGAAAGTGGGTCAAGTATTGTGCACGGTTACAGGGTTCTAGCTGACCAGCACACAGAAGAACATAAGGAAGAACCACCCCCTACCGGAAATCATCCTCTCAATAGAAAGTAGAGTATCAAGTATTGTGCACGGTTACAGAGGTTCTACAACAGCGACAAGGAAGGGAGTTACAATCAACTCCTGACTTGGAGAGATTGAATCTTGTGAACTAGGTCCTGCCTCAACAAGTATACTACATGTCTTACCCTGCATCATTGCCTCATATAGGAAACCCTCATGCAAGGGCTCTTTGCTTAATAGGGAGTGCATATGTAGAGACGGAAGGTAATGTGTACAACAAAGACTCGAACTAAATGGATTGCTTCTATTTTTCTTCTTTCTCTCTCGCCCCCACCCCCCTCCCCTTCCCTTTTTGAGAAGCTAACGGAGGAATACTATGCATTATATGATTCATATAGTTTTATTGAGCATTAAATGGTTAGTTTGGCACAATTGTTCTAATAATAACTAATGATTTTCTATTTCGCATTACTTTTTGTCTAATACAAAAATTGAATTTGGCTTAACATTTTTGAAAATTTAATAATTATTTAATTATATTTTAAATGTACCAAAAACCTAGAAAAAAATAATACCTATTAGAAATAACCCTGTTTGAAAAACTGTTACACAAGCATTCAGCCCATATGCAGTAGCCCTAGTCCGACACACAAGTGAGTGGCCAGTACCCAAAAAGACCGGCTTACTGTAAGGTTATCCCACCATTTATATGCACAAGACACTCCAAGATATATAGCCAAGGAAACTAATTTTGGGTCCGTTATAAAACTATAATCTCTTTGGACTGATTTTAGACTGAGGTGGTATAACAGGAGTCTCTCATGCTACATTTTATTTTATTTTTACCAAAAAACATGAATGCTGGTTTAATACGATATTCTTTTATATGAATTTTTTAAGCAAATAAAAAAATTAGATGTTTATATTACTACTTTATCACCTTAATTTTTTGAGAAATTCTAAAAGAAGATTTTTTTCAAATTAAAATTAATATAAATATTCATTCAAAATATTAAAAACTAATTTTAAAAATCTCTTTAAAAATATGTGATAATATATTTATCAAGTTATACTAAACGTATTTCCTAATTTTTAATGGTTTTCTAAGTGAATAATTTTAATTAATTTTAGGCTTTTTAAATCGTGTACTAACTCTTTAATATAGAAACTTAATGTTGTAAATTTTCAAATAGGATCAATTTGGCAATCCATTTCAAATAGGGTTATTTTGATGACCAAGTCTCTCAAGGGGTGTTTGGAGTCAGCGTCATATATCGCCACTTTCTCTAGAGTTTCGATTTTTTTTGAAGGGTTCTTGAGAATTCTCACTAAGAACCTAAAAATAAGCTCTGGGAGTGTATAGAAAGGTCTAGTTAGGATTTTGTATAGAAAGTTTTACATTGGGAATTAGGCCTGGTAGAGTGTAGGAGGTTTTAGAACCCGGCCAAATACCCTAATAATGGTCTACGTGGTTTCTTAATCTTGCCCTTTGGTCCCTCTATACAAATTCTCAATTGTCCCAATGGGGTCCCTCGTGATTTTATGAATCGGAAAAATCGATGGCCCTCTCCCTCTAACGCCTCGGTCATCTTTCCCATCCTGGCTCTGATGATGTGGCATTTTTATTAATATAATAATATTAAAATATTATGTATAAAATTAAAACAACTTTCTTAATCTAATCCATATTTTACTCTATTGGATCCAAACTCAAGCTATTACTCCGGATCCAAGGTAAAATACCTACAAATCAACACTTATTAAAAATATTCTAAAAAAAAGTTAAGACCTATTTAAGATATTAAATCTTATTTAAAAATACTAAATAATATAATTAACAACTAATTAATCAACCTCAAATCCTAATTAATTAACCCCTAACCCTATTCCTCTTCCTCTCTCTCCCCCCCCCCACCTAAGCTGGCTGCTACATCACCACCCCTAGCACCTCTCTTGCCCACTCTGGGCGCGCTACTTGTGCGGGCCTTCCCTCTCAAGAACACCACGAATTGGCCGCAAATCCTGCGCAATAACCGCCTCGACACTGCCGCCATCGGGCAACTTTCCCTTCATACGCCTCTCCTCCTACTACAAAATTTCCAAGACGCAGGTCCCGGAACGCGTCACTCAGCTTCCCTCATCCTCTCCAAACACCCGGGCCGCCATGATGGTGATTTGATCTTGAAAGTGCTCTCGGCCTTCTTGTCTTCAGCAACCCTAATACCTACGAGGCCGGAGGTCATCAACCAAGTGATCACCAAATGTAGGAAGCGGACCCATTATGGTCTTGGACGCCTATGAGAAAGGATTCTCGTGAGCTTTCCCTCAAGTTTTGTAATGCTGACTTTGGAGGGTTCATTGGAGGACTCGGTGAGTCAATCAGCACGGAGAGGCACCTTGAAGTCTTACGGTGGCCGGCCACACGCAGGGTGGAGGGCCTGGCCTTCTGACGCTACTCTGAGGAAGAGAGCTTGTTAGGCTCCTCAGAGGGGTGGGAAAGAGAGGAAGAAAGGGCTGGATGGGCGAAAGCGTATGTGGGAGAGAGAGGAAAAGGATAGGGTTAGGGGTTAGTTAATTAGGGGTTTGGGTTCTGGTTGAATTCATTATTAATTATATTATTTGGTATTTAAAATAATATTTAATATCTTAAATAGGGTTTAATCTTTTTTATAATATTTTAATATTATTATATTAATGTAAAAAATGCCAACGTTATCAAACCCATATGGAAAAAGATGACTCGGGCATTAGAGGGAGGGACCGATTTTTTCCAGTTTCATAAAAATACAGTGGACACCATTGAGATAATTGAGACAATAGAGGGAACCTTTAAAAGGGCAAGATTAGGAGAAACCATAGGGCCTATTCAAGGTATTTGACCTTTTTAAGAACCTATTCATGGATTTCCAAATGAATGCTTGAGAAGTTTAGAGAGTCTTGAAAGGCCTATAAATAGGGAGGGCCCCTCCCTTTTAGGGAATAAGAAATTGAGGTGAAAAGTCTTAGATAAAAGCCTTCTTCTGTTCCTTCTAGTTGCCTACAGTGAGTTATTTTTTCCTCTAAATCTTCCTAGCTTATTTCTTCCTACTAATCTAAGGAGTTTATCAGAGGGGGTTTAAGATTGTGACTTAGTTCCTATTATTGGGCTAAAAGTTATACTAAGTCCGCACAAGGGTGGTAAAAAGGAACCGTTTTTGTGACAGTCAGCTTTTAAAATTGGTTTTCCAAAATCGCTAGCTTCCAAATCCCTCATCCCTAAAATGTTTTAGGAAGCTGGTTTTGGGATTTTATTGAAAAAAACACTGGAAACGCTACAGCCATCGCTCTCTTTGCCATTACAAAATGCCAGCTTCATGTTTTTTAAAGGGAAAAAAAAAATGAACAATTTTATGGATAGGGGTTGAAATATCAATTTGTTTTATTTTTATAACATATAGATAAAATTTTGCTTTTATTTTGCCTAAAAATTAAAATTAAAATAATATATTTAATTTTATATTACCTTTTATTTTAAAATGTTAAATTAATATTGATTTCAAAAATTGGCAAAAGTTTCCATAAAATCAATATAAATTTTTATTTTTTTAAAAAAATATTAATTCTGGTGACCTTAAAATTTTCTTTTTAAAAGTAAACTCTTAAAATTAATTATGGCAAATGAAATTAAAAAACTATAGAAATTAATAATTACAATGAAATAATAAAAAAAACTCTAAAAATCTATTTCTATAAACCCCTTCCACCTTCAATTGGTGTTGGGGAAGGGTCGGAAGGTTTCATGGGAAGAGATGGTAAGCGGTGGTGGCAATAGAGTGACTATACAGTGGGAAGGGAGCCTACCGGCAAATTTGGGGCGAAGAAGATTGCACATTTCGTTAAGTGGTGGCGGGCTCTAAGTGGAATAAAGGCAACTGCGATCAATTTGCACAATAGCAAAGAAAAACGGAAGTTATGGCTGCAACATTGAGGGAAATGGATGTCAGAACAACAACCCTTCTTTGCCATGTAGACATAATTAGCCTCAAGCAGGAAGACCAATGCCGTAAATGTTCTAGGATTACCCGGGTTAGAAAGAAGGGGATGTCAGGAACACACGTTACATTTCCATGTCAGAAAGCAAACTAGCTAAAGACCCTAAACCTGGATTCACCACTCAGAATACCCTGCATTTTTAAATAAATAATGCGAAAATTTTCAAGAATCAAGCAAATGAGATTAATTAACACAATGTAAAATTCAATTAATTACTTTTTAAAACTCAATTAATCCGGAAAATCGAAGGATTTATGGGTACCTAAAATCCAAATTCTCAAGAATTATTTGGGTGGAGCTTGTAGAGGAGGCACTTTTATTGGCCTTCAGCCACTCGACATACGCAAATAGTTGGAGATGGATGTGATAGTTCTAAGCCTAGTTAATTAATTGAAAATTTATTAGTGCTTCAAAATTACTTTAGATTAATTAAGTGAGAGATACCAAACAAAAAAAGTTAGAGAGTCTCACAGTAAAGTAGGTCCCTGGTCGGGTCAAAAAGCCGGGAATTTTGGATGCTGTATGAGTACTGGAGACAAACCCCGTGATGCCACACAAGATGCGTACGCTCAGTGATCCATGGTGCAAGAGTATTGAGGGTCTGGAATTCCTAATCTGGGTCAGGAATGGGGACGGAAAGTCTGAATTAATTGATTCGTACGCTTCCGTATGTGAGTACATAGTGGGGAGAAAAATAAAAATAAATAAATAAATAAATAACTTATTACTTATAAAATCTCTATGTGGAATTATTGTTTTAATCTTCGAAAATAAATCGGGTGGTTATTAGTTCATAAACCAAGATTTTAAGATAAAGAAAAAATTAAATAATAGCTACACAAATAAAAAATGGAATGGGAATAAATTCAATATTTCTTGTTTGGGGCCAACCCAACCATAAAGGGGGAGTAGTGATCCGGTGGTCTAGGTTCCAACTTTGGATCATCACTGGGAATCAGCCCACTTTGAATCACTCACCATAAAATGCGCACACATCCCGAAGCAACATATGTGGTGGTGATCCAGATTGGGCTCGGTTCCATTGATGATCCAGTGGAACCGAGACCACTCGATCACCATTCTAAAAAGGGGTGAGACTTAATCAACTTTGGCATATGACAAATAATCTCAAATTATTAAAACAAAAGCCCTAGATTGGAAATAAAATCAAAATCTCATTCAACTTCTCCAACTCTTCTCTCTCGTACCCTAGATCGCTGCGCCTTTTTTCTCTCTACCTCACAAGCCCTCCCTCGTTGAGCACTCCGACGAACATCACTAGCCCAAGCTCCTCCTCCGACTACATATGCGGCACCGGGGTGAGGCCGGGTGCTTAGCCGAAGGCCACAAGACCGCCTGCGCCAGCATTCAACCGGCCTGCCTCTGCTCCTCACAAATACAGCCCCCCCCGTGCCACCTTCCCCTACACGCACTCCGGCTTCTTACGCATTCCCGACGCTAACGTGAAGCGCGCGGCCGAGTAGAAAGCACTCGAAGCTCGACCGCTGTTCCCCCTCCCTTTCTCCACCGCCACCCGGACGATGCAGATCTACGTGCGGCGCCTTCCCCGCCACCCGAGCTCACATTTCCCCTTGCGACTTGCACCTAGTCAGCCTTGGCTCGCCCAAATGCCTCTTCACCTTTCTCCCCTACTCCAGGTGAGCTTCCTTCCATGAGATCTAGCGCTAGAAAATCCAAGATTTTAGGTTATTAATTTTCTAATTATTTTCCTAAAATCTTTGGTTAATAAAGAAAGTCCTCAAGGTTGGATCTAATGAAAATTTTGTTTTCGAATAATTGTTTCCTAAATATTCTTTAGTTAATTAATTAATTGAAGAAAATTCCCATATTTGGAATTAGTTGGATTTTTAATGTGAAAGGAGGTGTTAAATTGATTAATACCTTAATTAATTAGGGGTCGTTTAGGGACCTTCAGGTAATTTTAGGAAAAATTGAGGACTTAAAAGGAAGAATGCTCCTCTCACAAAGAGACGGACTTGCATGAGAGCTTAAAAATGTTTTGGGGTATATTAGCAAAGGGTGGAAATTAGGATATATATATATATATATATATATATATATATATATATAGTTGATAAAAAATCAGTGATATTTAGTTTGTGATGAGCTGTGAAATAGTTGATGAATGATGCCATGGATTATGAGTTGATAAAATTTAGTTGTATATGCTCGCTTGTATTTGTAATGGTGATTGGTTGTATGATTTCGGGAGCCCATAAATAGGGGAGGTGTTGCCCAATTTTTCTTGGATTTATAAGGTTAATCTTCCATATTTAGCTATAACATTTGATTAATCTTGAAGAGCATGTTAGATTCTTCAATCTAAGGATGAAGTTAGCAAAGTCATCGAATTCGAGTAATTCCGTATTTTCTTCATGCTCTTTAGAAATACCTAAATGCAAGTTAATTGTAAGCATGCTCTAGTTAAGTTAATGAAATTATTGTATTCTTCGAGTTTAAGTAAGAGTACAAGCAAAGAATACGGTTTCCATATTCATGATTTCTGTATTCCTGAGTTTTCCTATTTCGATTATCAGGAAATGGAAAAGGCAAAGGCAAAGGCAAGACAGCCGCTGCCGAAGGACCGAGCAAGTCCTAAGTTTCTACTAGACTCAGGTGAGGGAACGAAACTGGACATTTTCATATTTTCGTCGTATTATTTATGAAATGTTTGATTCTACTTTGAAAAGCATGAAATAGAGTTTTATATGAGATTTCCAAAGTTTGAAAATCGTATTATGTTTTTGAAAGATTCTTTTAGAAGTGAACTTTGAGATATTCATGAAAAAGGTTCCAGTAAAGCAATATGAAATGGAAAGAGATTAATTAGAAGTATTAATTCTCTGCACCGTACTATCATACTTGCTTGCAACAGTGGTGACACTTTGATAGCGCCAGTTAGTACGGTACTAGGTAGGAAAGGGGTGAATTGTTAAACTCTGTATTTTTGCAAAGTCCAAACTATCTGTTTTAAAACTTCCTGTTTTCAAGAAATAAAACTCACTTTCCGTACTCGTAGAGTGCCTAGTACGCGTATATCTTATCCTAGAGATAATTACCTCGCGGGAGCTATAGTAGTAGAACCGTGAGGGTAGAGATGGTACTCATCGGGAGCCCCTAGAGGGACCATGAGGGTTCATCTTGATGACACAATAATCGTTCAAGAATTATTGAAGTAGAGGTGTAGGTGTAATTGATACTATTGAGATATGAGATATGTTTCAGATATCCCACCTCACCTGAGCTATATGAGAAATCAGTGGTGGCTATTGGAGTTGATATTCATCCACCAAGGAATTATAGAGTCATACACGTACAGATCAAGGATGAAATAAATAAGATGACCATGCATGTTATTTTACTTATGATTTTATGGAAACTAGCATAATTATATCTGATTGAAGATAATGCATAGAGTGACATATTATTTCAAAATGCATTATTTCTTCATACTTATATATCTTGTACATTTTAAAAATTTATTTTAGATTATACATTTTAAGAATTTATTTTAGATTATTTTTATTTGAATTCATACAGGTATAGTATACCTAACAATACTGTTTTCCTCACTTAGCTCGAGTAGCTTATCCTTCTTTTATGTGAAATTTTGCAGGAGATAGGCAGGTACTGACATACCTAGAGCTTCGAGGGAGAGAGTCATGTTACCTTTAGTTGGCTCTTACCATCCCTCTGCTATGATGTTATTTATTTGTGTACTTGATTTAGGAGACATGTGAACTCCTTCTTGGATTTATGTTTGTATAACTTCAAGTATTTGGTTTTGTATTTTCCAACCGCTTGAGTATTTGTGACATTAGAGTTTGCTTATGTAAGTTAAGTTTAGTAGTTTAATAAAGCCTCGTGCCCAGGGTTCATCCCCTCGACTGGCCGGGTGCTACACCCGCCCCTATTTGAGATGGGTGTTACACCAATTTAAAGGTGGATAGTCGTGATACTCAAGGAGCCAAAACTATAGAGAGCGCTGACGCTGATCACTTCATCTACTTATTTGGAAGAAAAAGATTGGTCGACACTCTATGGACTAAAGGCGTATGTATGAGGGCATGCAAAGAAACCAATCTCCCAGCTCAATAGTCCCTTTAACAAAGCAAAAATTTCAATGGCCATCCGTAAACTCAATCCGAAAAAGCACCAGACCGGATGGTTTACACGGCGACCCTTTACCAAAGAGGGCTCAAGCTTCATAAAGGGTGAGATCATGCAAACCTTTCGTGACCTCAGATCAAGGCAGGCAAACCGAGAAGTTTCTAATTAGGCTTATATTCTATTAATCCCTAAGATGAGCTCATCAACATTGATCATGGACTATAGGTCAATTAGCATAGTAAATCGCTTCTAAGGAAAACCTTTACCAAGGTGTTGGTTAACCGCCTACAAAAAGGTCATAAGTAGCCAAAGCTAATAAATGAGAACCAAACGACTTCTTCATTAATGGTCATGCATCCGTGATAGTATTGTGGCACCGAGGAAATAATTTAATACTTAGATGAAAACGGCGTAGGAGTAATCAATTATGAAGGTGGACATTCAAAAATATTTCATACAATAGACCGTGAACTCTTCCTAGTAGATACTTAAGGTAAGGGATTTGGACTATGATGTGTTAGTTGGATTAAGACGCATCCCCGCACACATCAAAGTCGCATTCTCCTAATTAATGGCACCCCTATAGGATATGTACGCCAACAAAAGAGGGTTATGACAAGCCTCACCCACTATACCCCCTCGCTTCTTCATCTTGGCCACCAATATATTTACAACCATGCTCACTAGAGCCTTATAGGCCAAACTATTCAAGGGTTTCTGTGCTTAACCAAGAGGGAGATGAGTAGCTATCCATGCCACTATATGGACGATCTCTTTGTACTTTAGCTTCGAGCAATAGAGGACTTTAGAATCCTCAAACTAATCTTTTATCTCGCTGGAGGGACTAATGGGGCCGAGAATCAACTACCCAAAAGCGCCATAGTTCCTATAGGGTATCAAAGTAGTATCCCTGCAGAGCTAGCCCCTATAATGGGGTATCGGCTGATCTACCCTCCTTGCCAACTACATAGCCTCCCACTATCCCAAAAATAGGCCTAGGAAAGAAGAATGGTCGCAACTCATACAAAATGTATGGAGAGGTAAGTTGTTGTCGATGTGGGGAAAAGAATTACCATTCTCAATTCAATCCTCTCACCATCCCCAATTACTAGATGGCTATGTACAAGCTGCCGCAATGGGTAATCTGTTGCATCGAGGGCATTAGAAGGGACTTTCTATAGAGAGGGGCAAACCCTGACTCAAAAGCCTAACGAGTGGTCAAATGGGAGACACTTTGTCGGCCAAAGGATCTCGGCAGGTGGGGGATTCTCAATCTGAAAGCCTTTAATGAGGCACTACTAGGTAAGTGGTGGTGGAGATTGCTGAGGGGGAAACCAAAATATGCTGAAAGGTCATCCTGCAAGCATATTTCAGAAATTCATATATCAACCCGTTCAAGAAAACACTGAGTAGAGCCTCCCCACTCGAAAGGTAATGCGATCAACGGAGCTAGTCATGGCAAATATATATAACCGCACTGCGAATGGGAGATAGATCCAAATACCGCTTTGAGAACTGGGTTAATGTAGCCGTGAGCCCCCGCAAGACCTTCAAGCTCCAACCACCGCCAGGGAAGTCGAGTCTCACAACAATCCAGAAGCACAACGTCGGCATTCAAGAGAGGTATTCCGCTACTTCAACCGTGGCTATTATTAGGAAGGCCGCGAGAGGAGATGATACACCTGATCCCGAACATTTAACCCAAGGAAGTGTTGATGGCAAAGATCGCAGATAATCGGAGGCTAACCCCAAATCGTGGTCACAATCAAAATCATTATACCACTCAATTGAATAGCCGAGTATAGAAGCACCTCTCCTCAGATCATTCTAGAAACATGCATGTCTCCGAAAGTCAAACTTTTTACATGGTCGCATGGGAGAACAAGCTTTCTCACACTTAATAACATAGGAAAAAGTAACCTAAAGTGGGGATGTAATGTCTTGCTTTCTATATGTCCTAAGATGAAAACCACTTTAATACCTATTCACCAAGGCTGTCCATATTTGATAAACATTTGGGCATACTATAGACGCCTCTTAGGACGGTACTCCTCCCTTCCAAGAGAGATAAGATTTATGGGGAGGAAATGCTCTCCAAAACAAGTGGAGAAGGAACTCAGATAAGGTGGAACCTCATGGTTATGGCCATCACCGAATATATAACTGAAAGAAAAAGAGACGCTTCGAGCAACAAACACCATGTTTTCAAGAAACTGATCCGACAAGCCAACTTCCTCATCCTATCTTGGTTTGATGCTGTGCATGTTGCCAAGAAGCCACAGCTACAGGAGATACATGTCTTATGCAAAGCCTTGCCCTAACCAAAGAAGAACATACACCTAGGTTGCTGAAGGCGGAAACCGAAGAGGAGCAAGCCGAAAATCCCCAGGGGGTAGAGACATCCCCGTTTTAATGCAAGGATCGGATGTGAACTTCATGCTTCTTTACCAATTCTTTTATCTATTTAATGAATGTGGTTTATCCACTTTTCAAAAAATAAAATAAAAATAAAAATAAAATAAAATATTCATTCTTTTAAAATTTTAAATATTAACTTTTTACATCAAGACATTTTAAATTTATTTTGATAAAGTTAAATTTTATTAATTTATATATTTTTTTAAAAATGAAGCCGTATTTGTCAAGTATATATTTTTTTAAAACTATCGAACGCAATATTCAGAAAGCTGCTTTGAGAGACCATTTTATGAAGATGGCTTATGCGTATCATTAACTTAGCCCTAAAAGCTAACGTAATCAAAGCCAATCTTCGAAATGCCCGCTTTGACCAAAACATGCTACATTTACAAACTTCGGAATAAGGGTTTTCTTTTCAATTTTTATATTTTTTGTTTTTTAGAAATATTATCATAAAATAATTAATCATTAATTAGATAAATACAAGATGGATTTAAAAACAATAATCAAAGGCCATGACTTTATTTTGCAAATGTCATTTTCTTTGGGGGGTAATTTAAAGAGCTAACTAGCTAAATGGTCACATCCTTCATTAACTCAAAATACAGTTCCTTCAAGTAATCAGACATGCTTTGGATCTCTGTAAACTCTAGCCTGGTATTTAATTCTTTTGCCAATGCTACTAGTTTATTTGCACATTTGTTAGCCTCTCTTGGGATAAAAGCCAACTCCCAATATTGGATTTGGTTGCTTCGTTCTTTGCATTCTTTAATCCTCTTCTTTGTTGTCCTGTTTATGTCCCTTCTAGGTTTTGTTATATAAGGCCGGTCCCTGGTTTTCATATGTATAAGGGCTCTACTGCTTCCCATCTCTATCAGGCTCTTGATTCCCTCCATCATTGCTTGAAGTGCTCCATCAAATACTAAATTGGTCCTCCAACTCCTATCCCTTGCAATGCAAAAGTGTCCCTTATTAGTTATAATTATAAATCCCAATCCAACTCTCCTTACCCCAGCATTCTAAGAAGAATCAGTAAGCAAAAGGTGGCTATATATTTCTATTCCATATCTTTTCCATTCTCAGGCCAACTTCCTCAATTGAGATTTTCTTTGTTGACATTCCTCTACTATTGTGATTGCTCTACTTGCTACTATGAGGATATTACTCAGTAAGGACTTGAAAAATTCAATTGTATCTGGCCTCTAGATTTGCTATAGAGTATTAGTAATAACTAGTTTCTCCTTTTCTTTGTTGAGCCATTGACCTCTCTGTTAAATCTCTCCTCTACTAGTATCCCAAGTCTTCAAAAGCCTTTCTCTTTATCTCCACACAAACTCTCTCAGACCACATGCAATCATATAACAAATGTTTAGTAGTTTGGCCTTGTAAATCAACGTGCATTGGGTATGGGTCATTTGGGCTTATGTTCCTAATATACATCTGGTTTTGTTGGTAAGCTTCCATGGAAGCATTTCCATAGGAATGTTTTTAACTTGGTGCAAATGTCAAGCTTCCATAGTAATTTCCATCCTTGCCATTCATTAAGCTCATATTTCCTTCTATGTGAATCATATATTGTGGTTGTTGTTGTTCTTCCTTTTTCTCCTTCGATCCAGCTCCATGTTTTCACTTCCTCCACCTAGTTAATCTGCAAACTTGTGATATATTGCACAATTGAACTAGAAAAATGTTATTCAGAAAGTCAATATCCCATTAGAATTCATCTGTTAGTTGTGCAATAATAGTATTGCAGAAGTTGAAGTCCATATTTAGAAATACGGGTTTCATGTGCAAAGGGATATCAAATAACCATGGACCAGTAAGGGAATTATCAAATGATAAATTGATTGTTTATGTATATGATTTCTGATACTTTGAATCATATGCACTATCGTTCTAAAAATGTTTGAGACTTTAGAGAACTTAGAAATATTCCAAATATCAAAGGGTTATATTTATATCTCATATATTGTAAAAATCTAGCTTTTCATAAAGGTATTTACCAATTCTAATGCATGTTTTGAGAGTAAAGTCAATTTCATTAACTTCAAATCCTTAACACCTAAGCCTCTCTAAATTTTGGGGGTTAGTAACTCAAAACCCTCGGCCCAAATAAATAAGATTTTTCCTAAAATTATTTAAATAGAAATTTAAATATGGTAAGCGATAAAATTTGGGAAAATTATAAAGGTCTAATTAATCCATATTAATTAAGTATTAATTAATCAATATTAATTATTGAGAGAAAACAGATAAATGTTCAAGTCCCGGGAAAGGTGGATCTGGTCGGGGACTGAGACAACCTCGTGATGCCATAGTGAGCTCGTGACTAAAGTAATTGATTAAAGATCGAGATTCACCGGATCCTGGTCGGGCACGAGGACAATGAATTATCACTTGGACCCCTAAGCATGAAATAATTCAAGAACCCGTGAATGAATAGTAAACATGGGACACTTATAGGATTTTAAAATTATTAAGAACAACTTATTCCTTTATTATAAAGAAAGAGATGAGTGGAGCGAGAGAGAGATTAAAAATTTCTCTCATCTCCCTCCCTTCTCTCTCGATCTCATCTTCAGCAGAGTATACCTACGCCGTGAACAAATCGGGCGTCAGCCAAAATTTCACTGCACGGCCATCAAGACCGCCAAAGCGCCACCGCTAGCTTACCCACACGTTTAGGTCGCATGGAGGACTTCGCCTGCTCTCACAAGACGCCGCTACATGTACCATCCGCCGACCTTCACCGCCGCTACAAGGTGCTATCCCAAACTGCAAGTTTCCACACAACCCTACAGCAGTTTTCACCGCCAAACACATCGCCTGCAACTCCACCCCTTGGACGTGCCGACGCCAGTGGACTTGTAGCCCCTCGCACATCTCCCTCCTTTACCCCAACGACAAAGGAGCCCTAATTGGGATTAACCCTTCTCTAATTATGGATTTAATGTTAATTGGGGAAAACCCTAAACGCATTTCTTCATGAATCTAGGGTTTTGAATTGAATGGTTGATGTGCATGTGTAGGCCGTGGAATGATTAAGAATTAGGGGAAATGAAGTAGTTAAGGTCTATAGATTGTGTTACGGATATGTTTGGTAAGACATGTGTCATCAACCTAAAAAGGCCACTTGTCAGCAATAATAATGTAACCGTTTCTTTGGTTATTACGGCAATATTTGCACAATTCCATTCTGAAATATCATGAGGATTCAATCTACAAACAAGTCCGTCGGAATTATAGCAACCCTCTTATACAAGGAGCGAGGTGGAAAAAGAGAAATAAATATCTAACACCTCTACAAGCAAGTGTGCCTTATCCACTCGCTACAATAGAGGGTGATATTTACTCTATTTTACCCACGCGGCACTTCCACGCATTAGGGCAAGAGATATTTTCCTACCGCTTAGGAGATATTTTAACTCACCGCCTTTATCTCACCGCCTCAAGACATTTTCTTGCCACCTTTATATTTTCTCATCCACCGCTTTACTCCACCGCCTTTCCAAAACCGCCTTCAAGGTGCTATAAAAGGAGAACTGAGGGGAAGAATAAGGAAAAGGACCTCAAGATACAAAGAACCGCCTAGTCTAAGACTTCTCGACTCGAAGTTTTCTCGACTTAAGCATCGAGTTAAATCCGGCGTAAAGGCCCAATTCGACACCGCCTCTCCTTTTACTGTGTTCATCAATGGGTAATTCTGACCTGACTTCCGTGGTGTTTGATGAGTGTTCATTTGAGCATAATTCTATACTATATTTTTGTAGACTTGGCATAAGATTTTAAGGATTTGTTGCCCACCGGCAGCTCAAGATTTGCTTATTTTATCAATGTGCCAAAATAAGAGGACCCCTGAGGAAAGAAAGCATTTTGGTAGAAGCCGGACCCCTGGCAGCTTAGGAAGGGCCTATACTGCGCTAGTATATACGGGCATTATTAATGGCCGTGATACTAGACCCTCGGAGAACATACAGCCGTAATACGCCCGCATAACAAGAAACTCCGGGCATTAGCCCCGTGATAATCGGGTATATATATGGTCCGCATACGGGCCCTTATGAAGGCGGCCGCCCGCATATACGGGCCGACATACGCCTCGTGAGCATACGGGCCCGCATATCGCTAAAATTGGGCCATATCCGCAGTTCCCGCCGAGGGGTAACTTAGTAAATCGCATCCTCTAAACCCTATGAGTATAAAAGGCGAATGTGAGAGGGGTTTAAGGGGGGCTTGGCTGCTAGGGCAAGGGAGACACTTTGGAGAGGGCTTGGAGGTTCATCCCCTTCAAGGCATAGGAGCAAGAAGAGGGAAGCTCGAAGAAGGAGAAGCGAGAAGCTACCAACGGTAATTGCGCAAATATCATTTGCAATGTATTTCTTGCTTTCTTTTATCTTTGTTGTGGATTGTCGCCCCCCTTTCATGGAGGGCTAATTTTGTAGATGCTTGGGTGGTTGGTGAACCCTTGGACATGTGTTAATTAATGTATCCTTTCTACTTTGATTACTTGATTGTATTGTTGAGTCTATTGGATGTTTTAATGTAAGTTGACCTCTCTACGTTGCGAGAGCCCGGAGGGATCTTCGTAGTCCATACGGGGGAAGAAGTGAACGCCTCCCTGTGTGTAGACCATCTCCAATAGAAAGGATTACGAGTACACCGGGAACCCGGGTACTTAGGAGAGCGACCCCTTTAGACGTATTATTCCCGTAATCTTTCCAAGACATTAGGTTCGAGAACATCATCAGTAAGGGCACTAGGATTAGTAGCTCACCTCGGGATTAGAGAGTGAGTGAAAGCACGATAGGAACCCTTGGTCAACAGAACCATCGAGTAATTAAATTAGAGAAGGGCATTTATATAATTGAAGTCCAAGGGGGATCCAACTACCCGGGCATCCCTCTTTATGATCATTTAACTCCAAGTAGCATTCAATTCCCCAATCTAGGTTTCCATTAATCAATTTAAAGTTAGCCTGACCAATCATCGTCTCGGATTGACTAGATAGTAGACAATTGGTAAATACTAGTACTTATTTCTCCCTGTGGATAGACAACCCGACATCTATGTCCACTCTTATTACTTGACACGCACCCGCACTCATGGCGCGTTTTATCGCATCACCAGTTCCCCAAGGCTCCCTCTGCTCATAAGCGTAAGTAAGCGCCCACACCAACTATAAATTTTAACCGTTTGTCGAAGGCTGAGGCCAGATCACGAGGCGACAGTAGCCAAAGTGTGAGGTGGACCAGTTTTTGGCATCAACAGTTTGGCGCCGTTCGTGGGGACACTTACAAAAAGGCAAATGATTACTACTAGAAGGTCAAAACGGATTCAAGAACAAGGAGCGCCAAGTAACCCTGAAGAACCTGGAGAAGTCCGAAGGCATGAGGAGATTCCGTTAAATAATCCGCTGATCTTACCTCCATCGGAAAATCCTCCCGTCCCACTCCAAGAACCCATTCCGGAGTTTTACCTCAACGCATGCCAGCTAGCTTGGAACAGCTTAACTCAAGTCGCTCATGCTTTAGCTCATCCGCCAGCCTTCCTACACAAATTCCACCAAGTGTGCCAACAATCCCACCACCAATTCAAAGCAGAGGGAGGACAAGGACTCGCACTCAGTGGAGACGTAAGAGAGAACCGCCTTTCTCTCGCTAGCTCGAACCCTCCGCTCGACGCCGAGAACAAGCCGCCTACAAGAACCTAACAAAGATGCAGGGCGATGAGTTTATAAGGACCGAACGGAATAGCCCATCTATTCCAACGGTCAACGTAAGAACACATGACAGGATCCTCATGAGGAAACAAGAAGTCCTATCAAAGACGCTTCGCGATGTGTTCACCTTTTATCAAGGAAATATTGGAAGAGCAAGTTCCCGGAGTAATTTCGCACTTCGCTATGGTTGCATATGAAGGCGTAACCGATCCGTCTCTGGCCACCGAAGTCTTTCCGATCGAAGATGCTTCTCACGGGAATTACCGACGCTCGTATGTGCCGAGCTTTTCCCGCCACCTTAGAGGGAAAAGCGCAAGGCTGGTTTGTCGATCTTCCTTCTAGCACAGTTCCTTTTTTCAAATTCTAGCAGATCGCTTCCTAGCTTACTTTGCAAATTACTCAAAACAAAAGAAGAAGTATCAACCCTCTTGAAGGCTGGATTTATCCGAGAGGTGAACTATCCCGACCGGGCTAGCTAATGTGGTTCTTTGTAAAAAGCCGTCCGGAAAATGGAGAATGTGCGTAGATTTTACTGACCTAAACAAAGCTTGTCCAAAGGATTCGCTCTCGCCTTCCATCGATGGTTTAGTTGATTCTACGACGGGCATGAGATGTTGAGTTTTCTAGACGCTTTCTCGTGCTACAATCAAATCCGAATGGCCGTAAAAAGACGCAGGGAAAAAAAATATCCTTCATTACAAGCACCGGACTTATTGCTATAAGGTAAATGCCGCTCGATTAAAGAACACAGAGCCACCTTCGTAGACTTATAAATACAGCCTTCAAAGAGTAAATCGCGTAAACGCTGAAGCTTACGTGGATGATATTTTGGTAAAGCCAAAAAGCCTAATTTAACATCTACCGATTTACAAGAGGCCTTTCTATCCCTTCTGACTTACAACATGCGCTTTTAATCCAATAAGTGTTCTTTCGGTGTCCGGCCAGTGGAAATTTCTCTGGGTTTGTATTGACACAAAGAGGAATAGAGGCAAATCCGAAAAATCAAAGCCATTCTTGATATGGGGTCACCCAAAACTCTTCAAGAAATACAAATGCTCAACGGGCGCCTAGCACTGGAAGGTTCATTTCTAAAGCCGGGCGAGAAGAACCTCCCACTTTTTCAAGCCTTACTTAAAAGTTTCAAAAATGGAGTGGATGTAAGAATGTGAGAAAGCCTTTCAAGGACTTAAAGATTATCTCCGATCGCTCTCAACCGCTTAGCTAAACCGCAAGTAGGGGAAGAGCTTTACATCTACCCGCCACCGCTCCTCGAGCCGTCAGCGCCGCTCTTTTGAGAGAAGACAAGGGAGTTCGTAAACCAGCTTTATTACACGCAGTAAGATCCTTAACGAGGCTGAGTCGAGGTATTTGCTACTTGAAAAGTTGGCTTTTGCCTTTATCACATCCGCAAGAAGATTGAGGCCTTATTTCCAAAATCACAAAGTCACTGCAGTTAATCGGACAACCACTAAGGCAAGTTCTCCATAAAACCCGAAAATTTCTGGACGCTCTAGCCAAGTGTGTAATAGAATTGTGTGAGAACGATCTCACTTATAAACACCGAAAGGACAGCAAGGCTCAAGTGCTAGCAGACTTTATAGCAGAGTTAACCATGCCCACAAACGGAGATGAGATCCCATCAAAGAAATCCGTAAGAAAACCCTAGCATCCCATGGCTCCTATATGTCAAATGGATCACCGACGGAAGAAAGGTCAGGGCGGTTTCACCCTTTATTCTCCTCTAAGTGGAAGATTGCAACGGTACTCAAGTTCCAATTCCGAAGCGACATAATGAGGCCGAATACGTAAGCCCTCGATCAAGCAGGATCGCACTTGGCCGTGGGACTCTAATTCAAAGATCAGATGTATATTCTCGACCGCACCGGGTCGTGAAACCACACCTTGGGTAGTTTCGAAGTAAAAGAGGAAAACATGGTCAAATACCAAGCTATGGTAAAGAAGATAGTTTCATACTTCGTTTACTTTCAGATTGAAAAAATCGACCGAGCACAAAATAAAGAAGCGCATCTTTGTCTAAAAGGGCCACGACATCCAACGGAAATACGTAATCCTCTTTAACCTACGCATCTTCCCCACCGTGACTATTGAAAGACTCGAAGAGGAAGTGCAAAATACGGCGGAAGAGACAAGCTGGATTGATCCCATTAGAAACTACCTGCAAGGTGGACCTCCACCGTCTGACAAAATGGAAGCTAGACGGATTTCGTATAGATCTGCTCAATACACCATTATTGGCGAAAACCTATACAAAAGGTCCTATACACAACCCTTCTTACGATAATGCATCGGCCCCAAAGAAGCCAACTATATTTTGCAAGAGATTCACGAGGGCATAGGAGGAGGTCATATAGGAGGCAAAGCCTTGAGTTACAAAGTCCTGCGGTAAGGCTATTATTGGCCAACATTAACCCAAGATGCAGTGGCATTCGCCCGTAAGTGTGACGCCCGCCAACTAAAAGCATTCCAAGATCCAAAGACAACCGCCACGCCGCCATACACCAATTATCACCACCATTTGCTATCCGGGGTTGATCTTCTAGGGCCATTTCCTACTTCAACCTCGGCTGCATGAAATTTCTAATAGTTGTTATAGACTACTTCACCAAATGGGTAGAGGTCGGTGCCCTTGGCCAAGATCACTTAAAAGCGGTCAATGATTCTTATGGCGAATCTGTTATTCACGATTCGATTCCTACGCTTTCATCTCCGATAATGGGCTTACAATTTGATAACAAGGCTTTCAAAAAGTTTATGCCCGAAGCTCAAATCAATCCGTGCTGACTTCTCAGAATACATCCTCAAGCCAACGGCCGTAGAGGTGACAAACCGCACTCTTGCTCCAAACCTCAAAACCCGTGTCCAAAAAATAGAACCAATTGGGTAGAAGAAATTCCGAGCGCCCTTTGGGCCTACAGGACGACTGCAAGAACTCCCACAGGAGAAAGCCCGTTTTCCCTCACTTATGGGGCCGAAGCCGTCACCCTCGCAGAAATAGGAATGCCTACCCTACGGACACAACAGAGTTTCTCATCAGAGGAAAACGAGAAGAATCTCCGATCGGAACTTGATTTGCTCAACGAACGAAGAGAAGCTGCGGAAACAAGGGAAGCTATCTATCGCCAAAGAGTAAAAAGGTTCTACGACACAAGGGTGAAAAGAGTCTTCCAAATCGTGATTTGGTCCCGAGAGAAAATGAATTTCAAGGAAATAAAAGCCTAACGGGAAGCTAACTCCTTAACTGGAAGGCCCTTACGCCATCCAAAGAATTGTCCAACAATGCACTTATTACCTCGTGAAATATGGACGAAAAACACTCAAACGCCCATTCCATGCTCAACGCTTACGACGCTTACTATCAAAGGAATTCCGTGAGCTATCTCTTAAAGTTTCTTGGAATAAAGCTCAAGTCTTTCCCATTCTACAAAAATGCGTGAAATTCTCATCTCTATAAAAAATGCGTAAAATTCCCATCTCTACAAAAAATGCTGTAAAATTCCCATTCCTAAGAGATAAGTCGGAATTATCCTACAAGGATAAGTTTACAACTCTCATCCAAAAATAAGAGGCAAAAATCCCGATCGAAATATGAGAGGCAACAATCTCATTTATGAAGGCGAGTAGTCCCATGATTAGGCTAAGAAGAAAAAGAACCCGCTACTTAAGCTTATCTTTACAAACCAAATGAAGAAGGAAAAGACTTCTTAAGGACTTCACAAACACTTCTTTTCTTACATGGTTAGAACATCCATTACTCGGGAATAAATCTTCACCAAAATAAAGGTTTGCATTTCATTCATATGAATAGAAGATACATTCCAAAACGACTAAAGATTTATAAGAACAGCTCACAAAAATGCTAAAATATCCCTAAGAACTAGGACCCTCTGGGCGCACCAAATTAAAGGAACTTGAGTTGAAGGCTCCGAGGGGGCGGGAGTGTAAGCCTCTGGGTCTTAATAAGTTGTTGCTCTTTTAGTTCCATGTAAGTCTTTAAAACCCCAAAGAAGCCCCATGTAGACAACACTTCCTACGGGAGGAACATGGTGGCCCACCCGGCTACACCATCAATATATACGTGGTGGCTCCTTCTTTAGCTTTCGCCCCTAAGCCGCAAACCTCCTTCTCTAGCTTATCCGGCTCTATTAAATCCTTAATTTCTTAAGTGCGAAGTCGGATTTAGGAGCTTTCAAGCTGAAGCTAAGTCTTCCTTGAGTGTGTAGCGCCCCTTTACTCGCCAACTCAAATTTTGAACGGGCAGAAACTCAGAAATTTTCATCTTTAGGTCCCATCGAAAGCAAATACGCTTCATCCCGAGTAGATTTAAGTTCCTTCTTCAAACCGCCGGACTCATTTTGCAACTGCAGGATATTCTCCTCAAAGAATAAGAAGAGAACCCTTGGAAATAGATAATCGGGCCGCTTAGATCGTTCTTCTCCTTTTCCATGGTAGCTACCGCTGCGTACCGCTTCTGCTTTTATCTCGCCAAGGGCCCGGATAGCATCAAGTCGTTCTTTCTCCTTTTCTTCTAAGGCCACCACCCTAGAGCTTAATCAAGGGCGATGTTCCGCCTCGCTGCTTCCATCTTTAAGCCAAATCTTCTTGGCAAAGATTACTAACCTCGATCCTACCAAAGGCGCAATTTCTACAAAATAATAGACAAATCATCGACAAGTAACACCGAACCGTAAAGAACTAGAAGGTAAAATAAGAATAGCTCTTACCAACATGCACCGAACGGAATAATCGAGAGGTGGCTTCTTCCCTCCCAAATTTCCACCTAAATTTAGACGCAGAGTCGCTCGGTCTCATGGCCATCAAAACAGCCTTTGTAGCAAATGCATATCCCGGAAGTGGGACATCTTCGAGGGCACCTTCCTTCCCTTGAGGTGCCGATCCCCTTAAAACCGAAGTCCGGCCACTCCTTAATTTGTCCGTAGAGAGCCGCTTCTCCCCGCCTCCTACTCAGAAAATAGACCCTAGGTTCAAGATTCCGAACGGCATACCCATAGAAAATGTATACGCCGAGGTTCTCACCTCCATGAGAAGGATATCCTCCTACCGACCGGAAGAAGGGACCTTCGAAATTGAGACAAGGCCGGGCGGACTTCTTCCAAGCGATTGTGCTTCTCCCGAGGCACCTCCACTTGTAGCCTCCTTCCTATAATTCCTCGACCCGGAAGGCCCCCTGAATTCTCTTTCTCTTTGTCCTCTTCTCCCGCTGAGGACCCCGCATTAAGGTCACTTTTGACCCCTTCTTGGAAGAGTCAACCTTTTCTCTTCCTCTTCCTCTTTTCCTCCTTGAGGTATCACCGTGGCTAGACACCGCCTCCTTCTTCTTCACTCACAGGCAAAGGCGATGAACTTCACCTTCAAAAGAGGCCAAAAGGCCCTTAACGTAGCTCTCAGTCCTCGCCCTCCATCGGATTTTCTCGCAAGGGGAATTCAAGCAAGTTAGCTATCATAGTTACAAGTTAAGCTTAAATCGTAGACACGTAATAAGTCCTACCTAAGCATTACCATTATTAAACCACATTTAACAAGATTTTCTTTTGTCAAGAACTCATCCATATACACTTTGATAGCCCCGGCCATCAACTTAAGAAGAACCTCCTCTTCTTTCGCCATTTCCTCACAGTGCAATATCCGCTCGGAGAACCTCTCCCACTTGGTTCGACATCCCACTCGGATTTACTTTTAACAAAGAAAAATTTACTCTTCCATCGCTTAAAGGAAGAGGGAACTTTCCCTAAAAACTTCCTCCCTTAACGAAATAAAAGTAATACCAATGGCTGGACTCTAAGCATAGACTAAATAACATACTGGAACCAACGGACAAATGGATTTACTCCGTAATTTTGAAAACAACAACAAAACCGCTCAAGAATCTCCAAGAATTCGTCAATCATGGGCGACACAAGTGATATTCCTCTAGGATCGCCTTTGGCAAAGTTAGAAAGGGAAGCCTAAGGCCACCCGATAGCGCATCCTGATAGATGGCTATCTCCCCTTCCCTGGGAGAACATGCACTCTCCCCACAACACTGAACCCTAACCTCAAAAAGAGAGGGTCTATCTCTATATCTTTCCACCAAGCTATCTACATCCTTTTGCCCAAGGAGACTTATGAACGCACTTCCACCCCCTACCCATTGCCCTAGACGCAGGATGAATTCAAGCACCTCTAATCTAGAACATCCCTAGGTTCAGCCTCGAGCCGCACTGTAAATCACGGGGTTGGACGCCGGCGGGACTGTGAGGCCCATGAGAAGAACTAGAGGAAGAAGACGTCCGACTAGCCATTACCTTAGAAGGAAAAAAAAGATAAGAAAAAGACACGTAAAGCTTAGACCAAGGTTCACGGAGAAGAAGTCTTAGGAAGAAGACGACACGCCTAATTTCAAGATAAAACCTTTTCTTTTCTACCTGCACGCATTCCGCTTTATAAGCAAAGAAGATGGATCCTTTACCGCTGGATCATAGAGCCACATCATAGAGCCACACCACTATATCGAACTATCGAACCAAAGGTCCTCTAATAGGGACCGCCCAAATAACCATCATTATACCTCCTCAAACAGCTTCAAAATTCCGGCCCACGCCAAGACACCAAATGCCGCCTCGACACATAGAAAACCACGCCACACCCATCATGATGTTGACAAACGCCAAGACGCCACAAGCACGCCGCACCACTATCTCCCATTAAAGCTACAATAGTAGAAGAGACACGCGGTCTTCTCGTGGCTTTAAAGCCAAATAGTAGAAGGGACACGCGTCTTCTCGTGGAGCAAATGAGTGTTATATGGGAAGTGGAGCCTCAGGCCGTAGAAGACAAGACACACACTCCAACATAGGATCATCAAATGGCCTCCTACATAAAACAATCCAAAGAATTTAGAAGCAAAACGATAAATGATTATTTATTCAGGTTACAGGATGATCAAAAAAAAAAAAAAAAAAAAACAAACAAACAAACAAACAAACACAAACAAAACAAACAGCATAGCAAACCCTAAACATGTTTTCCGACGGACTCCCCTAGCTAAACATCCGCGGACCCATCCGAAGACACGCTCGGATAAGACACAGAGGAGACACACGGACTTCCGCAACCATCATTATCCTCATCATTATTGGGAGAATCTGGTTCGGCTGGGGCTAAGGTGGGGGCCCACCTCTACGGGCAGAGTCATCTCCAAACATCTCAACTTCGAAACGCATACCCCCTGCATAAGTAAAAATTAAGAGGTCCCCCGCCTCCACGTCGTGATCAACATAGAAAGCTTCCCACCCTGCATCAATGCTCATCTCGCCCACACCCCTGTCAATCAACAGAATAGACGGCCATACACAGTCGTTCGGACTTACCAAATGGATCACTCCAGTCCTTAATTCCGCTAGATGCTCGTAAAAAGAACTAGGAATTCGTAAGTGTCGAGAACACTAAGAAAAAGTAAAAAATTTATAAAAAGACAAGCGTTGAGCTATGATGCAAAGACAAAAGTTTTACAAAAGATTTCTGACCAAACGCACTATCCATACAAGCCCTTAAATAGAAGAACCCATCGACACTATAGGCGAGAATTCTGGAGCAAAAATCTACCTCGATAACAGCGAAAGGATAACACAGTAAACGTCGGTCACCTATTAAAGCACATGTATTTTAGACGTCGTAGACGTAGACAGAGCCTACGCCTACATAGACATGGTGAAAAATACTTGTTCTCTAAACCAAGTTTAAACGTATGCATTAGCTCACCCTCGCTAGATTTTTCAACAAGTACACTTTGGGGGACTAGTGTTACGGATATGTTTGGTAAGACATGTGTCATTGACCTAAAAGGCCACCTCGTCACAATACGTAACCGTGTTTCTTTGGCTACATGGCAATATTTGCACAATCTGCCTCTAAGAAATATCATGAGGATTCAATCTTACAAAACAAGTCCGGCCGGAATTATAGCAACCCTTCTTATACAAGGCTGAGGTGGAAAAAGAGAAATAAATATGTAACACCTCTACAAAGGCGTGCCTTATCCACTCGCTACAAAGAGGCGATATTTACTCTATTTTACCCACGCAGCACCTACGCATTAGGCAAGAGATATTTTCCTACCGCCTTTAGGAGATATTTTAACTCACCGCCTTTATCTCACCGCTTCTCAAGATATTTTCTTGCCACCTTATATTTTCTCATCCACCGCTTTACTCCAACCCTTTTCCAAAACCGGCCTTCAAGGTGCTATAAAAGGAGAACGGTAGGGGAAGAATAAGGAAAAGGACCTCAAGATACAAAGAACTGCCTAGTCTAAGACTTCTCACTCGAAGTTTTCTCACTTAAGCATCGGAGTTAAATCCGCGTAAAGGCCCAATTCATCACCGCCTCTCTCTTTTACATGTGCTCATCAATGGGTAATTCCGATTGGACTTCCGTGGTGTTCCCCGCTCCCCTGCTCATAAGCGTAAGTAAGCGCCCACACCAACTATAAATTTTAACCGCTTGTCGGAAGGCCGAGGCCGAATCACGAGGCTTACAAGAGAGCCAAAGTGTGAGGTGGACCCGCTTTTGGCATCAATGCATTGTATTAAAGCATGTATAATGTGGTTATGAATATCATGTGTGTATGTTATATGAGCTTTGATACTTAGTAATGTATAAACTATGAAATCCATGTGTAATGGATACTCTAGTGTGTATGATTGTATAATTTCAGTGGCCCATAAATAGGGAGATGTCACTTAAATTTTCTTAGAATTTATACATCTTTAATCATTGTTTAATGGCTTTCAAGCATCATTAGTTAGGTTAATCTCTTGATTAGAGATTATTAGGGCCTCATCGGCCTTTCTTTAATTAGAATTTGTGATTCCAATGGAATACGACACGCTTAACCGTATTCTAAGAGAATACGCGGAACTTTGAAGTTCATAATAGCTAGTTGATTGGTAGAGTAGAAAAGAAATTCGTATTCATATTGATGTATGAAGTAATTAAGTATTATGAAACTAAGAGTTTCAATCCATCTACTAGATCCCAAATCGGACGCGTGAGACGGGACGATGATCAGAGATTTGCTTTCTAGCCAGGTAAGCTCTCGCACGGGGGTTGTGAGTATTCCTTCCTCCTACCTTGCTTATAATTTTGTGCTCTTATTTCCTTAAGATGTTTCCTATACATATTCAAGTTGAGTATCCTTATATGTGTTGGCTTTACGTCTCGAGGAGATATTTTTTTTCATGTTTTCATATTTGTATTTGAGTTAATTCGCTCCTTAAATACGATTGGATATTCCATCTCAAGGAGATCATTGATTATCAGATATTCGAGATGTTGTCGCTTTGATATATATATATATATATATATATATATATATATACTCGTTGTTAGGTATTTGTACTAGAAATCTCTTACATACAAAAAATGATACATCGGACTGAGACTCAAACGTAGAGTGTATTTTCTCGATAGCTTATCCTCGCTAGACGTAAGACTATATCTAGAGAATATCGTAGACGACATCAGAGGTATCTTAGTATCATATATGCCAAGAGATTGAGTACATCTGTAAATTTATTCACATCTCATAGACTTGTTATTTGCTTGTGATTTTGTTTCACTTAGATATTTGTACTTGCTTTTATTCTATTCTTTACTTCTATGAATTTCTCCACATTTATTGCTTTACTAGCGCATCCCATCGGGCCTTTTTTTTGCCTCATGCACTTGATTGATGTTTTCTCGCTTGACTTAATTTAATTTAGTAGGGTCGGGCCTAGACGGGAAACATACCAAGTAGCCGACTCGATTTGTTGCATTTCTCTTGAGGTCTGTGTACCTCCTTTATTGTGTGTGTGTGAGAGACTTGTATTCTCTTGGTTGTATGGATTACTAGTGGTGACTTGGATAGATCCTTGTATGGGTCGTGTAGACCTTAGTATTGTACTTGTATGGAGTTGAGTAAACTCCCTTCTTTTATTTATATAAATTCCGTTGTTTTATTTATCTCTGGATATTGAATGTATAGGAGTCTCTAAGGCCTTGCACCTGGATGGGGACTTGTCCTTGTTTGGGTGTGGCTGGTCTGTCCACGTGCCCAGGCCGTGTTCGGGGCGTGACAGATTTAAGTGGTATCAGAACGTACAGTCCAAGTCACCCTAGTCGTCTTAGCAACTTAGGAGTTGAGTCTGAATTTTTATTGAAAGAGTGGGTTGGGTAGTGTACTGACAACTTGAAATTTTCTCAATTTTCAGAAGTCATGCAATCGAGACGCACTGTGCCGCACCTCATAAGCGGGTGGAGACCCTCCCCTGAGCCCATGCATGATTCTCATGCCGCCAGCTTGTTGGCCCCTAAGACAAAGTGTACCTTCTGACCCTACGCGTGGGGTTATCCCTGATAACGCAAGTGAGGAGGATACCACTGCTACACGCCAGGGTATCCCCGGACTCCGCCGCCAGAGGGTACCCCCCGTCCGCCTTTACCGAGGATATCCTAGACCTGCAGCTGATGGATACCCCGGTTCCGCCTACCGGAGGATATCCCCGGCCTCGCAAATGCGGATACCCCGCTCGCCTACCGGAGGATACCCCGCCCCGCGACCGGGATATCCTGGCCCCTCATCGGGAGGATATCCTGGCCCATCACCAGGAGGCTTTTCTGATCCTACAGCACTGATTGGTCTGATGCAGGAGATGTTTATGATGCGCGACCAGCGCCAGCAGAAGCAGTAGTGGTATACCCCACCTCCACACCCACCTACAGCTGTAGATAACAGCCGTCGTGCCTTGGCCGTGTTTAGGAGGCACCGACCGCCACCCTTCGAGGGGGTACAGATCCGACAGTGGCAGAGTAGTGGATATATAAGATAGAGGCTACCTTCCGAGTTATGCAGAGCCAGGAGGGAGATATGGTGAGATTGGCTACTTACATGCTGAGGAACCGAGCTAGAAGCTGGTACAAGGCCGAAGTACAGAACTAAGGTGAAGAAGCTTTTTAGACCTGGGATCAATTCTAAGCTGATTTCTTCAACAAGTACTTTCAAAGAAATGTGACAAGTACGTATGACTCCAAGAGTTCCCCGAATCAAGTAGGGGACTATAATCATGATGAGTATGAGCCCGAAGTTTGAGCAACTATCCGTGCTTTGCTCCTGCATCGTAGCTGATCAGTTGTTCAAGGCGAGCCAGTTTGTTAGTGGCCTAAAGAGCAGCCTCCTCGTGCAGCTTTGTGACATCTTCTTTGAGAAGACCGCTTCATGAGTTGGTGGAGATAGCCAAGGACAATTAGGATCGCCAAGGTGAGACCCGTGAGTCCCACAGCGTGAGTAGAGCCGCCAGCAGAGGGAAAGAACACCAGAAGAGTGAGTCTTCTGGGCAGCTCAAGACCCTCCGTGAGTGCGTGAGGTCACGTACCCATATGGCGTATCACGCACCTCCTCGCCATCCGGCCCAGAGGCAGGGATCGTTAGGGCGCGGCTCCCCGCCCATCTCATTGCGCCGCTGTGGAGCCACACATGCTAGATAGCAAGCAGTTCGCGATACGCGTATATGTTCTTCCGATGTGATAGCACCCAGCACTTCAAGGCGATTGCCCTATCGATTAGACCGGATAACCGTGGAGGAGACGGGCTCGCATAACATCAAAGTGCATAATCATCGAGGGTCAAGACACACTACCCAACCATGCCGAGGCCGAAGGAGGTTTCAGAGGCGTGAATTGGAAAGGGAAGGCGCCGATCTACCTTCTCCTTCCAAATTTACCAGCTTGCCTAGGGTCGGGTTTACAACCTGACTCATGAGGATACTCAGGCCTCCAATGACATAGTAGCAGGTACTATCTCTATTTGCTCTCATTATGCATATACACTATTTGATCCCTGGGTGACACATTCTTTGGTGTCTACTTCATTTATCGGGAGGAACAATTTGTATGTAATTGAACTATCACATGACCTCGTGGCATCAATACTCCCGTGGGAGCTTAATAAGATCGTGGAATAGGTTGGCACTGTGGATGCTAAGTCGAGATCGAGAGTCACAGACTCACTGCCGACCTATACTTGTTGGAGATACGCGACTACGATGTTATCCTCGACATGGATTGGCTCTCCTAAGACTATGCAGTGTTGGACTGCAAAAGGAAGAGAATATACTTCCGAATTCTAGACTATGAAGAGTTTGTCTTCAAAGGCAGCAAGGGTTATGCACTAGCTCGGGAAATATTTGCGCTTCGGGCCTAGAAGCTGATCAACAGGGGCTGTATTGGGTTTCTGGTATTTATTACAAAGGCAAGTGATGCTCAGTATATGGTGGCGCAAATTGCCAGAGTTCATGACTTTCCGTGATGTATTCCCAAATGACTTTAAGCTAAGACTACCCCTAGAAAAAGAAATGGAATTTAGCATCGACTTGGCTCCGTGAAATCCACATCCATATCCAAAGCCCCATACCGAATGGCCCCGCCAAGCTGAAGGAACTGAAGCAACAACTTGAAGAACTTTTGGAGAAAGGTTTCATCTGGCCGAGCATGTCGCCTTGGGGAGCCCCGATGCTATTCGTCAAGAAGAAAGACAGATCGATGAGATTGTGTATTGACTACCGTGAACTCAACAAGGTGACGATCAAGAACAAGCATCCTCTACCAAGGATTGATGATCTGATGAACCAGTTACAGGGAGCACAAGTGTTCTCCAAAATCAACTTGAGATCTGGGTACCATCAGGTACGGATCCGGGGCGAGGATGTCCCGAAGAGTGCCTTTCGTACGAGGTATGGGCACTATGAGTTTCTAGTGATGACGTTTGGGCTTACCAATGCCCCGACAGTGTTTATGGACTTGATGAACCATATATTCAGATGTTGCTTGGATCGGTTCGTGGTTGTCTTCATCGATGACATTCTGATCTACTCAAAGAGCAAGAAATTACATGCGGAACACTTGAGGCTAGTGCTGGAGACGTTGAGACATGAAGAGGTGTACACCAAATTCTCCAAGTGTGACTTCTAGCTGAATAGCGTGGCTTTCTTGGGGCACGTTATAAGCGAAGATGGAGTTTCATGACCCCAAGAAAATTGAAGCAAAGAGGTAGATTGGAGTAAACCGAGCAATCGCCGAGAGATCGTGAGCTTTCGGGATTAGTCTAGCTACCACAGTGAGGTTTGTAGAGGGGTTTTCGTGTCTAGCATTATCCATGACTGCACTAACCCTAAGGGTACTCATTTTATCTGGACGGAGGACCGCGAAAGCGTAGTTTTATGGAGTCAAGTGTCGATTGGTGTCCGTGACTGTCTTGGCCCTACCAGAGAGTGGGTGTGGATATGTGATCTACAGCGATGCTTGCAATACAAGCATAGGGTGCATTCTTATGCAGAGTGGGCGGGTCATTGCCTATGCTTCAAAGCAATTGAAGTCGCATGAGGAGAACTACCCCACACATGACCTGGAGTTGGCAACTGTAGTCTTTGCCTTGAAGATTTGGCACAACTTCCTCTACGGCGTGCCATGTGAAGTGTATATAAACCATAAAAGTCTAAAATACATATTCACACAGAAAGAGCTCAACATGAGCTAGAGATGCTGGCTGGAACTGATCAAAGACTATGACCTCAGCATCCATTACCACCGAAAGCAAGGCTAACATGGTGCAATGCTAATGACCGAAAGTGTGAAGGTCAACTACGGAGTTGCAACAAATCTTACTGATCAGGTATCTCTTCTAGAAGAAATGAGGAGACTGGAGCTGAAAGTGATCAAGCCGAGTTCGAAGGTGAGCATGGCTAGTTTGTGTATCCGACCCAATTTATTGGAGAGGCTCAAGGCGTACCCAGCCATGTGGATCCTCAATTATCAAAGCAATCGAAGAAAATTCAAAGCAATGCATACAAACCAATTCCGGGTACATGAGGATGGTACCTTGAGATGAGAGGATCGAGTCAGTGTGCTTGATGTCCCTGAGGGAAGTCCACTACTCAAGCTACACAATCCACCCTAGAGGCACCAAGATGTACAAGGGACTGAAGACTACTTTCTGGTTGGTCAACATAAAGCGGGAGATAGCCGAATTTGTAGTTCGTTGCCTTATCTGCCAGGTGGGTAAAGGCAGAGCATCAGAAGTCGGCTGGACTGTTGCAGCCCCTACCTATACCAGAATGGAAATGGGAACACATCACAATAGACTTCGTTAGAAGCTTGCCTCAATCTCAAAAGGGGAATGAAGTCAGATGGGTGATCGCTGGACCGACTCAACCAAGTCGGCACATTTCTTGCCGCTGGGACTTAGGATGAGTCCTGAGCGATTGACCGTGTTATACATGGACAAGATTGTTCTGCCTACATGGTATATCGGGTGACGATCACATCCGATCGAGACCCTAGATTCGTCTTAGCATTCTAAGAAAGTCTACATGCAGCTCTGGGTACTCGATTGACCTTTAGCACTGCCTTTCATCCTCAAACAGATGGTCAATCGGAGAGGACAATCCAGATCTTGGAAGATATATTGAGAGCATGTGCCCTTAACTTTACCGATTCATGGGATGAACACTTGGCGATGGCAGAGTTCGCCTATAACAACAGCTACTGCTTTAGCATTGATAAGTGTTCAAATGAGCATATTTACTTATCACTTATACACATTTTTTTCATATCAAATGCATTGATTTATAGCCTACTGGTACTTAAAATGCTTCATATTTTGTAAATGTGGTATATATAAGCAACCCCGACGTAGAGGAAGCATTTATCAACAAAACGTAAGGACAAACGAAGACATTTTGAAGAAAACAGGTTAAACGTTCGGGTGAACGCGGCCATTCCTACACCTGGCATAGGAGCAGTACACCTGGCTGGAGATGAATCCACCTTGTGAACGCAGGCCGGCCCAACCGCCTGCTCGTGAGCAACCTCGTGAGCTAAATTGATCGATGAACCGCCAGCTTGAACCGCCGTTAAGAGCAACCTCGTGAGTCAACGGCCGATGAACCGCCAGCTTGAATCAGCCGTTAAGAGCAACCTCGTGAGTCAATCAGATCGATGAATGTGCCGCTCACGCAGGCCGCTCACCGTAACCTTTGCAATTCCACGGGCCCAATCAAGGGCAATGTTGTAATTTCTTAAGTGAAACCCTAATACATGGGTATAAATAGTTAAGTATGAGAGTTTAGAGAGGAGGTTGGCTTGGGAGAGAAGCTAAAAGAGAGAGATTAGGGTTTGGGGGTCATCTCCCCCAAATCTTGAGAATAGATAACCATTGGAGTTGCAATCTTGGAGGTAATGGTGTTCTCTATTACCTTTCATTAGTTTGTAAACTTTTCCATTTTGGTTTGAGTTCCCCATTGAAGGGGAACTAATCTATTGGTACTTGGGTATGATGAACTTTTGGATTATGCATTAATTGGCAATGAATGTTTATGAGGATTTGTTGGTTTGTTCTTGAATGTCTGATGAATGTTTCGTATTGATTGTGATTTCATTATTAGAAATTACTTGAGTGCATACAAGGGTTAGAGCGACGCCTCCTTGTATTAGGAACCTACTTCATTAGAAAGTATTATGAGTACAACCGAGGAATCGGGTACTAGAATGGCTTAAATCCACTCTTTCAAACTACTTCACCCCCATAATCCTTCCAAGATTTGAATTCCCTTGATCTTAAGACAATCCTAGGAGATTAGTTATCCAATCACCTTGGAAGAGGGATTGGATATAATTTAGGAATTCTTGGCACAAGAACTACCAACTTTGATTCATAAATATCCTTGTTTATCTAAAGAATTGAAATCCAAAAGGGATTCATGCCCAAGTATCCTCTCTTGCTATTGATTTACCCCAATCAACTCTCGATTTTCAGTTCTTACTTTCAACTTTTTTAGTTCTTTAGTTTTGAAAACGAAAACCCCCCAATTTACCATTTAGACTAGGGTATTAAAGCTTGGTTTACACTTAGCAATCTCTATTCCCTGTGGTTCGACATCCGACTTCCCATAGTCCACTTTATTACTTGACCACGACCCGTATACTTGCGGAATCCACCCCATCAAGCATCCAGATGGTACCGTATGAAGCTCTGTACGAGCGACCGTGCCAATTTCCTATATCTTGGAATGATGTGGGAGACCGTAAGTTTAAAGGACTGGATGAAGTGGGGAAAGCAGAAGAGCAAGTAAAGATCATCAGGGAAAGACTGAGGATAGCTTAGAGCCGACAAAAGAGCTATGCCGATAGACGCCGCTCTAAGCTGGAGTTTCAAGTGGGCAATAAAGTACTTCTGAGAATGTCGCCCATGAAGGGTATAATGAGATTTGGAAAGCGCGGGAAGCTTAGCCCGCTGCTACGCTGGACCCTTTGAGATATTGGAGCTGGTTGGACAAGTGGCGATCGGGTTGGCCCTACCTCCGCACTTGGCTCAGTTCACAACGCTTTCCATGTTTCCATGTTGAGGAAGTGCTCACCAACCCATCCTCGCATCATAGAGTATGAACCGTGGAACTCCAAAGCAGGATCTCTGCCCTTTATGAGGAGCTGCAAGTAGAAATACTTGACTACAAAGAACATCAACCGAGGAATCGAAAGCTATTCCCTTTAGTCAAAGTAAGATGGAACAACAACACCGGTGGTTAAGCCACCCGGGAGTGTAAAGTCCATACATGAAGGAGTCAAGTAACCCCTAACTTGTTTAGGTGACCCCTGATGTGAGTTTAGGGGACTAAACTTTTATAAGGGGAAGAGATTGCAAAACCTGCCCCAAAATAAATAAGAATTTTTCTAAAATTATTTAAATAGAAATTTAAATATGGTAAGCGATGAAATTGAGAAAATTATAAAAGTCTAATTAATCTATATTAATTAAGTATTAATTAATCCAGATTAATTATTGAGAGAAAACAGACAAATGTTCGAGTCCCGAGAAAGGTGAATCTGGTCGGGGACTGAGAAAACCTCGTGATGCCATAATGAGCCCGTGATTAAAGTAATTGATTAAAGACCGAGATTCACGGATCTGGGTCGGGGCACGAGGACAATGAATTATCACGGTAGACCCCGGCATGAAATAATTCAAGGACCCATGAATAAATAGTAAACATGTGACACTTATAGGATTTTTAAATTATTAAGAACAACTTATTCCTTTATTATAAAGAAAGAGATGAGTGGAGAGAGAGATAGATTAAAACTTTCTCTCATCTCCCCCCCTTCTCTCCCGATCTCATCTTCAGCCGAGTATACCCATCACTGAACAACCGCCACCACGCCTACATCGCCGATCACACAAGACAAATACCATACCATCCACACTGGTCACGCTTAGGACTCACTTTGTTCATAGGCATGAGCAACAAAATTGCCCGCCAACCTCTACCACCGCCTCAGTGTTTCACCACACCACACGCCAAGCAACTTCTACCCCTTGGACGCGCGCCTTTAATGCCTGTGGACTTGCAGCCTCTACACATCTCCTTCACCCCATCGGCATGCTGGAGCCCCAATTAGGATTAACCCTTCTCTAATTATGGATTAAATGTTAAATTGGGGAAAACCCTAAAATGATTCTCATGAATCTAGGGTTTTGAATTGAAATGGTTGATGTGCATGTGTAGGTCGTGGAATGCATTGAGAATTAGGGGGAAATGAAGTAGTTAGGGTCTATAGATTGTATTAAAGCATGTATAATGTGGTTATGAGTATCATGTGTGTATGTTTGTATGAGCTTTGATGCTTAGTGATGTATAAACTATGAAATCCATGTGTAATGGATACTCTAGTGTGTATGATTGTATAATTTTGGGAAATAAGGGAGATACCGCCAAAATTTTCATAGAATTTATACATCTTTAATCATTGTTTAATGGCTATCAAGCATCATTAATTAGGTTAATCTCTTTGATTAGAGATTACTAGGGCCCTCATCGGCCTTTCTTAATTAGAATTTGTAATTCCAATGGAATACGATCATGCTAACCGTATTCTAAGAGAATAAGTAAACTTTGAAGTTCATAATAGCTACTTGATTGGTAGAGTGGAAAAGAAATTCGTATTCATATTGATGTATGAATTAATTAAGTATTATGAAACTAAGAGTTTCAATCTATCTACTAGATCCTGATTCGGATGCGTGAGACGCGACGAGAATCAGAGATTTGCTTTCTAGCTAGGTAGGCTCTTGCACGGGGGTTGTGAGTATTCCTTCCTCCTACCTTGCTTATGCTTTTGTGCTTTTATTTCCTTGAGATGTTTTCTATACATATTCGAAGTTGAGTTTCCTCATATGTGTTGGTTTTACATCTCGAGGAGATATTTGTTTTCATGTTTTCATATACATATTTGAGTTAAGTCGCTTCCCTTAAATAATGATTGGCTTCCGCTCTCAAGGAGATCATTGATTATTGTATATTCGAGATGTTGCTACCTTGGATATATATGTACACCTGTTGTTAGGTATTCATACTAGCAATCTCTTACGTATAGGCATGATACATCGGACGGAGACTCAAATGAGAGTGTATTTTCCTCATTCATGTATACATGATTGATATAGCGCTTATCCGGCGTAGACCGGAGACAATATCTAGAGGGTATCGTACGATACTGTAGGTATCTTAGTATCATATATGCCAAGAGATTGAGTACATCTGTGAATTTAGTCACATCCCGTAGGACTTGTTATTTGCTTGTGATTTTGTTTCACTTGCATATTTGTACTTGCTTTATTCTATTCTTTTACTTATGGTTTTCGCCACATTTATTGCTTTACTAGCGTATCATATTGTGCCTTTTCTTTGGCTCATGCACTTGATTGATGTTTCCTTAGGGTAACGACGAGGAGTAAGGTCGGGCCTAGACAGTGGAACATACCGGTAGCCGATTCGTGCATTTGTTGCATTTCTCTTGATGTCATGCATCTCCTTTATTGTGGGTGTGTGTGTGTGTGTGTGTGTGTGTGTGTGTGTGTGTGTGTGTGAGAGAGAGAGAGAGACTTGTATTCTATTTGTTGTATGGATTACTAGTAGTGACTTGGATAGATCCTTCTATGGGTCGTGGTAGACCTTAGTATTGTAATTTGTATGGAGTTGTGTAAACTCCCTTCTTTTATTATTATAAATTCTGTTGTTCTATTTATCTATGGATATTGAATGTACATGAGTCTCTAAGGCCTGGCGCTTGATGAGGACTCGCCTCTGCTTGGGTACCGCCGGGTTCATTCACGCACTGCAAGTGGCCGGGTTCGAGGCATGACAAGAATAGTCTTCCTACCTATAAGATGGCCACCATTACCATTATTACTCCAAAGACTAAAGCAAAGATAAGGAAATGATCGTCCCCCATGAAAGGAAGACCACAAAGTCCAATCAACCCCAGTGTTGGACCAATCGTTTGGAAAAGATCATCCTCCATGAGGGTAAGACCACAAAGTCCGACGATCGCGATTCTAGGAAAAGATCATCCCCTCGAGGGGAAGCACCACAAAGTCCCACCGATGCGCATCGAGTTGGCTCCACGGAAAAGTCATACACTCATAAGGGGAAGACTACAAAATCCTATCTATAGCATCTTCGTGGAATGATCGACCCTCTTAGAGTGAAAGACCACAAAACCCTATCGATCTTGGCACCAAAACCCGCCTCCTCGATACTTTCCCCTCAATTGGGAGGAAATCATCAAAATCCTTTCTAATTGCGAAGCTCTCACTACGAGCTCATCAAAGTCCCTTCTAAGGGCTGAGCTCTCCCTACGAGCTCGTCATAGTCACTTCTAAGAGCTAAGCTTTCTCTACAAGCTCATCAAGATCCCTTCTTAGAGCCGAGCTCTCTTTACGAGCTCATCAAAGTCCCTTCTAATGATCGAGCTCTTCCTACGCGCTCGTTAAGGTCTCTTCTAAGCTCCCTACGAGCTTATCAAGGTCCTTTCTAAGGGTCGAAGCTCTCTCTAATGCAGCTCTGCCAAGGCCCCTTCTAAGGGCTCCAAATTTCTCCCTAGAAGCATGTCAAGTTCCCTTCTAGTCCCTTTTAATGGCCAAGCTCTCCCTATGAGCTCAAGTAAGGTCCCTTCTAAGGATCGAACCTCCCTAACAAGCTCTGCCAAAGTCCCTTCCTTACGAGGGTCAAGTTCTTCCTACTATCTCACCAAGTCCTTGGAGGCATGAACCCCTACCATGAACTCGGGCCCAACCCCATTCTCCAAAATTTCTCAAACCTAGCCGGGGACAAGTATGATGAAAAAGGCCCTAACCCTACTCGAACACGCATGGGATCAACAGCAAAGAGGGAGGCATGTTTAACACTAGAGGAATATGTACATACCGGAGGAGGCAAAGAGTACCACCGCCTCGATGTCAGTAGCCAAATTCCTACGCCTCCATTTGTGCATCGTCAGAGCCCTAGTTTCTTCAACACTGACGAGGTAAGGAGAAAGGTCTAGCAAGAGTCAGCCAAGGACCGAAAGTGATTCCTAGGAATTTCATGCAGGACTTCAAAGTAGGGGATTTCACCGTGAGATCTAGAGATATTTCATGTGTTTTATCGGTATTGTGGTTTTATCGTGATGTTATTCGCTTTGTGAGTGCCGCATTGATTTATGGTTATACTCTATGTAGTGTTTTCATGCCCAGAGATAATCGATTTAATTTTAAAGAGCATGAGAAATGATTCGTAAAAACCCTAAGGGGTAGTTAAAGATTAATTCATGTATCATGTTTCGCACCTTAGTTAGTTATGTACGAGGGACTCAAATGGAGGGCTCGTGGATAGAGCCCTTATATTTGAGTAGATGAGACCGGCTAAGGAAGGGGATTTGTTTTCAATCGCTTTTCTTAAAACTAAAATGTTTGCGAAAAGTCATTTTTTATAAAACCCCTTCCCTCGCTCTCGAGAGAGCCCGTGATCGGATACGCAGATGCTCGCTTGACGCATACACATGTAGATGTATGCCTCTTTGTCGCCGCACCGGGTTCATGTAGATGTATGCCTCTGTTCCTGGCATCAGGATCATGTAGATGTATGCCTCTGTTCTTGGTGATTGCTGGAGACCTTACGGAGACATTTTGACTAGGGGTGCACGCTTGTATGATATGAGGTCATCGCACATATAGACTTACTATATGCCTGATATGAGATGAGAGTGCTTATGTGTTTGTACTCGGATTTCTGATTGTATTAGCATGCTTATCAAGATTAAAGATCACTATGTTGATCTTCATGATTTATACTTGCATTACTTATGTTCCAGTATTTAGTACCGATGATAGGTATGTATAATACCTGCCGGAGTAGTCTATAGTCACCGAGCTTGCATAGCTCAGCCCCTCTCTATAACCGCTTTTCATTACATGTGATCTAGACTTGATCAAGATAGTAGCTCATGTCTCGGAAAGTGTGGATCAAGTCTAGTTGGCTCTAGTGTGCCTGTTTCCATGTTTTATTTCCTTGGGTTGTATTAAACCTTAGTTATGTTCTTTCCGTTGTATTTAGGGGCCGTAGTTGCCCATAACTCTGTGTGTTGCACTCTGCTATGACTTTGATTTGAATATGCCCCCGGTGTGTAACCGGGTATGCTTTGTCATTTGAACCTTATTCAGAGTACATGATTCTTGATTTCATGTTTATTTTGTACAACTTATGGGTTGGGTGCACTCCCGGCCCAACTGGTATGACATTTGTCTCATGAGCGAGATGGGTGTTACACCCAGAGACCCATGGTACGAGGCCCCAGATGACACCGAAATGGGGGAAGAAGATCGAGAGTTGGAATGGGGGATATAAGTCCGCCTCTTACGTACCCTTCTCTTGCGTCCCCCCACCCACCCCACAGCAGGCTCACGTAGCCTTGGTGAAGGCAAAAAGGAGTTCCCCGAAAACCCCCTAGAGCACCGCCATGCTCCTACACGCCAAGTGGAACCTCCCCGGGCTCCGAGGCAGAGGCTGGGGAGGCCCCTAGCTCCTTTGGAGGGGACATCGAAGATAGACGGTCCTTCTCGCGCTTGGACCTCTTCTCGGATTGGGAAACCCCTTCATCCTGTCTCTTTGTTTTCTTTGATAAGGAGGTGTCAGAGGCTGAGACCTTGGAGCCTTGATCACTCTTCTTCATCTTCTTCGGCCATAAAGGCCGCTAGAAGAGATCACTACGTACATTACAAAGATGAGTCGATGAGTCATACCCGCATTAAGCTTCCTAGAATGGAAAAAGGGTCACCCTCAAAAGAAAGCCCAACCTCCAAGAGATCCTTCTTGGAGAAGATCTTGCTAAGGACAATGGAAAGGTAGGCAAAGAGGATGGCCTTCAGCCCGCTTCTCCCTCACCAAGTTGGAGTCAAAATCAAGGCGTAAAAGTGGGCGCCCCATTGTGTTGGGATGTTCTAATCACCGCCACAGAAGCCAAAAAAGAAATGGGACTTCCAATCGTGGAGCTTTGAAGGAAGAGTGTTCAAGAAAAGACACTTTTGACAAGGGTGGCTATGTAAATCCAACCGCCGGCCGACCCCGGTTCTTTTCATCTTGAAGAACAGTTGAACCTATTGAGGAGTGAGATCTATCCCCTCTTGCTTGAAGATGATTGCCAGGTAGCACAAAGTCCCAAGCCATTGGGGTGCACTTGTCCTAGGCTCACCTGGAAGAACTCAAAAATTCTTTGAAGGGTCTCGGGGATGGGGAACCGAAGACCCTCCTTGAGGGACTCCAAAAAAACTGTAATATCCCTGAGACAAGGGTGATTCGCCATTTCTAAGGGAAGTTGGAACCAAAAAGAGGCCCAGACACCGAAACACTTCGAGTATTTAGCAAAGTTGGACTCCTTACCTTTGCTAGGGAAAAAGGTTGGTTCAAGGGGGAGAAGATGAAGATTTTGTCACCAAGCTATGAACTGAGAAGATAGAGCGTCGAACTGCAAAAGCCCCATGAGAACGCTACTAAGAAGAAAGAGAATACAAGAGCAAAAGGCGTGGCAAAAAGCTTGCTAAAAAGAAAAGGAGAGATTGTGTCAAGAGATAATGAATGGTTGGGACTCCCAAGACCAATACCGCTTGATGAAAAGGAGCCCTTAGATGGTAGTCACGTGGGCCACCACCACTGTCGACCTTTCCAAGGGTAGTCTTTGGGGATGCACCAATCATAACTCCCACCACGTTTCATTAAGGCAAAGACACCAAGGCAAAGGCTCGGGAACCGAGATTGATCAACTCCGTAAATTCGATCTCGAAGGTCCCGCATTGGTTAACAAGGCGTACGAGTCAGTGACACAATTGGGCCGAGGGCGATGGTTGGTGTATTAATAAGAGGAACCCCAGGCACGGGCTAGACAGTAAAAGAGGATCAGAACCCTTGACCCGCACCCGAAGCAGGTCATGACGGGCTCCACAACTAGGGCCGAGAAGACTATCCCGTACTACTCGATTTAACCCACATACCGACGATCTAACTTCTTTGGCCGACCAAGGTCGAGAGCCTGCCGACCTATGGGAGATAGAAGTTATGGGGAAAAATCGGGTCATATACGTGGTGCAAATCAAACGTAATATGAGCAACAAGGTCGTGCATCAAGTTGATCCACTCATGGAAGGCCAAGCAGAGATTCCTCACTGCCCCTCTCTAAGTGGGTAAGCGCTTACACTGGTGTCAGAAGTTATGTCTGGCAGGCACGCGCTCCGACACAACCAAAATGGACGGTCAGGGGCCGGGGAAGGCACACCACTGTATAGTAGAGTTGACGCAGGTGTCAGGAGAGGCACCCATGAGCTAACCGGCTGATGGTGACTCACGAGGTATAAAGGGGGAAGAAAGAGAAAGGCAAAGGGATCTTCTTGTCTCTTGGATTTTGGACTCATCTTCAACCTAGAGATCATTCTGTCCTCCCCTAAAACTCTGCCTCACTCACCATCAATCTCATCTTCATCTTTTCCCTTCCTCCATTTATACTCAACTGACTTGAGCATCGGAGGGTCCAGGGAGAAGCCCTGGACTTCCCTTGCAGGAAAGCAAGTCCCGACGATGGACGTATCGCTATTTCTCCTCGCATCTACGATCACCCCTACTCTGTTGTCGAAAGCTCACAAAGTCCCCACAACAAACTTCCCATTTCCACAGCCTCACTTGATCTTTGAGTGGAGTATAGATCCCGAGATCTCGCCTAGTTTTAAGCACCAACACTATAGATTATCTTAATTGTTTATAAGGTCATCTATATTCTCTGTTGCAACTCATCACAAATAAAAAATTCATGTCCAAAAACCGACAAAAAATAAAATAAAATAAACAAGAATTACTGTTAAAGTTGAGATCAAGAATGATTCTATTATATCAGTAGATCATCATTTCTTATATTCTTTTATGTTCTTGTGTTCTTTTGTTTTTATTGATCTCCAAACAAACAATCAGAATATCTGTTCTCCACAGAGTAGATACCTACCTAAACTTTTTTGGAATAACTACTAAGGGTGAATAAGTAGATCATCACAAAGTTAGAAACAAGCAATTCCAATGAATTTTAGCAAAATGAAAATCCTCATCATTTCAATTGAGCTTAGACAGATATATATTACAAGGTAACTCCTTGCTAACTCAAATAGTAAATTATTAGAGCTTAATTATGATGATTCTCTTCAAAGGTTCCCTTAGGAGTCTTAAAAATCATACCATTAGATATAATAGAACAGCCAAAACAAAAATCAAGGACTCAAGAGATCATCAAGAGAGAATAAGAGATAAGATAAAATCATACATAAATCATACCAAATCTACTTAAATATCCTAATATTTGAATATAATTATGATTAAAATACTATATCTAACCTGAAGAACACGAGGAGCTCAATAAACTCCCAAAAGGCAGTGGTATCTCTAATGTCCTCCAACGGATGAGGAAAACCAGTGTGCGGGATGAGCTCCAGCCAATCAGAGAGGTGGGAACTTTCAGGCTAATTGGCTGAAAGTTGCCATCCCAATTTCAAAGGATGGCCAGCTCCATAAGCACCCTCATCCATTGGCTAAAAAGGTCAACCAAACTTAAAAAAGTTAAAAAGGCAGGGATGGGGCTTTTCCCATCCCTCCTTATCCAGGGCAACATACATGCCTTCTGTTTAGTTAGGATGCCTGGCCTGGCAAATTAGTATATAACCATAGTGGGCTGTTTAGAGTCGCATAATAATGAAAAGGCTAACCATAACTTGAAAAGTTTTTGATAGTAAATGAGGAAGCAAGAATCAGATAGGTTTCAAAGATAACAGAGTTCAACAGATATTTGTACTTAAATACTCTGTGGCCAATGAAATCTCACCAATGGCTCTCATCTGGATGACCATAAGTCCGGGCAGATCAATTTTGCAGCTTGAAGTACCTATTAGAGCTCAGAGGGCCTGCAATTTAATTCTACCTGAACTCTTCTTGAGATCCTAGAATTTGAGCAAAAGCACGACCAGCATCCATCCTCATAATTCCCAATTTTGCAGTCACTGCATCAAAAGCCGAGTAGGCTCCTCATTGTTTATCTCAGACGCATACTCATATCCAAGGTTCTGAGCTTGATGTTGGAATTCTTTTCTCTCCTCATTTGGTACTTGGATTCCAACTAACACATTTGCTACTGCCTCTACCCCTGATGAGATGAAAAAGAGTGTTAAGAAAAAAAGACATGAAAGACAAATTTTGAAGCTAATAAAAAGAAACCGTGAATCATACTGAATGTTGAAGATGGTGCATGATTCTTTTGACATAATTAAAAATTTCTCTATTTATTAACCTTGTTCATCCTATAAATTTGCCCTTTGTATAATGCACATTTGAGTTTGTTAAGGATCTTAAAGTACTTGAAATTATAAAGAAAACAGAAGTACCCAACCTGTGCTAGATAATGGAATAAGCTAATATTCCAACGGGGACTGAAGGCATCCAAGAATTTCAAAAGAGCACCTGGCTTCTCAGGAAACACAAACCGCAAAGAAGTTCATTGTCCACATTTGACCTGCCTCCCATCTGAATATATGTCAAACTAAGTTAAAGAAATATAACACACAATTGACCTTTACATTTAAATTTTCATTTTGCAATAATAAATTTAACCTTGATTGTACATTCAGCAAAAAAAAGGTCAAATGAAATAATTATCACAGTGATGCAGAATGAAGCATCCTGTGATTTACAAATCTAACATGAAAATAAAAATGAAATATATGAAATTTGAACCTGTTTTTCTCAAAAATCTAACCCAACTATACTCACGAAAGCATTCACACAAGAAGACAAGCCTACCAATGGGTATTACTGTAGTTCATCAAGCTTTAACTAGTGCAGCAATGTTATATCAAGATCGTATCATCAATATAAACTAAAACAGCATAGATATAAGAAACATAAATACATCAGATGTGACCTAGAAATATATAACCTTTGAGAAGGTTGTCTGCAATCGTGAAAAACAATAATCTTGATTCATGTAATAATACACAAGTCATAATTATGATAGCAGTCAACTTTAAAGTTCATCGAGAATCTTTTAGTCCAAATGAATGACTGTATATCTGGAGGATAAGTTCATAACTTAAGAGGATACATAAAATGCAGGTTAATAATCATGGTGTATGAAAGATTCCTAGGACTCAAACAATTACAATGAAAAGAAAAAGGAAACAAATGAGACTTCTGAGTCAAAGAATCTATGAGGAGAAACTGGAAATCATTCTAACCATGCTTAAAGATTACAAAGTGAATTTCATATTCTTCTATAATAAAAAGAAAACATCAATAAACAGAATGACCATATTCTTAGCAATAAATAAGTATTCATACAATTAGTTAACTTCTATAACCCTGAAAATTTAGTTAGAGATAGCAAGAAAAACCTATAATGTACCTGCTTGTATTACTCACTTTCATAATTTAAGAACATTTGGGGGCAACTAAATTCTAAAAGCATTAACTTTTATCATAATTTAACATAAAAGAATGTGTCTCTATGTATTACCCTCAAATTTTGCAGAAAGTAGGTTGACGGTGGAAACATATAGAAGGAATTCTCTTCAAGGCCTTGTTTTAGATATTTGCAGTTCTAAACATAATCATTTGAGCTAAAACTAAGCTGAAAAGATATGCATGTATTTTTGGAGATTAGAGGAAAAGAAACTACTACATTTATAATATTTTTTACATTTAAGTGCTTTCTTTATTGTTAAAGGATGCATGACAGATTATCAGTTAAGGGCAGTACAAGGTGTCGTGAGGGTGATCCCTTTTGCCAAGTCATTGTTGGTAAGGTTTAATGTTTTGAGTTGTGAGCTCTCCATGCGATTTACCATTGCTCCAAGTTCACTCTCTGTATGTACTCCAACACTACAAAACAAATGGTAAAAAAAGAAAATGAGTTCTACATATACTATATACATGCATAAGTATATTCCTAAAGGAATAAGCCTTTGAAAGCTAAGTTTAACTATAAAAAGCCAAGGGCAACTGGAATAAAAGATGGCATCAATGGAATTTTGTTGAGAAAAAAAACCAGGAAATAGTTGACATGACTAACTAGTTTGTGGAATCCTTCAAACCATCAGTGTAATAGACAAATACACAAAAGTAAAGAAAATGAGTTCCAAACAATATAATTTTATTGTAACAGATATAAAGCAACTGCTTACCTGTAAAGGACAAGTGCTCTTGCTTCACCGGCATCATATCTGTACTTGAATTCTGTGATGTTAATTGGACCAACCTAGCAAGAGTTGCCTTTAAGTTAAAACTAAAGAGAATAATTTGTAAAACCAAAAAACAGAAAGAATCAAGCTTCTTTTTCATCCTACCAATTCACTGAAATGTTTAAAACTTCCACGCCCTCAGGGAGAAAAGTTGCAAGAACAGCCTCCTCGCTTCACCAACATCAAAGCAAGTTCAGTAACCAACCTCAACCTATCAAAGTTCATATTTGCTCCACTCAGTAATGGCAACAATATTCTCATCTTTCAAGCCATAGTAATTTGCAATATGCTTCTGCACCAGCTAGGCAAGAGCACCGGCTGGTTCCAGGATGCTCCTTTTCTCCTCAAACATATCCTGCAGAAATTCAAATATATTTCAATCAATTAATATTAAAAAATCAATGTTTACATTGATATATTAATGAGATAACAAAAACATGCCAAACTCGTAATAAAAAGTAGAGAAAGAACAAGCATGAGTACTTTGTTTTGCATTTGTCTAGAGTTGAAGAGAATGAAGCAAACATAACAAGGAAAATCCATTCTCCAGATAGGTCTTTCATTTTGACAAAGACCATAAAACAGAAGTTGAACTTAAAGATGTAGGGTAAATCGAAGGCATTCTAAGTTTTCTTAAGTCTTTAAAAAGAAGCATTACTCTACAAAATTAAAAAATTAATACACTTTGAAGAACTAGATAAGCCTTCCAGTAAAATTGAACCAATTTTGCAAACATATAGAATAACATGCTCCTGAAATTCAAATAATGCAATATAGGGCACTTAAATTTTATTGTAAATAGTAATTGTTCCCTAGCAGGAGACTAAATTAAAAGCAGAAAAGTACATAATAACCAAACATATGTGGTTCGCTGGAGATTCTGCCAAGTACCATGCTTCAGAATACTACCATTTAAGAAACCAAAAGAAACTGAACACATTTCAAGGATATCAAGTCATTCTTTATAATAATTTTGAAAAGGATGGAAGGAAATAACTACATCTTATAAAATCTGAAAACATGAAAAGATAGCTTTACAAATAGCTAAATTGTTACTATGATACTTTTGTCCAGCAGGGAGAATAACAGAATCTGATAAGTCAATCTAACCATCATTCAATAATCTGACTCTTATTATTAATTTGATGCCAAACATGAATAAGAACTTATGGTTTCATGTATCCCTCCTATATCTTCATCCTTCTTCCCAAAAACCTATCTCTATCATGTCTCTATCGCACCCTCCCCTTCTCAATCATCATTTCTCTTCAGTCTTCTATTCCATTCATTTTCTGAAATCATTTAGTTTAAGGCTTCAAAAGGGCCATCAACATGAAGCCGGTTGGTGGGGAGTGGCTAAAGTAAGGGACGGGACTTTAGCAACTAGGTAAGACCACCAATGGTGTGGGTTGAAGAGTTGTACAAAAGGCATGTGCAATAAAATTTGAAGGAAAAGCAAGAATACTTTAGGTACTTAACAAATATAAAGACATGGGCATATGATTAAAAAAAGAAAACAATGAACAAATATTGGATATTGCCCTCCACTAGTAAGGAGCTAAGAGGAACCCCTCCCAGCTGTTGGACCATTCCAAGTTACAGGGCATCTTTGAATGGCTCTTCTTTTACTCCTGTGCAGTGTTAATTAATAACCTGCACACAATATCGAGTGATTTAATCCCAGATTTGAGAGTTACACCAACCACAAATTATCAATTTTCTGATGTGGGTTTGGTTCTCTTTTTCTCACATTCCCTTGAATAGAATGCTCCCTCCCATCTAACAGTATGCTAAACCAAGACTCTCTTAAAAAAAAATTTCTGAAATGTGGATGGGCCAAGGGGGTGGTCACACAATACCAATTAGTGAGTTGATGACTAGCAAGGAATTAATAACAAGTGCATCCATAGCATAAAATCCATTAAATTATAGTAAGATAGTTTAATCTCATGCAAACAACACAGCACAAGTATCAATTAAATGATCTCAATGGATGATGAAACAATAAACTTGAAAAGATATCTAGCTAAATGCTAAAATGGTCAAGATTCATAAATTTTTACCTTGCATACTTGGCCTAGAGAATCAACTGTTGTCTTAGATTTGTGTGAAGGTCAGGAAGCTCATAGCAAACCACACATACAATGATCATAGTGGAAAGCACTACAAATATAATGAGGCATTTTTCCCGTATTATAATACACACCATGCAAAATGTGCAACCAGCATAGATGAAGTACATCATTTGTGCCTCTAGTGTGAAAGGTTTCATGCAAATTGTGAATACATATATGCTTGGGTGGTTAGAAACAAGTTAGGATAAATTTATCCCAACTTATTCCAAAACACTCCAACAAAAACCACCTATTGAACCAACATGGAATAACTATAACTATTTTTACAAAATTTTATTGATTAATCAAGTATAATCATTAATTAAAAATAAGTATTTATTGTAATTAGTATTAATTAAATCAAAGTTTGGTCAAATTTAGATAAAAGTTTCCCTTCAATACAAATTCAAGCTTCAAAAAAACCAAACCCAACTTATTCAAACCCCAACTAAATACCCCTTTGGTATTCATAATCACTATGGATGTGTTTGGTTGAATAAAAGTGATGGCTGTGGTAGTTCCTGCATTTAAAAAAGTGTAAGTGTTTAAGGTGCTTGGTTGAAACATTTCAAGCAATAATTACTAAAATAAGTAATTATTGACCAATCCATCCGAAAGACTAATAAAAAGAAGAAATGTTAGATGTTTTATTTTAAGACTTCACAAAAAACTTGAATATAGATATTACAAAATATGTTATGTTGTCAAGGAATGGGTGTTGATTTAACTAATTATATTTTGGCCAAGTCTAGACGCAACTAATCCTAATTCCATGGAAAGTGTGGCTGCATAACAAAAAATCACTTCCAAAACTCTTACCCTTTTGGAGCTTAGCACAAACTTCGATATTGAGTTCCGACAAACCAAGCAATTGAAGTAACATAAGTGGCTCTAGTGCCACTTCCATCCCCATTTTAGTGCAACCGAATAAACCCTAATTAAAGCATAAAATTATACATATTATCCTAACTTCATCAAATGACAGTAATTTACATATGGTGCTCCCATACATAGATAGATCAAGCAGATTGTGGTTTCAAACTAGTATTCTACCAATATTTCTTAGATTTAGCGAGTTGTATCCTGTCATTGTTTAGGTGTAATTCTATCTATTCTGGATTTCGTGGATTTTCAGGTAAAAAGGCCAACACTATGAAATATATTAAACTATTTAATTTCCATGTGTTATCAAGAATAAAAAGGAATTTAATTAATAATTAATTTCTAATATCTCAAATGCCTGAAACTTCTTAGTTTTCAGTTTGACAGGATATATATAAAACCTAATAGGTATTGAAAACAATCCAACGCCTAAAATTGAGATTAAGCAATGTTGCTAGCATCATCTTATGAGAGTTTAGCTTTTAACTAGGAGGATTTGGTGTAACACCGATTTAATTATAAATTAAGGATATATACTTCTTACCTCCTCTATTCCCCTTGTTCATTTCCATTTGATGTCCCTTCCTCAGAATCCTTCAATCCAGAAAGATCATTCTTCAATATCCTATTGTGGTTACCTTTCAACTTGACTGAAAAATTAAGATTGCCTGTCTTAGAATTTTGATCACAGACTCTATTACATATTCATGTGAATGTTGCATTTAACTCTCTTCTAAATTCTACAATTGTCATGCCTTCATACAAAACTTTCCTAGACCTCAATGTTTCTCCTTGGATATAATTTTGAAGTTTACTTACCCCAAGCTTCTCATGCACCTCTTACAAATTTAATGTGGCTTTCTATCCTAATACCTCACCAAATTTGACTTCAACCATGTACTTTTGTGGAGTTCATTAAGAGTATGCAAAGAACCATATGCATAAACACAAATATAAGTGAACCCACATCTAGTCATATGGTTGTAAATATAGCTTAGAAAATAAATGAAACTTTACCTTTATAGGATGCACAAATAGCATCACGCCAACAAGAACCACTCCATCTACCACATTCCCTACACAAGCTTAAAGTTTCTTCTCCAACAACCTTCACAGCCACACCATCGGCAAAGCCCCCTACCTGCTCTAGCATGATTCTCTGCCCATGATATAAAGATAACGCCATTGCATTTGCGTCATATGGCTCTACTCCAATTATCTTTACCTGCACTAGAAGGTAAAAAAGACATGAGTTCTATCCTGCAATCACCGTTTTTGGAAAATCAAAGTGAAAAAGGAAACCATATTATGGCATTATTCAGAATCTTAGACACTAAATCAGTTCCAACTAACTGTGTGTTAAGTGCTCTGAGAAAAACTAAGTGAAGTTGACAAAACACTAGATTGAATTTGAAGGGCTTCATTACTATAATTGCCAAAATAATCAGATGCAAGCTTCATATTAGTGAGATTACACATTTATTATAGTTATTCAAAATGGAAGTCAGTTGTCTAGAAACTACACCTTAAATATCCAGTTGCATATGAATGTTTTTGAGGGCGACCAATTCAAAGTATTAAAATTGGAAATAAAAACTATCATTTCTCTGGGAAAGTGGCTCTACGCATACCTTTGTAATATAACATTATTTTCTACAATTGATGGAGAAGATTACTATCCATTGAGATAACCCTTCATTTTCAATAAGCCGGATTGTGCATCTAGAAAAACGAAAGCATACAGTTACTTTCTATTCAATTCTAATCTACTTGTATGTTGAAAACAGAAAAAAAAATGTAGAATGTCTGAGTTTGATCCCTAATTAATTCTTTGAAAACTTTTTTCTTTGGCTGAATAAATTTTCAATGATAAATGGGAACCTCAATCGATTTAAAGTCCTGCTTCTATAGTAGAATTGACACCTAAAAAGTTAAATACATTTTGAAATCCGCTAAGATTTTGCACATAAAGTGCTTACATAAAGAACCAAACTTGATGCAAAAATAAGTGGTCGGGCAGGTATAATTTGGACATAGTGTGGATCTAGAAGTTGGGTTCTAAAAGTTAATAATATTTGATTTAATGAATTAAGTGTTATGGATTGTTGGGTAGTTTCATAGATTTTGTCCAGCAAAAAGTGTGTCAAAAGCAAATAAGACCAAGCAAGTGCAGTGATAAAGTTCTGATTTAGGATAAATTATGTCTTATTTAGTATTCAAACTTATTTGACAAGATCTCTAATCTCCATAAAAAAACACATGGATTCTTTCTGAAAAGCCATCTTAAGGAATGAATCTCAGTTTTTTAACTTTTATGCTATTATCTTAGAGGTGTGACTGGACTTTTTTCTAAGATTGCTCTAAAAATCCTGTGTGTCATTGCCTAGGGTCATTATGAAACTCAAAAATTAAAAGTTTTTTTTTATACAATGTCTAAAAACTAAGTTTCAAGCAATTTTACATATGTACTCCTACAAAAACTGGAATTCATGTGGTAATACCTAATGTGCGAAATAAATAAAATGTATGCATGTAAGTGTCACCATAAATAACTCTTGGTTAAAGTGAAACTATGTTTTTAATAAAAGAAAAATTTCCCTCTTCTATTTCTTTTATGCGTACTCCAAGTGGTCCGGAACCCTTCCCCTCGACTCCCACAATGCAGAGTTTCTTTGTAGCACCGTGTTCTCTACCCTAGATCAACATGGATTCCAAATTCCTAAGGCGTGGAAGGGAATTTTGGCACTGCTTGTTAAACAATACCAATACCTATGCGGAAGGGTCTACTCTTTCCTATGTATTCTTCGGAATGTGAAGCCTATAGAGCTCTGAATATTCCCTAGAATTTAATGTAAAAACTATGAACTAAATATAGCCAAAAGCCTACATAAAACATAACCCGTGAATCCTAACAAAACTCCATGTAAAACCAAACATCTCCTCCTGCTGCTATTGTATTACCAAGTATTAAAATGAAGCATATCCCTCAACTCTCCGCTATATGCTCAAACGCCCCTTTCTCCCAATACCACTCAAAACTCTAAATCTCCTACCCTGCACACCCAGAGATGACAAGAAAAAGGTGAATAAGATGGGGAGGAAAAAAAAAAAAATAAAACAAACAAACAAATTCGGGGAGGAGGAAAGAAATGTCAGAGGGATGAGATATAAAGAAAATAGAGTAGCAAGAGAAGGAAAAAAAAGAGATGAAAGGAGAAAAATTGTATTTTTAAAGAAATTTTGAGTTGATTTTTGTCCCATGGGCTATATATGCACAAATCCAAAGTTTTTGGGTGTATACATGTAATTTCATTATTTGTAAAAAGTATATACGCAAACATCATACTTGTAAGGGACATAAAAAATCTCCCCAATTTTTCCCCCTCATATTTGTTTTCTTTATCTTCATCCCTATTTCTCTTCATAGTTCAAGGATGCTACAGTATAAGTGGTGCATATTAGCCATCAACAAACAAAACGCCAAACATTGGGCATCATCATTCTTTTCCCTTTAATATTGTTTCTCTTCACATATAGTCTAGTATTAACTAAATGGATCTTGAGTAGCTTACTTTTAAAGTGTGATTACGCTTTACTCCTTTTAGGTAGTGTGTGTCAGTTAGGGTTAGGATTGAGGTTTTGAATTTGGGTATGAATGGGAATTTTAAAAAATGTATAATCCGCATTCTTGACTAAATTCAATACTTCAATTAAAACAAAATACTTGGAAATTGAATTTGTCATTTTCTAACTAATCCACAATTAATATTTATTATTATATTATATTTAAAGAATGGGAGCCTTACGCAAACGGTAAAGTTGTTGCCATGTGATTTGGAGGTCATGAGATCGAGTCATGGAAATAACAACTTGCCAAGCAAAATACAAGATAAGGCTAGCCACGTATACAATGTACTCCAAAGTAGTTTGACCCTTAGTTCGGACCTATGTAAGTGGGAGCTTTTTTATGTTCCGGGTTGCCCTCTTTTATTATATTATATATTTAAAATATTAATTAATTCATTAGATTAATTTAATTAATTAAATTTTTAAAAAATTCGCAAAAACGGAACCAAAAAAGAGAAAGGATATGGAGATAACCCAGGTCCCCGACCAAATCAATCACACCCTAGTTCATTGTTCTATGTCCAACTGCTACTCAGCTCCACTGGCTGCTATTATGGCAAGCAAAAAACAAAAACCTATACAATCCCACTTTCAAAAGTTTGGACGGTGGATAATTAACATACTGTTGTGTTCAGCCAACTGGCCTTCTCTTTAACCTCTATCTATATGTATTAGATCTAATGATGAGCCCACATAACTTTTAAAGGGCAATAACTTTTTGAGTTGATGTTAAAATTATCTTTTACCAAACCAAAGCCATGGGATCAACAAGTATTTCAAGAGCCATAAGTAATCTCTAACCTATACACATTCCAAAGTACTTTAGGAGATAAAGGTGATGCATAAATAAATTCTAGCTTATTATACAACACTTTTATGCTATTTCTATTACTTTTGGAAAATGTGAAACCAATCGTGCACCTTTTGTAACTGCTGATTTCTTGATTTCATTGTGTAATATACCATATATCTCTTAATTTGCTCATTTTATGTAAAACCAAACTTAATCTATCTCAAGTAGTAGAAAGTAGAAAACTAAGATCTCAAAAGAGATGATATTATCTAGCTGGGTTTCTTAATAGCTGAAATAAGTTCAAGTTAGTGGTTTTGAAGTGAAAAATTGTTATGGTTAGTGTTCCTAAAACAAAAATCTTCACCCCATGTTTTACTTCTAATCTTACCAATTATATATAACTATTTTTAACTTTTATATTATATTATTATAATTAATGTTTGATATTTTTCATAATGTAATAATTTTTAAATATTAATTTTTAACTTTAATTATTTATTATTGTTTTAAATCTTATAAAAAATAAGCTATTCTTATTCTCTAGTGAAGTTTGGTTGAAATCAAGCGTGGATAAACCAGGGATAACACAACCAAAAATTTAGGAAACCAGAAATCCAGAATGTAGAAATCAAGG